>JALDNG010000257.1:0-165000 GCA_024349245.1 Neodontobutis hainanensis
ACTTCAGAGATTGTACTATTGTCTAAAAATATGTTACAATGATTTTAAAAAGGACAACACGGTGCATGCTGATCAGGAAACCGAGCTCGACTTAAAGCCTGTAAACCCTGGTGTATGGCTCATAAAGGCAGCGCCTCATTGACATTCGAGAGCGGTTCCTTCCATCCACAACAGGTGCTCCTCTTATTCTGCACATTCACTCCCTCTCTCGTCGGCTCAACAATAAAAAGCCATTCTCTCAGGCTTGTTATTTGACAGCTGTCCTCTGAATAGATCACGCTCACGCCCGGCAATTACTGTGCACGCCTAATGAATTCAATCATCGGGTTCGGTGTCAGCATGTCATTAGCTCCTTTTGTTTGCAGCCGAGAGATGGAACTGCTCTGGGAAGGAGACAGAGAAAGGCAGACGCTCGGCAAGGACAGACCAAATTAAAGCAGACAGACTCACAGAAGTCCACGAAACTAGTTTCACTTTATAACTGATCCACGGACATACAGTGGAACAAGGCTCCAAATGTAGAAATTACACAAGACGTATCTAAATGTTGAACATTCACATGGAATATTTGTATTTGTTAGGATTTTTTTTTTATTCTACTCTATAATTTGTCTAATTTGAGTTGGGTTTCCAGTAAAAGGACACAGAATAAACTGCTTTTGGACCAGATAATGCCATCCTTTAGTCTTTTTGGTGACTTGGTCTTTGGTGATTCTGACTTGGACTTGCACATGAACTTCAGAACTCAGAAAGAGATAGGCTATTAGAAATAATACTTACTTATAATTCAAAATGCATTCGTAAAAACACATCATTACCATTTTACAATATGGGACCTCTTACAAAAGGTTTTATAATTGGCTTATTAAATAACAAAAAAGCTTTTTTAAAGATGTTAGACAAAAAGGTCAATGATGACAAAGTAAAGGCTGGATAAATCTCAGACACCTTTAAAATATGAGGCTGACAGGTAAGAGTGGGCTCACAACAGCATAAAGCACAAAGAAGGAAACCCTTTTCACATATGTCCAGTATTTTTAAACTTTAATGAGAATTTATTTATATTCAGCCCAAAATCTACGAGTTCATATTTATTCTGCAGCTCAGACGTAATTTAGTCATGCTGAAATTAAACTGGAAGCTCATTTATAACCAAAATAAGATAGGACCCTGAAAATAATTGAATTCTCTAAAGCTCTGGATGGACACTTTGCAAATGAGAAAAAAGTGGACATTAACTTTAACAAAGTCACTGAAGGTTGAGATTGTCGAAGTGACCTAATCTAATGGAAGACAGAGGACTGAGTTAATACAGGCCAACAGTCCGGATGCATTTTAATATTAACTGCATGATTAGCACAAACAAAGGTCTAGAGACGTGTAGATTTATAAGTGTGTTGAGACTTTGTGCAACTCTTGTTAAGCACAGTTCTGTTTAGGTTAAATTTGAAAAAAAGCCTAAAAAACAAACACAAAAAAATTTGAGGATTATTTTGGAGGTGACATTAAATCTATTCAGGGTATATGCACAGAATATAATAAATCATGTGCCACTTTTTTGGAAATGCCATAGATTGGGAGAGTAGCACAAGTGGAGCAAGATTGAACATTAGCAGGAAACAGCAGCCCTCAGCCTGAACAAAGCCTGAGGTTTAACCAGTCCAAAGATAGAGTCTTTACCAACATCTGTGGAACATAAATATTAGCATTAACGGCTCACTTCATTAACCTTCCATCTTTGAGCCGTCTATGACTCACCAACAAACCCATCTTAAACTTTCAGGGCTGAGTCTTGTCCCAAAAAAGATAAACTAAAAGGCTTGTTCCTAAAGCCCAAAAGTGAATTGTATGTCTCTCCAACATGAGGCAAATAAAATGGGAAAGTGGTGAGTGGAAATAAACAGAAAGTCGCGCCGATACGAGAGAGTGAACACAGACGAGTGATGGGTTTTGAGAAAGAGGACTGCAGCGAGAGTAAAAGGAGCTGAACACACGAGACGCTGGGCCGAGGGCAGTGACAGTGACAGAGTGAGCGCTTCATGGAGTGTGAATGAAAAGCCGACACCAAAACTGAATGTATACGTCTGGACTCTGGCCTCTTCATCTCTGTCTCGGAACATATTCACAACAGAACAATTCTCATTTGACTTGTAGTTTTGTGTATTTCTAACTCCTTTACAGTAGCTTCAGGTTTAAACACTCTCTGAGGGTCCTGTCTTTATCTTACAACAGGTAAACATTAAAATGATGAAAGGTACACACTTTACATTAGTGTTTGTACTTTTTGGATAGAATTAGTCTGCCTCCTTCTGTCCCTATCTTCTCTCAGTCCAACCTTCATGACTCCTTCACTACATCCATAAACCTCCTCTTTGCTCTTATCTATAGATATTAACTGTCTCCTAAACCTTTGACCTGAGCTGTCCCTCTGATGGACTCCTCAACATCTTCAGCTCTTCCTCCAGTCGTGTCCTCAGAGCCTCTGTCTATCATAAGTCACTGTAACATACATTTAAAAAATACCATAATCAAACAACAAGACCTCATGACCTCGTCAAGCATTTTGATGAGAATGTTCCGAAAACTTTAGAGAAACGTTGTATTTATCATTACACAACGCTTGGATGCACCATAAAAAGAGACACAGCTTTAATATTTACTGTTGGCTGTAGATTAAACAAAGCAAGGCTGGCCCGGACGGGAACTGGAGAAAGATATTTCCACTTATTCCATGGTAGGGAGGATAAATTCAACCTTTAAAGACCACTTACTGATTGTCTGTCCCTTTAACTATCCTGGTGAACCCGCTCTGGTGACTGTCAGAACCCTTGTCCACAGCCGTCCGTCTCGAACCATGAGCAGGTGCCGACCTCTGGCCAAACAAACCTGTCGAGTCTGTGGCGTCTGGGAGAGAGGCTCTGGAGCTGTATTTCGTTTAAAAAGAGGCAGAGCGAGGAGGGATTGGCAGAGATAGACGGGACGAGCTGGTGAAGGGTGTAATTGGCTCGGTGAAGTCGGCCGTGGAGAGCATTACTGATACCTACTGTAGCCGCTCCTTTTTATTCCAGGCTTCGACACGTTTTCCATTTCAAAATTCAGACTCAGATTTATAGGCTCCTTCATGGATTTTTCAGCCAATATCTGCCACCTAACCATTTTTAAAGTATGATAAATTGGACAGGTGCAGGTAAATTTACAAATGTCAAACTTTATGAGCACCATTGATTTTTGATTTACCCTTGTCCAATAAAGCTTGTATAACTCAGACCAAGAAATGTACAGTTATGTCTGAAATATCTACACTTTTATCAACAATAGCAAAGACAAAACATACATTCACTAAAATAAATGACAATAACACCCGCGACCCGGGCCCAAGTGGAGAAAAATGAATAAATGAAAGAGACGACAATAACATAGAACGACATTAGAAACAGGAACACACACTTTTCATGAGCCTATCCCAGCAGCTTTAGGTCTGAGGCCGGTTAGAGCCATCTAAACCTGCACAGAACTGCACTCGGACCAGAACTGAACCCAGTCTGTGCTGTCGGCAGGAACACGGATTGTTGTTGCCTTAAAGATGCTGAATATGGCATCAGAATGATTTTTACAAAAACAAACCTGGACACACCTTCAGTACTTAAATACCCAATGTTTCTCTCTTTGCTCTCAAAGCCCTGCCTTCAAGCACTTTAAAAAAAAACTCTATTACTGTCTGATATATACTGTATTTATATCAAATGAATGAGAGATTAAGTTCCTGCGTGTAATGAAATGTGTGTAGATATTTTATTGTAGTAACAACATTGTTTGATCCTATTTACCCAAAACTTTTATCCATTTTGTTGTATCTGCAATAATAATGGCTAAGATCTCCTCCAACAGACCACTTCAGTCTTCTCATTTACCTTTGATTTGAGAGAAATTCCCTCTAAATACTTGTTTGTTTTTTAAAACTCCATCTTACATGAGAGGCTTTCTGCACTGCCCTCTCTAAACTCTTCTGTCACACGTTCATCGAAATTCAAACACTGTCGCAGAAGTGTATGACTGCACTTGTCCTTATCATTGGATCTTTGGATTTAACAGAGTTACTTCTTACACTGCTGTGTACTTCAGAGAAACATTGCCTCTTTCTCATCTCTCCATCTCCTCCGGTTTTCCCTGGAATTCATTTCCGGACACATCTCGCTGTAGCTGCTGAAGACCTGTGAGGACTGCCATCGCATCCCACTTCTCATCAACACTCACAAGAAACAACACAACCACTTTTACTCCTCAGGGTTTAGCCTTCATTATTCTGTCCACAAACTACAGACTCAGAGTCTTTATCTGTGTTAAAAGAATTTTAGACTCTTCACAAATGAATATATTAGTTGGAAACCTCTCAGATCTCGTCCCCTGACCTAATGTAACCTGTTAATAGACTGATACACTGGACCCTACAGAGTCCTGTTTGGACTAAATACACTTGGATAGTCTCCAGACCTTCGAGGTTATGGTGCCTCTATAACTTTACGACTTACTTTAGAGTCTGTAGAGGCATCTACTGGCTAATACGCCACACAGTGACGTCTTAATACAATACAGATGGTTAATGCAATGCTTTTATTATTTAAGTGGGAACTGTATGACGCCAAAGCTAATCTCTAAAACTAGTGGGAACTATCTTTGTGTGCACCGGTTCTTTGGAACAACCCAAGCTTTATTTGTGAAAACATTGTCATTTTGTGTTCTTCCTTTCACTTTTTTCAAGAGTAAGGATCCAAGGTGTTACAAAAGTAGATTGGTGCACTTTTTTAGATGCTTTATATGCATTTTAGTAACATAACCCCGACCCATACGTACCACTGCAATAAAGAGAAGGCTTTAGTTAACACTGCTGAAAAGCCCCAGGGCACAAGTATATTACACTGCAGAAACCTAGCCCTCCTCTTACACTCTAAAACTAATGTGTCTGTCTTTTCAGATCTCCACAATCCTCTACAAACCGTTTACAACCTCATCCAACCTCGAACAAATCCACCAGCAGCTGCTCCTCGTCTCTGTGCTCGTGTGGTGGCCGTGTGTGGCTGCGTTATCGTCGCCGAGTGCATCTGAGGTTTGTGTGAAGTGAGCCATATGGACGGTGTGATTCTCACTTCGAATATAGGCTGTAACTTTATCCGCTGTGTCTGCACGTCTACAGCTAAAGAGCCTGCATGTGTGGAGCAGGTGGCAGCTTGAAACATGACTTTAATTAAGTCGCAGAGCGCATTGTTTTGTACAACTGCCTTTTCTGATTGACACAAGTGTCACCAAGAGCCTGAAGAAACAGAGGTGCTGCAATAATTACTTATAACAAACAAGGCTTAGCAACAAAAACAAGTGTGTTACTACAGACAGATGCGGGCGGAAAATAAGCCCTACAATAATATATATGCAGAGTTGTTGAGACTGCATTAACTAAGACCAAGACCGAGTCAAGACCAAGACCATGGTCAGGCCTGAGACACAGGAGAAGACACTTGGGGATACTTTAATGCAAACTCATGAAGGAGGTCTTGGTTCGTGTGGATGTCCAAGACCAAGACCTTTAAAAACGATCTTAAGACTGTTCTCAAAACCAAGGCAACACGAGTCACGATCAAAAGCAGGCCACCTTAGATCCACAGTGGAGTATTCAGAGAGCTAGGCCCAGTCCGAGGTTCACACTGTGAATGTAGAAGATGCATGACAGTACAGTGGAATAGAATGAAACACATCAGTCTTACAATAACGTGAATCGCAGGAGATTTAATAAAATGTATTTTATTTTATTGAAAGGCTAGAGCTAATGTTGGCAAAGGGATGTTTAAGGGCCAGGCTTTTCTTTTTCTCAAACATGCAGTAATCCTGTTTACTCTTATACAATGCAGAAATCTGTCCTGTCTCATAAATCTTTATTATGTAAGAGAAAAGAGAAACAACCAGTCGACATTATGTGAGAACATTTATCTTTCCTGAAGGACCTAAATATGACCTCATGAAGTCAGAGTTTATAGCACTAGTTACTGAAAGTATCCTGAATCATATGATGCAGCTTTAAAACAAAATAGATGTGTTTATGAAGTTATTAATGCATTGTTTTTGAATGGCGTGATGTGCTCTTTCCTCGGAGCCTGACAGAACGAGCTGCAGACCTCATGTCAAGGAGCATCCTTCATGGTGACACCTTTAGAAATGATAGCTAAGAAATTAAATCAATAGGCGTTTAAATGTGTAATAAAACCTAAACTGAGCTCAACACATATTTATGCAGAGTCATAAACACCTTCCAACACCGTGCTCCTGAGTGTTAAATCATAATCCAAAGTGTGGCGCCATCATTCCTCTGCGACGAGCGGAAACATGCGTGTGTGTGATAGATGGCATCTTGGAACGGCTCGGCGGCATTACGACCGCCGCCGACGCCGCTGATGGCTTTTCAATATAGCATCGCAGTCATTTTCCATAAACCGCTGTGACTAATAGCGTAAACAATGGGGCTGAATGTTCACGTTATGCACCCGTTATGAGACTATCAGGGCAGGCTTGTAAAGACGGATGCCTTTGATCAGAGCCCCATTGTAGGAGCCAGGTGCAGGAAGAGGATTTGTGTCTTAAAGTGCGCCTTAAGTGCACGAGAGACACAGCGAATGGAACGAGCTCATAATGGAGGTGGATAAAGAGATGAGCAGATGAGGGAAAAGACAAGGGATGTGTTTTGTTTGAATTTAAGAATCAATGCATGGACCGACAGTCTCAGTGTGCAGCAACTAATTTGTCAGAACGAACAGAACTCTTCCAGCTACTATTGTCTGAAAGCAGTGGAGACAATGCTTTTTGGTTGTTTTCCTTTTGTGAGTTCCATTTCTAGCTTTAGTTAAAGATCAAAGCACTCCAGGTGAAGCCTCTTCTTCTCCGAAAGACTGAAACTGGCTCAGCCTCTTGATTGGATTCTGTGGGTCTGGAGTCCTCGAGCAATGCTTTGTCTAATTGTAAATTGTGTTGTGTGCTTTTATTTTTCCTGGTTTCAACAACCAGACTTTAGCCGAAAGGCCATATACCCTCAACTAGAATTAAAAAAGAGTGCAGCATGTTTAGGCGTTCCTCGTGTAATCGAACCGTACCAGAGTTCAGCAGGAAGCGGGCCTCGGAGCAGGTTTAATGGCTTTGAGGTTATTTATGGAGAATTCACACTTATCCAAAAGAAACTAAACACAGCGCAAACATCAGAGAGACATTTAACTGCCCCAAACACAGCCGGGGTGAACACACCTCAAGAGTTAACTGTGTGATTATCAAAAGTCCAGGATGAACACCACCTCAGCCCCAAAGAAGCTGGCTCAAAAAGGAGAAGCAGTAGGAAAGAAATTGTAATGTAAGAGTTCAGAAAGAAGCTTGTGCCTCAAAGCAACAATTAACGTAGCACTTATCAATACATAAGGCCTGGGCCGGCTTCCTGGAAGCACAATTTTCAACAGCGTCTAATGCACTGTTGACTTTACAGCAAACCTTTAATGTCTGTCAAAAATCTCTCCATTCAAAATAATCACCACAGCCACAAGCTGCTTCTGCAAATGATGGTATTTTACTGAAAACACACTTCAGCCCATTCACAGTGAAAAGATTTGATTGCGTAAACAGAGTGTTGGTCTGTAAAGAGAAATACTTCACACTTGGAGTTAAAAAAGTGCACTCAAAGCTTCCTTGTTTTGTGGGCAGTGCATCTGAAGCTGTTGTTGTTGAGCTTTAAAAGGAGGCGTCTGACAGAAGAGGGCATCAGAAAGGACTGAATGCATTACGGCCGATGATGTTTCTGGGAAAAGGCTGAGGAGAAGAGGCTCATTGGAGATTTGGAGTTTTGGAAGACAAACAGGAAAGAGTCGAGATGGTTTTAGGACAATTTGTTAATCCATTATGTTCAAAATCTGTGGTGGCATCGATTTATAAAGATGGGAAAAGGGTTGAACGAGAATAAATCATTTGCATTAAAACTGTTGATAAAGATACTTTTTGTCCAAAGTACGTCTGCGCCTGGGCTTTTGTATGACATTTTTTTACATCTCAATAAAGGCTCCTGCTGTATTTTATTATAATGTACCATCTGCCAACACAGATTTTGTTTTAATTGTTTCCAGGGAGCGAGGATAATGTCTCTAATGTGCTGTAGCTACATCATTTATTGTTAAAGGGCTCAGCTCAGTTGTTGAGGTGGTGGGTGCTGTATTAAACAACATGGACCATCCTCCTGTAACAGAGCAATAAAGAACAGTCAGTGGTCCATACACAGCACCTTCAAACACCTCAGACTGTGGAGGATTTAGGCTTTTAAAGTTAAAATAATGACCAATGCCATCGTTTGGTATTGTTAACACTAAGGGACTAGAGCTGGCTCCATCTTCATCTACAGTATTGTTCAAAATAAAATCAGTGTGACTAACCAGAATTATCCAGGTTTTCAGTATATTTTTACTTCTAAATGTCAAACAAGTTTCCAGTAGGTACAGTAGGAGCAGTGTTTTTGTTTCCAGGATTTAAACTGTGTGGCACCTCTCAGCTGATTCTTTAACAACATTCCACAATTCATTTACATTTCCTGGTTTTGCTTCAGAAACAGCTTCTCGTTGGATTAAGGTTGGGGATTGGTTTGGAACCAAGACTTTGGTGGTGTACTGTGTGCTTGGGGTCATTGTCTTGTTGAAACAAACATTTCAAGGGCATGTCCTCTTCAGTACAAGGCAACAGGACCTCTTTTGTTTATGCATTCATAATCCAGAACAGGTTTAGGGTTAGGAAAAGAAATACACGACTTTTCTTCAGTCCTTTCAAAGTGAACATGTCTGTGCTGACATCACAGCTGTCGATGTGTGGCATTAAGAATGTTATGTTTAAGGTAACGGCAATAACATGGCAGCCTTTTTTAAGACTTTTGACGTATTTACACTTTCACCTCATTGTCTCCACGATAATCACATACCTTTTACTGTTCTTTCAGATGAAGAGAAATAAACTGATCATGAAAAACTGATGAAGAGAAATGATGAAGAGAAATAAACTGATCATGAAAAACTGATGAAGAGAAATGATGAAGAGAAATAAACTGATCATGAAAAACTGATGAAGAGAAATGATGAAGAGAAATAAACTGATCATGCTCTTATAGTTCTGTGCTTTCTGCTGTTCTGGAGAACTGAGCGTTAGAGCCTTGTGACAGATATGTTCTGCTCAGAGCGCTTGTGTGGATGGGTTTTTATCAGTGTGTGTGTAGGATCTGACACTTTACACTCCCCCCTCACTTATATCGTTATGATTAATACAGTTAAAATACTTAATCTGCACTTTGAAGAAAACATTTTAACATCAACAGCACAAGACAGAAAAGTGTGCATCATGAACTCTTTCCTCCTGTAGGTCAGGAAATAAAGATTAAATACGACTGCTTAAAAAAATAAACACTGAGGATTTTATGAAAGTCACAAAAAGGCTCAGACTTTATGTTTTTTTTGTGATGCGCCTAAACAGCTGTCAGTAACTCAGCCAATCAAATTAACTGGCCAATTGCACTTCTAATGCGCCACAGAAAACGCTACCAATTAGCTGCTCTGGGCCAGACGCAGCCCGAAGGTAAGGGCAGATGTGAAGACACTGAGCGCTCATTCGATTAGGGCCAGGTTCGCTCTGTAAATGGAAGGTTATGGAAATTTAAATTGCTTTTTAATATGCGCTGTACAGACAGATGAGGCTTTAACAGCTGCTGCGGCGGAAAAAGCTTTTAGGCGTGTGACGAGGAACATTTCTGCGGCTGGGACTTCGACTGTCGGGGACTGAGAGGACAATTACACACAGGCTTCTGAATAAATACAGCTGCTGCCACAGTTCAGATCCAACTGGAGTCATGCTGATCAGGGCCCGTTACTGTCGGCACGTGACCGGCCGCAACACAAGCTTCTACCCATAGATGTGTATGCTTTAAAGAAAACTGTACCACACACTCAACATATATCCATTTAACGATAGAAAAGCAACCTTTTTCATATAATATTATTTGTGGTGTGTTAAGTTAAGCTAAATCAACTCAGTGGAACACCGAAACTGTAAAATTGTGATTATGAAACATGATTATTTCCGAACACTTAAGACACTAGCAACTGTCCCATGAGGCAAAGCTGTTAATGCACAGAAAGTGAACAACTTCTGTATAAGGAGCGCACAATAAACCCAAACCCTACAATAAACCCAAACCCTACAATAAACCCAAACCCTACAATAAACCCTAACCCTACAATAAACCCTAAGCCTACAATAAACCCAAACCCTACAATAGACCCTAACCCTACAATAAACCCTACAATAAACCCTACAATAAACCCTAACCCTACAATAAACCCTACAATAAACCCAACCCTACAATAAACCCTACAATAAACCCTAACCTTACAAAAGGTAGTGCTTCAAACGTACAGTTGCAACAAAGTCAGTCCAACTTTATCCAACTAGCTTCTTCTTTTGAATTCTCAGTAAAACGTTGACAGAAGTTGTGTTTGAAAGAGATTTATCGAGCTTGCTAGAGTTCAGAGTTAGCACTGGAAGGAAAGGTGGGACCGTAATGTCTCTTTCGATGCATGTGCAGTAAGAATAGAACAAATGAAAATAATGGACTTAGACTGAATGTTTAAGTAAATTATTTTTTCATTTTCAAGGACCTTGTAATGATCCACCAAATGTTTGTCTCAATCACAAGGTGAGCAGTCTGACAAAGTTCCAATAAAGTCTAAAACTAAAGCTCTTTGAATGAGGAGTGACATGTTCTGATTTAAATCTAAACCTTTCACACATTCATCTCAGAATCATGTGGAGAGTTGAGTTTTCTGGAATGTTAGATGACAAGCCGGTGTCGACCAATGGGAGCACTCCCTCTGATTTTGAGAGTAATGATTGATCAAATATTTATGTACTATTAAAATCTTATAATAAACAGTAGATGGCATCAGAACGCCTGTTTTCCTTCAACTAGAAGAGAAACATACCAGGTACAGTCTGTTAAAGTCCGGCTGATATTAAAGACACACATGTGACAAACACAAGACCCGAGGTTAAAGCTGTGACGACTAACACCGAGAGAGTTAATGTAAAGGCCTGTAGAATGTAGATTAATTGTTACTGCATGACCGAACCTGTGCCTGTTACTGAGCTGCACAGAGTCGATGTTAATGAATGTAATGGAAAATGGAAGAAAGGAGGAGGTAAGTGGTGTTGGGAAACATGTCGGGATGTGGTCTTACCAGATCTCGGGGGTTTTGTGCTTGTGGCTCAGCGTTCTAGAGGAACAGTGTGGACACAAAAGCAAAAGAAATGAAACACAGACATTTAATGGAGGCACCAGTGAAACGTGAGCAGGTGAGTGAGTGGAGGGGGCTAATGCATGTTAAATATAAAGTTTATTATATTTAAATAACATTCTCCAGCAAGAATTAGTCCAGTAGCTAAGTCCAAACCCGTCTGCTTCGGGATGTGTTTAGAACAAATGTGTGGTGTACAGTGGGTCTGGGACGTCCCGTTGTTTCCTGTCTGCTTTTAAACACTCTGGAAGCAAAACTTAGATTCACAGTTCCCTCCAACTTTAGCCCAATCTCTCAAAAGGATTAGAAGCCACACTCTGATACAGACCAGAGTGCTACAGATACGACTCTTTAGAGTAGAGACCTGCTTTTAACTGAGTGTCCCTGAAAACTCAGACTCTACGCTCCGAGTTAACAGTAAAAACAGACTCTACGCTCCGAGTTAAGAGTAAAAACAGACTCTACGCTCCGAGTTAAGAGTAAAAACAGACTCTACGCTCTGAGTTAAGAGTAAAAACAGACTCTACGCTCTGAGTTAAGAGTAAAAACAAACTCTACGCTCCGAGTTAAGAGTAAAAACAAACTCTACGCTCTGAGTTAAGAGTAAAAACAGACTGTACTCTGAGTTAAGAGTAAAAACAGACTCTACTCTGAGTTAAGAGTAAAAACAGACTCTAGTCTGAGTTAAGAGTAAAAACAGACTCTAGTCTGAGTTAAGAGTAAAAACAGACTCTAGTCTGAGTGAAGAGTAAAAACAGACTCTACGCTCCGAGTTAACAGTAAAAACAGACTCTACGCTCCGAGTTAAGAGTAAAAACAGACTCTACTCTGAGGTAAGAGTAAAAACAGACTCTACTCTGAGTTAAGAGTAAAAAAAAACTCTACGCTCTGAGTTAAGAGTAAAAACAGACTCTACTCTGAGTTAAGAGTAAAAAAAGACTCTACGCTCTCGGTTAAGAGTAAAAACAGACTCTACTCTGAGTTAACAGTAAAAACAGACTATACGCTCTGAGTTAAGAGTAAAAACAGACTCTACTCTGAGTTAAGAGTAAAAACAGACTCTACGCTCTGAGTTAAGAGTAAAAACAGACTACGCTCTGAGTTAACAGTAAAAACAGAGAAATGGCTATGAAGCTGATGACAAATGCGTTAGTCATCAGTACAAATGGTCGATCAGAGAAGTTTAAATCCAGTTTGAAGACACGACATAGCACAGAAGCGTCTCTTTTGAAATAACTAGCTGCAGTACTCTGACCTGTGCTTTAGTCCGCTTTTCTTTTCTGAAGGACTCAAAGTCAAAGAGGCGAACGTACCACTTCTGGAGAAAGGAAAGCCTCCTCTTGACGCAGAACCAGCAGACCCACAGTGCCGCCCATCGGTGTAGCTCTGAGCAGAGACACCACCTCCTCCTGAGTCCGTCCGTTCAAGTCCACTCCGTTCACCTGAGCAGACGACAGCACCGGATATTATATACACATTATACATTATATAAATATTCAGGACCTAATGAAGGCTTATATATTCCACATGTGTTCTGTCATTAAACTATTCATGTTTTAATCATTCATTTAAGACAAAACACGAGTATTTATTAGACTTCTACATAACTTCAACACAAGCTCTATTATTTTGTCTTCTCTCTCACCTCCAGTAACCTGTCTCCGGCCTTCAGGCGTCCATCTTGTATTGCCGCCCCTCGGGCCAGGATGTTCTTCACGTAGATGGGTGCGGAGCCACCGACCGGGACGTCCCTGGACGTGATGCTGAAGCCCAGTCCCTCCGGCCCTACAGGACGACAGAGAGAGGAGAGACTCTTCAAAGAAAGCTGAAACAAATGTATTCTCTGTGAAGTATCCAGGTCTGTCTGATGTAAGAGCAGGCAACAGACTCTGTCAGACGTGGCCTGAGGGAGCTGAGAAAAGAGAGAATGCAGGTGAGTACATTATTATTAATGTAGAAATAAACCTTTCAGGCTGTAATTGACAAACCGGGATGGAACCCAAAAGTGGGTCACAGGGGATTTTATTTGGGTCGCCAAAAATCAAAAATACTTTTTAAATGTATTTGAACAGGTTTTAGATGGATTTGAACAGGTTTTAGTTGGATTTGAACAGGTTTTAGTTGGATTTGAACAGGTTTTAAATTTATTTGAACAGGTTTTAGATGGATTTGAACAGGTTTTAGATGGATTTGAACAGGTTTTAGTTGGATTTGAACAGGTTTTAGTTGGATTTGAACAGGTTTTAGATGGATTTGAACAGGTTTTAAATGTATTTGAACATGTTTTAGATGGATTTGAACATGTTTTAGTTGGATTTGAACAAGTTTTAGTTGGATTTGAACAGGTTTTAGATGGATTTGAACAGGTTTTAAATGTATTTGAACAGGTTTTAGTTGGATTTGAACAGGTTTTAGTTGGATTTGAACAGGTTTTAGTTGGATTTGAACAGGTTTTAGTTGGATTTGAACAGGTTTTAGTTGGATTTGAACAGGTTTTAAATGTATTTGAACAGGTTTTAAATGTATTTGAACAGGTTTTAGTTGGATTTGAACAGGTTTTAGTTGGATTTGAACAGGTTTTAGTTGGATTTGAACAGGTTTTAGTTGGATTTGAACAGGTTTTAGTTGGATTTGAACAGGTTTTAGATGGATTTGAACAGGTTTTAGTTGGATTTGAACAGGTTTGAACATTTTTTCTAGCAGTTTTCTGAATATATCCAAGCAAAGTGTGGAGCCATAAAAAAGGTCACATGACTTAAACACTAGACGTCTTGGTCTTTTTCAAAAAGTAAAGGGTTTGGGCCAAAAGACCACTATTTTAATTAGGTTTCCTGCAAATCTAAAAATTCAAAGAGAGGAAAACATTTTCTAACACAAGGTAAATAAAATAAATTGAGGAAATGAAGACATGATGCACTCTGTCAGCGGAACATGTGTCGAGTAATCTTGGGAAATGAAATGAGGATGTTATAGAAAAAGGAAACCATGGTAAAGTTTCATGGTACTAATAAATACAAGTAATTACATTAGAGGTCCGTCTTTTCAGGAAAATAAAAACAGCCCATAGTTATAAAACTAAACAGTGCATTGGGTCAAGGACAGGACACTAGTGTTTTAACTGGATTAGTTTAACAATGGCAGAGTTCTTCTTCAAGAGTTACCTTGAAATGTAGAAATAAGCGTTTGAATCATTTGTAATATTTGTGTGAGAACCAGCAGTGGGTTTTAAAACCAGCATCAAGACCAGACCCACAGCTGGTTTTGTTTGTCCACGTCATTTTTTGGAGGAAAAACTGTTTCTCTCTGAACACTCTCCCCGAGTCTCGAGGACTGGTGCCAGTCATGATCTTCAGGGGACTTTAGACCCTGGTACTTTCTGCTAGGTTCTACTTTACCTGCCACTGTTTGGTTAAGTCACTAACTCGTCATTCACTGTCAAGGTCCTTAACGTCAGACCCTGCTCTGCTCTGTTCAACCACCCGGATTAAAGTCTATTCTCCTGACATCCTCCAGAAACACGGGACAAGGGCTTTGGTCTGAGACTGTGCCTGGACTGTTTGA
Source organism: Neodontobutis hainanensis (assembly GCA_024349245.1). NCBI lineage: Eukaryota > Metazoa > Chordata > Actinopteri > Gobiiformes > Odontobutidae > Neodontobutis > Neodontobutis hainanensis. Next base: position 14,907 of record JALDNG010000257.1, read on the forward strand.
ATCCCATCCCACACTCTGATCTCGGTCAATGTCGTACTGACTTCAACACAAAGTCTCAGTTTTTGTTTGGGCAGTTTACTTCTTCATAACTCTTTTATCCTTTACAGAAAAGTTGATGAGAACAAGTACAAAGTCCTGCTGCTAATCCTGGCTCCTGACTGATCTGATGCAGAGGAAACACTTCGCCTTCCTCCATCACATCCGCCTCCTGAGCCTCTGCATTGATGAGCCAATCAACTTCCCACAGACAGACGAGCCGCTGCGTTCTGCTCACCGGTAAAAGCCTTACGTTCCCGGCTTTAAACCGAGAGGAGGATCTTTAGATCTCCCATTAGCTTGATTAAGACGTAGCCGAGTAATTTCCTGCAGAACGGCGGTGTGTGATTGATTCTGATGCTCGGTGGGATCTACACGGAGGCCTGCCGTCTGATTCGAGCACATAAACAGGAGTGGGAGTTTAATCTGCGCTCGGAGCTGTGAGCTTAAGTCTTCACTCAGAACAAAAGGAGATGAGTCAAAGAGCCTCTTGGGAATCAGTGTAAGCCGTATAAAAGTCTGCTCCAACAACAGAAAACACCAGGCTGAATGAGAAACTCAAATCTTGAAGGAAAAACATGACACATCTCCTTTTATTCAATGTTTTGGCTGTGGGTTTATGACAGTAGTTTCCAGGAGGTCATTTACCAAGGACCTTTAACTAAGACTCAAGTAATGTTCAGTTTTTATTGCCAAAACCGTCACAAAATAAGTCCTCCTCTGGACTTTCTCCTGCTGACATCTGCAGATTTTCTGGAAAAGAAACAAATGGAACTGCTGCTGTGCTGTTGATGACATTTATGTCCATGTTCTCAGTTCTGAGCAAAAACCTCCTACGTTCTGCCACATGGTCACCGTCGACTCACTTTGTGTTGTAAACAGAGACTGTGTCAGGAACAGAATCAGGTCTTACCCTCCTCCCACCTCAGGTCTAAACCAGGACTCTCTCCTGAACAGGTCTAAACCAGGACTCTCTCCTGAACCGGTCTAAACCAGGACTCTCTCCTGAACCGGTCTAAACCAGGACTCTCTCCTGAACAGGTCTAAACCAGGACTCTCTCCTGAACCGGTCTAACTCCAGGACTCTCCTGAACCGGTCTAAACCAGGACTCGCTCCTGAACCGGTCTAACCCAGGACTCTCCTGAACCAGTCTAACCCAGGACTCTCTCCTGAACCAGTCTAACCCAGGACTCTCTCCTGAACCGGTCTAACTCCAGGACTCTCCTGAACCGGTCTAACTCCAGGACTCTCCTGAACCGGTCTAAACCAGGACTCTCTAATGAACCGGTCTAACCCAGGACTCTCTAATGAACCGGTCTAACCCAGGACTCTACTGAACCGGTCTAACCCAGGACTCTCTCCTGAACAGGTCTAAACCAGGACTCTCTAATGAACCGGTCTAACCCAGGACTCTACTGAACCGGTCTAACCCAGGACTCTACTGAACCGGTCTAAACCAGGACTGAACCGGTCTAAAACAGGACTCTCTAATGAACAGGTCTAACCCAGGACTGAACCGGTCTAAAACAGGACTCTCTAATGAACCGGTCTAACCCAGGACTGAACCGGTCTAAACCAGGACTGAACGGGTCTAAAACAGGACTCTTTCATGAACAGGTCTAAACCAGGACTCTCTAATGAACCGGTCTAAACCAGGACTCTATCATGAACAGGTCTAAACCAGGACTGAACCGGTCTAAACCAGGACTCTATCATGAACAGGTCTAAACCAGGACTCTATCATGAACAGGTCTAAACCAGGACTGAACGGGTCTAAAACAGGACTCTATCATGAACAGGTCTAAACCAGGACTGAACCGGTCTAAAACAGGACTCTCCTGAAACATCTGGAAACTCGAGTGAGGAGGTAATTTCCTGACATCCTTCAGACGTAAGTGAAAGAGGCTTGTGTTGAATTAAGTTTGTGAAGTCGGTGTTTATAAAAACATAAAAAAATATGACATCTTCGGTTTATTGCAGCAGTGAATAAAATGTATTATATATTTCTAGCTCTAACCTTATCGTACAAGTCACTTATTTTAAAAATCCTGTATAAGCACAGATCTGTAAAGAGCCCTTGAATTAACTTTAATTAACTTTAATTAACTTTTATCTTGACAGTAAAACTAAAGAATCTAACTCAGTTTATTAAAAGTCTGTTAATGGAAGATGAAATATGAGACCAATAATTAAGCTTTCATTCGAGGAGCTGCATGGTATTAAATTATTAAAATTGTTTTTTTGAGTTTTTAAATTTTGACATTAAAGTATTTGGTGACATTTCTTTCTGTTTCTTGTGATTTATTATATTTTAATAATAATAATAATAATCTAATGTAGACACTGGAGAAGCCATGTTCTTTTAATGTTTTCCTAAAGAATTATTAGTTTCGTTTTTTCCAGTTTGTTTTTAGTTTTTAGTTTTGTGCCATTATGGCCAACAAAACGTTAATAAAAACATTAAAATCATTTATTTCACACACCTTCACCTTAAAACTTCAAACCTTAAGGAGGTTAATATTGTTCGACTGTAAAGTGGAATTATCCGTGACACAAGAACCATCTGCCCGAGCTCGTCTGCGAGGTTCTGGCCTCGCTCTGGCCTCGCTCTGGCCTCGCTCTGGCCTCGCTCTGGCTCCAGGAAGTGAAGACATTTGGAGCGGTCGGTCTGGCATATGGTGCACCCGTCACGCTCTCCGTCCTGGTTTTTGACAGCGAACGGGACCCGGCGGCTGCTAAGCAACAAGCGCTCTGGTCCTGAATCCGGCTCCAACACCTGGGACGGTGTTGGCAGAGGTCTGAGCCACCTGGAGCCGCTGTCACTCAAAGACCGAGGAGAATACGCTCAATGTATGCCCAACATCACCTCCACACTGGCATAACTTTATTTGACTCGTGACATGCATTTCTGTCTCTTCCTCTTTAAAGACTACTAAAGCCTTCCTTGTAGGTGTTCAACCCAAAGAAATACACTTTACAGCTGTACAAGTACAGGCTGGACTCTTAAGAATAAAGAGTTTGCTTCCAGACATTATGGTAAGAGGTGTTTTCCTGATCCAAAGGAAAGTGGCCATCTCAAGCATCATCTCTAAAGCTGTGGTCAAACAAAGAAACTGTAGTCGACTGAAATGCCCCAGACACACACTGACTGACCTTTTTTATTTGGACTTTGGTCTCTCCCAGACCAGTTTAAAAAGTAAAGCTTCTCCTCTCCATATTAAGAAATGCATCCTAAAACGTATAAATAATTGTCTTGTGAGCCATTTAAGAGAACAAGAGATATTTTAATCTGTTATGCACTATTTCCTTTAAATAATTAAGTGTGTTGTGGTCCATTATTTCACTTTACGTCTCGGACTAAACTGCCGACGGCGAATAAACAAACGCAGCAAACACAAGTGACTCATGAACTCAGCAAGTCATGAGCCGTGTCTTTGTTTTCCTCTCATGCCTCTAACTAAATCAAGAAAAAGTAAAGGGAATAAACATTCAGTCTATGGTCCATTTAGTAAAGATGTGCTCTGCTGACAGACGTTACCCGCTGTTTTTACTGCAAATATTAATCCACAGCCTGTTCTGTCACATTAAACAGTAAAAAACAAAGCACCCACATAAGGACATATGAAAGGTGTGTTCACTGACATAACATAACTCTTCTGAAATGAACAAATGCTGATACTCAAACCTGACTGATACTTTGTGTGCTCTTCGTTTGTGGGAAAACAAATGTCAGAACATCGGTCAAAAAGAGCTCACATTGGAGTGTGACCTGGGACTGGACAGTCATCAGTTCACAAAGTGGACTAATACTAAGAATAATGTGGACAAAAACAATTAAATGCTGGATTATTTGCTTTGATTAAAAAGTATTCCCGACGGCTACACACAGAAGTTTAAGGGAGAGGTACGATTGCTTTTGTTCAGGCTACGAACAGCTTTAAGGGGAAAAGAAACGTCTGTTGTTTCTGTTTTTTCACAATCGTAGCCAGAAGAACAATGAGTAAACTCTTATGCGTCTGACCTTTCTTGAGCAGGATGTTGAGCCTCCTCCCGATCTTTTTGCTGAACCCTCCGGTTGGCGTCGGGTTGAGGCCTCTCTGAGCGCCGTGTCCGGACGGGGGCTTGGCGGCGGACACCGAGGGGTGAGGCGGAGGGGGGTAACCGTCCGTCGGCTCGGGGTGAGACTGGGAGCCGTGTCGGGAGATCCTCCGAGGGGTGCGCTCGACGGCGGACAGGGTGCTGCCGCTCGGGGAGTCCGGGCTGAAGGGGCCCGAGGCGTAGGCCGGGGTTCTCTCGGTGTGGGACATCTGCTCGTACTGGGCTTTCATGGAGGACGGCACCACGTGGAACATGATGACGGGCGAGCGCATGGCCTGACGAAACATGTTCTGAGCTCTGCAGAAAAGAACAAAAACACACAAACGTAAGGTGAGAGGACAGAAGGCTACAGAGGGTTTGGCAGGTTCAGAAATCTAGCTCCACTAAAGTTTCAGCTTTTCTCGGTTATCTTTGCATTAAACTGTAATGGTCTGTTCAGATCGAGACTGTACAGTGCAACAATTGTGCACACTTAACCATGTTTACAACAAATATATAGAATGTCCTCGTTTACGCCTCTTCAAACCAGCGTTTTCACCGTCAGACCATTGCTCAAAGCTTTGTGACTCCAGGGAGAATGTTTTAATATGAGCTACTGGCATTGCTGAATCTTTTTTTTATTAACGTAAAGTTTGTTTATGTTCTAAATGATGAAATGATGAAAAGATGTTAGCCAGATGAAACCGTGTACAGCTTCATAAAGTGATGTTTAAAATATCTGACTTTTTCAAAAATGGCTCCTCCTCTTCTGCTTCACAGATGGTGGGTGTGTTTTTATGCCCATTTGTGGCCCATTCAGAAGTAATCTACTGGCTTGTGCTACACTTTTACACATGAACACTCCACACACTGAGCAGGAGAGTCAGGACTACCTACATTTCACCACCTCTTCTGTGACTCCAATCCTCAGTAACTCCCTTCCTCTGCCAACTCCTCTGCACAGTGTCTAAATATAATCCGTCTTCTCCCACCTGCCCATTCTGACATGTTAATTAATACTTATTTCCAACGTGAGCGAGTGTAAAAAGAGACCGTCCTCTCCCCGATCGCTCCGTTTCATAATCCCCTCATTTGGCTGCAGACGAAGGAGACCTCTATCCGACAGAAATCCTCTGTAAAACCTCGTCGGAGTGAGCTCGGGTACAGTAGGTGTGAATGTGAACTCATGTAAGCTGTCAGCAGCTCGTGACACCGCAGCCTTGTTAGTGCCACCTGTTTGAATAAAGCAGAGCCCGGACTCTCCTCGTGACAGCTGAGCGGACGTTGGGGAAAAAGCCAAAGCCCCCTGAACTTCTTTTACTCCAGAAAGACGAATAAAACTAGTCTCAAGTGGATTCTGTGGGTTTTTTCCCAGCCAATAATAAAGTCCCGGTCTTGTCTGGGCATCTTTGGGGATTTCACGGTGGATTAAAGAAAGGCAGACGGGTGTACTCTGGCCTCTTCAGCTGACAGACATGAGCCACTGTTGAGGCACACATGTATTAAGAACCTATCCATTACAAGCCTCACTGCTTCTGAAGTGAGACTGTGATGAGAACAGGGCTCTTACTTTCACTTAAAGCTGCCTCCACAACGTTAGAATAAACCTCGATTGTTTGGTCTCAGAAGCAATGTAAATAAAGCTGTAATTTTGTGAAATAGTTTTGATGAGTTTGGATGTCTGTCCTGTCCAACAGCTGTCCTAAAATCTTCTACAGAGCCACTGATCTTAAATGTAAGTGAATGAAAGGAAGGTTTAAGGGCTCTTCAGATATGAGCCACATAAATGAGGTTGGACTTGAATTTAAAACGTCTGATGTTATTTACTTTAAGCCTTTTTAAGCTGCTCCAAACAAAGTTTTGTTGTCTATTACTGTAGAAGTGAAAGGAGGTTCATTTTAGCGGATGATTCATAAAAATTTGTCTTTTCCATTTCTCCACTTCCTGCAGCTTGTCCAAAAGGTTCATTTTGTCTTTCACAAAAGTTAACTTATCTGTATTTTTTTAAATATATCTCTAAAAGTGACCAGTTATTGTATCTCGACATGTTTCGACGCTCGCTTCCTGCCGTCTTTCTCAGAGTCTGTCATGTTACTGTGTCTTATCAGCTGCTTTATACAGACACATCCCAGAAACGTCCTGGTCCCATCCTCAAACAGATACAAACGTCTGAGAAACGATTACTGCAGCATCTCCGACGGCTCCCTGTTCGTCTCATCTGAGCTTCTTGAACTTTGAACAAGACGACCAACAACCTAAAGTTTGTGACTGAGCCACTTCTGAGACTTTTGTGTCTGAAGAGGATTTGTTTCAGACACAGAGACTTATTTCAATCTTAAAAAAAGAGATCAGACACAGCCATTATGACATAAAGATGTAGTAAATACCATTCTGTAAGTTATCTTATGACTTGTTGAGAGAGAATATCTGGAAAAATAAAGGTAAGAGACAAAATATATCATATTCAACCATTTAAATGTGTGTGGGTGTATTAATGCACTAAATACCCGTACGTGTAACTCCAGACCAAATAATGCATCCATGCTGCATTAGAACTAAGCATGTAACATTAGCATATACTATAAAACATGCACAGAACCAGAGAAAAGAGAGGTTTTAGCACAAAGGCTTGGTTTAGGGAAACGACTATCAACGGGAAAGCAGGTCTGCAAGAGTAACACTCAATGTAAGGATTAGAAAAAGGTTAAAAGCAGACAGTAGAGCAGAAGGGCAGTGGGTTGTTAGAGCACAGAGCTAATCAATCTGCAGGGGGCTAACAGTTAAAGGTTAGCTTCACAGGACGCAGCGGGATCAGAGCCAAAGACAAGGACAGAGCTAGAAGTGTTAAATATCGATCTCTCTGCCGTCCTTACTGTTCGAATCGGATGTTTCGGAGGTCGCCGTTGTTGATACGGATAATACAGTCGTTCTCCTGGAAAGGCTCTGCTGCTCGGCTTTGCCTCCGCGCTCCAGACGTTTGACCAAAAGGCCCAGAGTCCTGCAACGGTCAACATTTGAAATCAACAACTAAGTCAGCGCCTGGATGTTTCATCCCATCTTCAGACCTGACACCTTTCTTTTGTTCACAGTGTCATATTCAGAGCTTTAAGATCAGTTTTGTGATTTATGCAGTCATTTGTTCCACAATATCCCAGTGTCTCAGAATCCCATTGTGAGCTTTTATAGTCAGTCCAGGCTTTCTGTAATAAAAAGGCCTTTAGACATTTAATATACTGTACAAAGCCAATAGATGACAAATGAAAATTAAGATATATTAGCCTTCCAAATTGATCTAAGGAAGCACATGTGTGATACCAAACCAAACTGAAATTGCATTAGGACTTAGTCATAGCATTTTCAGAAAAGCGGGACATTAACGCCGACGGCTCTGAGCAGAAAAGCAGCAGCTGTGCTTGTCGTCCATGTCGTAATGCGCCGTAGAAAACAGGCTTATGCTTCCTGTTCGGTCACAGCGAGGGGCTAACTCCACCTGAAAGAGCGCTCGTGGATTTTTACATTTTACACTGAGGAATAAGGAAGAAAAATCAGGCGTGAGTTGGAAAGACGGCACAAGCCTAATCGAGTTTTCTCGGCTCTACAGTGTGTCCCTGATCCTCGGAGCTTTACTCCGAAGAGCCGAGGGTGACTCTGAAAGAACAGGGTTTCGTCACCATGTTTAAGCCTCTGCTCTCTGATTGGTCAGAAGGACCTCTTAAGGAGACCCCCTCCAGGCCACAAAAAAATTATATCAATGGGGAAAGTGATTTTTTTTGTTATGCTGTCATTTTTACATTTGGTCAAAAATAAAAACTAAAATCCACTGAATTTTGTAATCACTCTGAACACTCAAGTAAATATTACTGCAGCTTCCTACATTTGTGTCTACATTTGTTTACTCCCAAACTTAAACATTACCATGAACCTGTCTTAATCACTTTCTAAACTTTTACCTTCATGGATTTTAAATATTGTTTTTGCATCAACAATAATCTAAAGATGTGAAAGTGACAAAAGAAAAGCAATCAAAATGTAGTTTACTGCTCTAACGAAGAGAAAAGGCCACTTATGATATTCCATCAAAAATACTGTTAGACTTTTCCAAATATACTTCAATTGTTATTTCATCTCATTTACTTTTGATCCGTCTTTTTTACTTCTTAATCTTAAAAACATTGCATTTAATGTCTCCACTGCATCCAACAGGAGCAGGACAGAGACTGAAAACAGTGAGGCTCTGAAATGTTTCTTTTTACCGCGTTTATGAAAACATTCCTTTTAATTCGGTATTTTAAGTGGACAAACACATGAGCATGACAAAAGGGAATCGAATGTAGTTTCCTCTCTTTATTTTTCTCAGACCGATGTTGGTTGTCTGAGCTTTAATACTTCACTTTGGACTTGATATAATACGACTGTGACGCGAGGTCAGACGAGTGCACAGTCCAAAGACAATTCCTCTGATTAAATCTCAGGCAGAACACATCGTGAAAGGGTCCAAAGGGGGCTATTTCTGTGATGAAAACTCAGCCGTCTTAATCTCAGAATAAGGCCCGCTCTGACATTTCCCCAATAAAAATAAAGCCATTATAAATGTGCTTTTAGGTTGATTAAGTTTGAGAAAAGTTCTCCTCTGGATTTTCTATAAAGCGTGCTGACTATTCGAATCATATTTGTGAGTCTGAATGCCGAGCGGCCTTGGGAGTTTATTACGGTTAATGTGAGATCTCGTTAAAAACAACTCCACTGAACATTTTTCATTCTTCACCAAAAGCCTCTTTGCTGGATTCAAACCAGATGTGACATTCTTCTAATTCCTCGCTGCTTCATTCCAGCTGTGCGCTCGTACGTGGGTGCTTAAGGAGAAATATGGGCCCATGTGTTTGGAGTATGTCCCTTTTTAAAGCCCTAAAGCTGTTGTGACAAGAGCCGTGAGAGAAATATGAAGGTCTGCCCTGAACAGTGTGATTGATGAGTGTAAAGCAGCAAATGGCTTCACGATGGGCCAACGCTCACCTCAGTGATTATCTGTGATTAGGAAAATACAAATGTGCACCAGAAAAGGGACGTCTAAGAGAATGCACTGGACGATTCTGTATGTCGCAGTAGATACAGCAACAGTCACAAGTATGGTAACACACTTTTAAAAAGGGCTATGTGCACAGTATTTACAGTGCATTACCAGTATATCTATCCAAGTTAAAACACGGTTAGGAACACACACACATTCATCTAATGCATCCAGAGCCCAACAGTGACCAAATAAAAAGTGAAAGTGATTGGAATTACTTTCACATACAGCCTTTAATCACGTTTTTAACTCTGACCCTAAGATTCCCTCCATTTTTTGACCAGAAACACGTCTGTGGGTGCGTTTACCTGCGGTCCCTGCCGCTGTAAGGCACCACGTGGATTCCCAGAGGCCCACCGTCGTTTGACACTTCCACCAGTTTGACTATGTCTCTGGGAAATGGTGATGGACAAAGAAAAGACAGAAGGAAAGGACAGGAGTGACACCATGTGGGGGAGAAATAAAGGAAAAAATAAAGTCATGACAGAGAACATGACAAGTGATGCAAATTAAAAACAAAACACAAAGAAAATAAGACAAGAAAACACTGCAATCCAAAGGAATATCACAAAAACGGAATGAAAAGGTGCTGCTAAATCCTAAAAACATGTCTAAGTTAAGGCTTCATTATGTTTTTAGATATTAAAAACAGTCTTGTCCCTGGTTACCTCCAACCACAGGGAAATCATACTTTATCATAAAAATGCACATCCTCAAATAAATAAACAAATCTAGGAGCTTCACAGCTTTGATACAACACATCTAGTACTGGCTCGGAGAAAAATGGAGCCATTGTTGACAAGAAAAAGGTGAGAGAAGCCAGCGTCGGTGGGAATAATAACAGCACCGTACCTGCATATTAAACTGTGGAAGCATGCAACAAAACAAAGGAGGGATGTTAATAACGCTCGGTGTGTGGGAGAGCGCTGATGGACACAAGCATCATTTGCCTCGACAAAAGAGAAAATTATGGAAATCTAGAGGCGGACATGAAATGAGATGTTTTTGGAGAGAAACTCAAATAGACATGTTCAAGGCTTTGAAGTTTATGAGATGGAAATAACAGCAGCTACAGGTTTTTTGTAATAATTTGATTTACATTATGTCATCAAAACTCAAGAATCCATGTGTTTTTTATAAACCAGTTTTTTTTTTCCCATAAATGTCAAAGCTGTCCTCATTTCGCCTGTTACATGGTTAAACGAGTCACCTCTGAGTTCCTTCTGTGAAGAATGGTTATTAATGTTGTAAATACACCAGGTTCTGAGTCCAAGAACCAAACAGGCTGGTCAGTGTAAAACAAACGAGAATAACTCCTTTTAGATGATCGTTTTAGAATAAAGGAATAAAATACTGGTCGCGATGTAGGTCCTCACGAGGTCAAGAGGTTTCAGTGTTTTTTGTTTGGCCAATAAAACAAATGAAATATCTACAAAGTCATCATTATGCGCAATAAAATATAGAATACAGCCATCATAAAGAGGTTTAGATCGTTTTCCTTTTACAAAAAACAAGCTTTTCTGTCAGTGTCACACAGTCCTGGAGAACATTAGTGTTAAAGTTTTCAGAATTTAGATTTAGTGAGATTTAGTGAGAAAGCACTTGAGTAAGCTGCAGCTGTTGTGTTATCGCTCCTACAGTAGGACTCACTCGAGTGACCTGACAGTAGTGTTCTCCAGACAGGAGTCAGCTCGTCCCACCGGCTCGATCCGCCCATTCTCTTCTCTCGCCTCCTCCTCCTGAAACAAACAAGACAAATGATTAGGTTTCAGCTCATATTCAGCTCCAGTCAAGAAGTAGGCCGTGAAGTCCAGTCTGTCCCTGAATTTAATAAATAGACCAACCACATAAAGTCCTACCAGGTCAATAAGCTGCACTCCTATTTGTAAAAACAGACACTAAATGTTAAAAAATTAAAACACTCAAAACAGGGACTTCTCTTGACAAACTACAGTAGCTTTAGAGGGTCAAAACTCCAACTACAGTAGCTTTAGAGGGTCAAAACTCCAACTACAGTAGCTTTAGAGGGTCAAAACTCCAACTACAGTAGCTTTAGAGGGTCAAAACTCAAACTACAGCAGCCTCAGAGGGTCCACCCTCCAACTACAGCAGCCTCAGAGTCAAAACTCCAACTACAGTAGCTTTAGAGGGTCAAAACTCCAACTACAGTAGCTTTAGAGGGTCAAAACTCCAACTACAGTAGCTTTAGAGGGTCAAAACTCCAACTACAGCAGCCTCAGAGGGTCAAAACTCCAACTACAGTAGCTTTAGAGGGTCAAAACTCCAACTACAGTAGCTTTAGAGGGTCAAAACTCCAACTACAGCAGCTTTAGAGGGTCAAAACTCCAACTACAGTAGCTTTAGAGGGCCAAAACTCAAACTACAGTAGCTTTAGAGGGCCAAAACTCAAACTACAGTAGCTTTAGAGGGTCAAAACTCAACTACAGTAGCTTTAGAGGGTCAAAACTCAAACTACAGCAGCCTCAGAGGGTCCACCCTCCAACTACAGCAGCCTCAGTGTCAAAACTCAAACTACAGTAGCTTCAGAGGATCAAAACTAAATCTACAGCAGCTCTAGAGGGTCAAAACTCAAACATGACAGTAAATATACACAGTACGGGAAAGAACAAATGAGCAATTAAATAGTGTTAAATACATTGTGCTAAGGTCAGCCCTGAGCTGCTAACCTGTTGAAGCCAGGAGGCGATGAGCTGCGGCGGTCGTCCATTAGTATAAAAACACATGCTTTTTTTGTGTTGTCTGCTGTTGTTTAGACAGTTGGAGGTGAAACTCTCAACATGTTCAGACAAAAACACTCAGAGTGACCGGGCACCAACAGTGAACAGAAGAAAGATGAGAAGAGTCGAGAGGAGGTCATTAAATTTTCAGAGCAGAAACGCGTAGGCCTCTCCATCAGTATGAAAATGAGAAGCTGTTACCGCGCTGTACGGTTGCCATGACAGCGAGGTCTGGAGGACACACGGCGACGAGGAAATGGACAAGAAGGAGACGAAGGCTGAGATGAGAATAGTGTGGCATCTTTTATCAGAGATGTATTCCATAAAAACAATCAAATAGAAGTTACATAGAATTTCATGGACTTTCATCACTTCCTGTTTGTGTTTCTGCCCAGGAGGACAAACTGAGCACTGTCAGAGAAGAAGCACGTGTTTTTTTTTTTTTTTGTTTTAGGGAAAACTCTATATGACCTTTTATTGAATATTTGAAGTAAACCGAGTCTTCAGAGCAATTTTCACTGGGTTTGTTGACATACAACATGTCCCTGCAGGGCTACCATAGCTGTTTAAGTCTCAGACAAGGAGGAGTATGAAGAGTGCTCATTAACCTATTCACCACATTTAACTTGCATTTTAACTTGAAAACACGGAAAATGAAGAACAGTGTATTGTCAGTCGACTGATCGCTCTTCACTTGAACTGGTCCTGTACATGTCTCTTTTCTTTCTGTCTCTCTGAAGTCTTTCTGGTGTTAAATGCTGAACAGAAAATAAACAGAAATGTTTCAAGATCAAACAAGCCAAACCAAGCTATTGTTTATTAGCCACAGCTGTTTCCATTTTTCAAATTTTGTTTGTGACTACAATAGTAATAGTGGGCCCCTAACATGAATTTAATTTCAGAAAGATGGGAATAAAGCAGCCTCTGACCTCTGACCTCACTATACAGCAGAATTTACTCCACTCTTATATTAATTATTGGGAAAGCATCGGTCAAGTTTGTAAATATGATTTAATTCTCGCAAAGGGACAGAAATGTTTTGTGATGTAGGCACAGGATGGTGTGAGATTCTGACAATATGATAACCTTATGGAAACATATCACAGTATGATCGTATCTACCTCTTTCATTCACACCTTAATGTCTATATTGCACATTCGGCTTCATTTTTGCATTTATATTTTACAGAGCTATAATTTACATTTTATATATATATATATATATATATATATATATATATATATATATATATATATATATATATATATATATATATATATATACTTTTTACTGTGCACTATGTATAACATGCATGTGACAAATGAAGCTCATCTTATCAATCACAACATCATCTTATCTATCACAGCATCATCTTATCTATCACAGCATCATCTTATCCATCACAGCATCATCTTATCCATCACAGTATCATCTTATCAATCACAGTATCATCTTATCAATCACAACATCATCTTATCTATCACAGCATCATCTTATCTATCACAGCATCATCTTATCCATCACAGCATCATCTTATCCATCACAGCATCATCTTATCAATCACAGTATCATCTTATCAATCACAACATCATCTTATCCATCACAGCATCATCTTATCCATCACAGTGTCATCTTATCCATCACAGTGTCATCTTATCCATCACAGTATCATCTTATCAATCACAGCATCATCTTATCAATCACAACATCATCTTATCAATCACAACATCATCTTATCTATCACAGCATCATCTTATCCATCACAGTATCATCTTATCAATCACAGTATCATCTTATCAATCACAGTATCATCTCATTCATCACAGTATCATCTTATCTATCACAGCATCATCTTATCCATCACAGTATCATCTTATCAATCACAGTATCATCTTATCAATCACAGTATCATCTTATCAATCACAGTATCATCTCATTCATCACAGTATCATCTCATTCATCACAGTATCATCTTATCAATCACAGTATCATCTCATTCATCACAGTATCATCTTATCTATCACAGTTTGGCAGACATAACTTATCTCCTGCTAAACTGGACATAGTCAAATGTTTAGATTGTTACGTAATCGTTCAATAAGGAAGTGCAATAGAATATCCCAATACAATTCTTCCAAAAACAGGAACATCATCACTTTCATGGAAAGGAAGCGTCTGTGGGGTCACTGAACTGAGTCGGACCATACAAAACGGCTCCACATTAAATCTGATCACTCTCTAGATTCCAATGGCACGTCTAAAGTGGTCCTTGGCGTCTTTGAAATAGAGTCCTCTAACCTGACGGACATGTTGATGGACACATGACCAATCAGCTTCGACTTTTTCTGCTCATTTCCTTTAAAAAGTCCAAGAGCAGACACTTAGCGCTTTCCCAGACGCCTCATTCCTGCAGCTGGAAGTGGACCGGTCTGGACCATTAATAATTCAGGCCCGGTTCAGGGTTAATGGCCACAGACAGACCGAGCGTGGGCAGGTGTGGGACCACTACCCCGGTGTTTTCCATCACAGGCTCTGTTTGTTTCCTGGATGTGCAGAATAGAGTGAGGCAGGCAGTTTTCAGGCCTTGAGGCTCATTAAAGATTTAACAGGAGGATCCATCGGGGCCAGTCCTTTCTGTCTCTCAGACTAAATGAAGTGGTCTTATGCTGGTGTGTGTGCTTTTACAGGAGGCACAGTGGAGTAACACTGCTCTTTAATGAAGTGAGGGGCACTGCTGTTTCCTGTCCTTTTGACCACTGTCACAACGCGGCCACAGCAAAAGCACAACTGGGTTTATTCAACCATTACTGGAGTATTGTGACTGTATCTTGAATAAAACGATAACTAACCACCTAGATATACACTTTCCTGCACTTTCCTTTTGAACCTTAAGAAATAAGTCGAATTGTGATTCATTTAGAAAAATAAATGGAAATTATAAAAAAAAATATTAAAGAGAATGGTAATACTGGACTAATACTATATCAAAGGGAAGAAAGACTCCAAATACAGCCAATATAGATGTACAAAGGTGTATGTTTTATCTTTTTAGTGAGAAATCATCACGTCACCCAAATCAGACATATTAATAAAACAGGGACAGCTTCTATAAAGTTGTACAATTCTAAGGAACAAAACTAAAGATTAGAAAAATGAGAAAACTCACCTAAAGATTGACATAAAGCCCCAAAACAAAAACATGCCCCACTTTTACTCAGCTCTGATTTTAAACATCACCTTTGTTGTTGTAAAGATTAAAGAGATCCTTTCATTCCTGAGCTAAACCCTGCTGCCCCATGGAACTTAATACTATCCCTGTTTCTCTGAAGACATGGGCCGTTCTGAGGCTGCAGTGGGAAAACCAGAGCCTTGCAGTTTACTCAGACAGTAATCAGCTAAAGTCGACTGATACAGGCCTCTTTCCAAAACCCACAGTTTGTCTTGGCTTCATGAACTCAAAACCGACGCTTGTGCCACCGGCAGAAACAGGAGAGCTTTACTTCTGCTGAGGTTTAAGTCGACTGCAGCATTTTGGAAAATACAGACTAGAAACACGAGGCCCTTGAGTAAATGACAAAATCATATTTATAACACGTAACTGAAAATGGACAAATGAGACGAAGAAGAAGTTATGTTTGTCATTGTGTTAAGTAAAGTAGGCCCACACTGGGATGATCTCGAAGAGACAGACTGAGTTGACGTTTACCGTTTGTCCTAAAAGCAGGGCAGTGGAGGGCAGGGGACGGTCTACCGGAGTTTTTAATGGGACGGACCTCCAAACGGAGCTCTGCCGTGGAGCACAGTTACAGCAGCGTGAGGGGAAACAGGGGCTAAAGGTGAGGTCAGTCTCACTGTAACGGCGTCCGCTCGGACGAAAGAACACAAACTACTGCAAAATACAAACTCTGCCCACAGGAGGGTTCTGGAAAAGGCCCATGATGGAAATTAGAAATGACTGTTTTGTTCAAACATTATGTGTATTATCAGTAAAAGAGAGACAGCACTTTAGCAATATGGTTAGAAATTATATTTTTGTATTCATTTATTCAGACAATCAGCATTTTGATTGTTCTTGATGTAAAAGCTGAAAAAAGAAAGCACAGGTGCTGCCTCCAACAACACCGTCCAAGCCGTGTTTAAAATAAAATAAAATCCAGGGTCTCTGAAGTAAAAAAAAGAAAAAAAACACACATGTAGTCCACACCTGAGGATGCACAGGGAAACAAACTCCAATGTTGTATAAGCTAAAAAGTCAAATTAGTTTTTATTCATTCATGAAAACTATTTACTTTTTCTCATTAACGTCAACATAGAACATTATTAGCAGCAGAAAAGTCACACCTCAAATTACAAATGTCGCAATATATTTGACATTTCTAAGCTCTCACACCAAGACAAAAGATAGTAATTTATTAATCCTGGTCTCAAAACTAAGACTATAAGACTAGATCATTACCCCTAAAACACAGTTCAAAAAGAGGAAAATTATATTGTGCCTCTTGGGACATGTGTTCTCCCTGATGGCTCTGAACCTCGTCACCTGTTTCCAACCTGTAATTAGTTCTAAAACACGTGTGACGGGGCCTGACAGATGGCAGCCCCTCAAAGACTCACACTTATCCACTTGTTGAGCGGCTGTAACCGTTCGGAAGGATGCGCCCTCGAATCAGACCCCATCGAACGTCGACCGGGGCTTATCGTTTTCCGTGATGAGAATAAAACGAGCCGGAGATGAAAGCGATAGGAGCGGAGACAGAGTGCTGTTATCGAACAGACAGGACGAGGCAGGTGTCAGCTGTGACGAGGAGGCCGACAGGTGGAGGGGCAGAAACACTGACGGAGGATTAGTAACACTTCCAAAACATGACATACTTCTTAACAACCATAATCTGTGATGGTGTAGTATTCAGGATCTGTCATGAGACCACTTTGTAAAGCCTTTGTGTTGGAATGAAATGCATTTTAATGGGATTTTAGATAAAGATAATAAAGATAATAGGAACAGCAACAGAATGGATTTATTCCTCATCATTTTTGTGTTCCAAGAACACAGCTCAGGTGTGTTTCGTGAGTTCCTCTTCTCGTCTCCTTTATGGGTTTGGACTTGGTTTCCTCCCATGTTCTACACTAGTCTTGGTCTTAGCTTGATTTTAGGGTAAGTCACATGACCTCTGTAATGGTATTGTTTGCACCGTAACCTAAAATGAACTTTAACATATCAAAATAATTAAAAAATATACATAATTTTGGTCTTTTACAAAATATTTCCTAAACTTTCTTGTAATCAGACCAGTGTTTTTGTGCATCATACCTGACATGTTCCGATTGTTAGTCCTGCCCTGGGACAAAGAGTCGCATAGGCCACACCTGGGACACCGTTCTAAAGAAGTTGGACTACAGGGGGCGCCGTCCTACAGGGGGCATCGTCCTACTGCTGCTTCAGGCAAAACAAAACCTGTACAACCAGCTGACAAGACACGTCACAGAAACGTCCTGCGAGTCTGAGGCAGAAGCAGGAAGTGAACAGTCGGAACATGTCAGGTGTGATACGCTTTAATAATCTCATTTAAAGGGTACTTTCTGCGTCTTTATCTGGCATCCCCGTAAAACTAAACCCTGTCTTTTGTCAGAGAGCAGTGGATGTCAGACATTGTCTTCAGTCTTGGTGCTAAAACTAAAAGACATTAAAGTTATTGACACTTTTTCACTGTGAACACATGAAGATGCATCCCATAATTTCCAATAACCATAAAACTGTTGGTTCATTCGTTTCCAGGACAAGTGTAAACCCTCGACTTTAGACTCCTCTCTCTGCAGCTGGCACGCATCGGCCTCCAACAGATTTCTGTCAGATTCAAAGCCGAGATCAAACGAGACGAGCGCCGAGAGCAGTGAAAGCAGCGGGGAATAAAAGACACGAGGGAGACGTGAAGAGCAGAGGTACAGACAGATCAATAGACTCAGGCTGAAATGAGGAAAAATGACACAGACTTCAATGGGACATTAAAGACGTGTCCCAGACTCCAGGGCCGTGTGAAGACTGCTGTAATAATGGCATTGTACGTGCTCTGTTTGTGCACACATTATTTAGATCACAGCTATAAGGCACAAACAAAACTTATTAAGATGCTTTTTGAAATGTGGAGAGAACATATAAGACCAGAATGTCAGACATTATGAGAAAAGAACATATCGACCTTTCTATACAAAATATTGTGCATTGTGTTCTTTTTACATTTTTATCTTCCTGTAGCACTCTCCTTTACATATGCACTATTTTTTAGCATGTTTATTCTTTATCTTAAGTCTTGCCGTTTCAGATAATCTAAATACTTTGACTGTTGGCTTTACTTGTGCAGTTATCTCTGTACACATGCTCAGGTCTCAGGTTGAAGACACTGTTTCCGTCTGTTCCTGAATGTTCCAATAAATGTTGTGTAGCGGAAAACAAATCTCCCCAAAATAATAATAAAGTTTATCCTTTCTTAAAGGTGCACTCACCTACATTTTCTTTCCTCCGCGGAGCTGTGCCTCTTTGTAACAGAGAATAAAGTAACTATATTGGTGACTATTGTACTTTAGAACCCAACTCAAGACCTTCCTCTAAGCGAGCTGGGATTGTCCAAAGCTTACGGTATAGGCTGAACATTTTCATTTATCAATATGACATAACATCTTAAGCTCTCTTTTATTCACAGATGATTAATAATAAATCAAACTATTTAGATGATTAGAAAAATAAACCTGGAAACACAGGTAATAAACAATAAAAAAATACAATAAATTAAATGTACAAATGTCTTCAGTTGCATTTTTACAATTGTATTGTATTGTTTTTTTGGAAAATGTGTTTAAGAACATAACTTAAATCTTTAAGAACTACAAAAACCACTTGTAGAGTCAGGGTTTGTCTTGAGTGAGTTTAAGTCTGTGCATCTCAAACTCTTGGTCCTTTTCTGGAAAAATAAAGTGCTCACTGCCGCTCTAAAATGAGACTTTTATTTTGAAATGGTTGCAGGAAGTGTTACATAAATGTAAACATACTCTTTACATTGCTTCTCTCTCAGAATAGTTAGAGGGCTCTCTGGCTCCTGGTCTCAACTGTGTGGTCCACTTTCCAAAGAACACGCAGTCTTCTGATTGGAAACTAAACTTCCCTTGTTCTTGTAATAAACCGTGAAATTCTAGGTGAAAAGAACAAAGCCTGTGTTCATGAGGTGTAGAACATCGTGAGCAGGAGCAGGAGCAGAACCTGAGCCTCTGAATTTAGAGTTTAGAAAAAAGTGAATAAAGAGGAAACTAAAGAGAATAGTCATGTTCTTTGCAGCAGAAGCACACGGCTGTACCTCCAGCTACTCACACAGATTTACTCTCCTCTTTATTTTAATCATTGGCGTTGCATCATGGCAGGTGTTCAAATACAATCTAACGCTCATACACTGACACATTTCTTCCCTGTGGCTCAACAAACCTTCATTGGCTTTTACTAAATCAGCACTAACACATCCTGACAGTCTGTGTGTTAGTTAGAGCAGTGATTCTTTTTTTATTCTTTTATGTTCCAGCTTAAGTCCGAAAACAGATCGATGAGAGGAGCAGCTGATTAACTCGTGCAGGAAACCGGCTCAAGCTAATGAACACAGACTGAGGCTGGAGCAGGAGGAGGCGCCGGTGTCGTTATGAATAGTGCATTTGGAGCAGAGTAAAGCGTGTTGAATAATGGAGAGGAACACAGTGAAGTGAGAAACACAAAGGGAAGGTTGAAAGGAAAAATAGAGTCGAGCTGAAGCTTCTTTACAGCAGCCATTAACACAAACGCACACCTACGCCATTGATCTGCAGTAGTTCACACTCAACACAGGTTTGAGACTCAGCGCCACAGCTCCCCCTAATGGCTCCAAGTCCGACACTGACAGGGAACAGAGTCCGAGTCAACCCACTTCAAGAGACCTACATGTGTCCCAGAGATCAAAGAAAATAAAAAACTCTTACTTTATCTTTGTCGCTACAGAAAATGACACACACCTGTAGTTTGTCGATTGTACAAGATGCATCCGTGCAAAATATAACCAATATTTAAAACAATTATTCAGTGGCACATCAATCAAACACATTAAAAGATGGAGGAGAATCACAAGCACAGATGACTGCATCCTGAAACCCCAATAACCAGAGAGAACCCACTGCAACCAGGGTTTACCCCCGGGTACCCTCTTCTAATCATTTAAACCAAAAAAGAAATCATTTTCTGTAAAGACCATAAAAGTCTTCTCACTACTCACGTTTAGTTTCTATTCTAAGACACGAGTTCAACTCAAAAACTGGTCCATCCTAAAGACAAGACCCCCACAAACAGAGTAATGTATTTTATTCAGTTCAGTGAAGAGTGCAGGGACAGTTCTGTTGGAGAAACTAAACAACAGCTTCACAAGAGGATGTATCACAGAAGAGACAATCCTGGACCTGAGTCTGGACCTGAGTCTGGACCTGAGTCTGGACCTGAGTCTGGACCTGAGTCTGGACCTGAGTCTGGACCTGAGTCTGGACCTGAGTCTGGACCTGAGTCTGATCCACCTCCACCTCAAAGACAAAGGACACTCCTTTGAGGACAGCAATGTCTGAATCTTGTCCAGAGAGGCCAGGTGGTTTGAGAGAGGGCTGAAGGAAGCCATTACTGTGAAAATGGAAAAGCCCTCTTTGAACAGAGGAAGTGGCCTCAGATTCATGTTGCCCAGTATTTATAACAGTCTGAAACCTAAACCAGAACAGTTTGACTCTAGAACAACACCTGAATGGAACAGTGTCACTAATGACTCTCCTGAAGCTTAACGACTCTCACATCAGGAGTTACTCTGTCCTTTCAGAGCCAACGACCAGAACAGCCTGGTCCAATCAGGTTTAGTTTCAGGTTTCAGATTGATAAAGTCTTAAAAACTGAGTCCAGATCTTTTATCTTTAACCTTTTCTAGAAGATGACCTGGATGACTGAGAACCTTCACAGATATTGAGAGGACATTGTTATTGAAATGTAGAGCAACAAAAAAAAGTAAACGCCTAATATTTCTAGTCCATTTCATTTTGTCAATCATTGCTTACTCGCCAACACACCCTTGTTTATGTCCACAGTCAACAAGATTTCCCAAAAAAAGAGTCCATTATTTTTCTGGCTGTGTGTCTCTCTCAACTCTTAATATTAACCTAATTCGTCATTTACTGACACTTAACACAGCACACGTCAGATTCTGTTATCATTATCTCTTTTTTCTGAATTAAAATCTCAAAAGTAAATATTCAAAAGACCATCATGGTTAAATAAGTCCAGGACACTAGAACTGAGAAATTTTGGTCCTGAATTATTTATTATTTTCGAACTTATGCAGATGTCTTTGTAGTGAATAAAACAGTTTCCAAACACCACATAATGGGGCAATAGTGTCTTGATCAGTAGCTGAAGGTTTGAAAGGACCCTGGAGTGATCAAGGTGAGACCGATGAGGTTCAATAATGACTATACTTTATTCTACAAACAAACAATGGGCTTTTTAGCATCCAGATTTTTCTTTAATTTGATAAACAACATTGGTGAGAGGGACAGCGTGACTGTTAAATGTCTCTGACAACGGAGGTTTCCTGAAACAGTCACACTTTGCCTTATCCTCTTTATGCTCTGACCTCTCCTTCATGTGTCTTATTATCAGAATGAGCTGCATCTGTTCAGGCCCGTTCACACTGAAGTGATTTATCAGAGCGGCTCAGGTTTGGGTGATTTATCCTGGAAGAGCTGCAGCGAGCACCTGAGGGATCACACACGGCACTGGGCTTGTTAGTCCAGGCCTGCTTACGCTATATCTGTTCTTTTACAGACCCTGCACCACTTCATGTGTGTTTTATGCATAATTCATGTGAGAACAGCCAACTGAATGATAATGAGCGTATACCCGAAGGAGCGCAAACACTGGTCTTGTTCTCATCTCTAAAAAGTTGACAATTAAAGTAAGTCATTCAACCTTTCAGGGTTCAAACAACTGCCCAATCAGAGCCTTCAAGAACATTGTGACGTGACTAAGTAGAGCACAGTAGTCGTCAGCAGAAGCCTCACAGTCTGTTAAAAAAAAGCCATCTGGTCACATTATTTAATCAGGACATGGCGTATAGTCCTGTTAATAATCCTGTTTCCAATACACTTCTTAATTTAAATGTCACTATAACTTCCTTTGGTCTGCCATCTTTTCCATCAAGTGAACAAAGGTCTACAACAAACACTAATGACTCTTCATTTTACCCTCATCTGTCCACGTCAACTAGAGATATTCGTTTGAAGCAGTGGAGCAACAGACGCAGAACAAGACGGATGCTGTACTGAACAACATGGTCCATTCCCTGCATTGGGCTTTTGAACAAGGGGCAGGTAACATAAGAAGACTCTTCTCTCGGCTCCTTTTTATCTATTCTTTGCTTTGGATTTTGTATCTGAAGGTTTTTACAGCACAGAACGACAGAAGAAGTCTGAGTCAGCTTATCTGAACTGACCTAACAACTAATCTGCCCTTTGAGGTTAATAAAGTTTTTTTTTTTATTGAGAGGGTTCAATCTTCTGTCTGCTCCATGTTGGAACGGTCGTGCTAATTAAGCGTCACACCCGCGGCTCAGATCAAGAGAAAGTCTGGAGAACAGGGCTTGTACCAGAGTTTGATTCAGCCCAAAGTGGGAAAGTGTGAACTGAGGTTTGCAGTGTAATAAACGGTTTGTGGGTCTAAAATAAAATCAATACTGCTGCACATGTTTCATAAAGAGTTGTGGTCTCTCGCAGAGCAAAGATGCATATGGCAGCATTAAGAGTCAGCGGCGACGGCTGTGTGCAGCAGTAACAACCTCCCCAGTGAGTAGAGCCAGGCCTCAGCCGCACCAAGACGGATAACACGGCTCTGAGCAGACTGACGCTGAGGACACACAACAGCAGTCCCCACAAATACACACTGATTCTAACAAAGACACACTGTCCACACCCGGAACACAACCAGAAGAAGAAACATATGTAAATATCTCACACTTCACAGTTAAAGTGATTATTATAATAAAAAGGTATATGAACATTAATGATGCTTGAGTGGCACAGTAGTAAAGCTTCTAACAGCGACTAACGACTGAATACTGGAACCTCTTATGAGCTTTTTCTGACAATATGTAAGAAAGTAATCAGTTTTATGGAACTGTCCACACTGTCTCCAAAAGAAACCAAACTTCAGATAAAAACTCTGTATTATGAAATAACTTAAGAAATTAAAATACAAAGGTTACTCATTAAGTAAAAAATTACTGCATTAATATTCCAACACAACACAGCCCCAATAATTAGTATTACAAACCGTTTCTACATAACAATGTGTTCGAACATAGAAGGGTTTCGATCATGATTTCTTTTTTTGTTCTGCTCCTCATTTATTCAACCACAGAAGTGATCACATAAAGAACCAGCTCCACAAAGCAGGCCATTAATAGAAGCAGATATTAATTCACACAGGTTTACTCTAATCATCTTCCGCTCCAAAGTCACACTTTGACATTAGCCTGCTTTTATTTGAAGGTGTTAATTGGAAACATAATGAGAATTCTTTTTATATTCTACTTTAATCACTTCTCATATTATTTGTGAGCTTATATTATCCATCTTTTCTTCTGGGTTTTTGAGCAAATGCCACATAATTAACAAAGATATTTTGTTTAGGGCTAGTTATAAAATACATTTGTTGTGCTCTTGCTAAAATCCATCAATCCTGCTTAAAGTGTGAATCACAAAAGACAAATGTGGACATGAGAAGCACTCGCATATAAACGAGGCTTTTGGAAAAGACCATTACAAGATAAAAGCTGAATAATAAACAGAAAGAGGCTTGTGCATATATTCAGACCTCTCTGGTGACGGGGCGTCCAGAGCGGATCGGGTCCTGACGCTGAGCAGTGACCCTCGGGCTGTTTGTTCACACAAACCCAGCACCAGTCACAGCGCCTCAGGCTTCTCTTTATAATTGGTTGATTTGCAAGAGAGTGTTTGTCAAATTTACAGTGTTAAGCTGACAGCAGTGTTTGACAGATTTTCACCATTAATGACAGAGGGACATTATGATACATACATTTGATATTTTAGACTTCTTTTAACAGACAACAGCGCTGTTATTAAGTCCAGCGCAGTTATTTACAGTTACTTGCATCCGTCAGTGTCGACAATTAACAACAATTAAAATTTTTGCATTTCACGGGGCCTCAGCCTCTCAAACTACAGCAGCGTTAGAGGATGAGAACTCAAACTACAGCAGCTTTAGAGGGTCAGAACTCAAACTACAGCAGCTTTAGAGGTCAGAACTCAAACTACAGCAGCTTTAGAGGGTCAAAACTCAAACTACAGCAGCTTTAGAGGGTCAAAACCCAAACTACAGCAGCTTTAGAGGGTCAGAACTCAAACTACAGCAGCTTTAGAGGGACAGAACTCAAACTACAGGAGCTTTAGAGGGTCATAACTCAAACTACAGTAGCTTTAGAGGGTCAGAACTCAAACTACAGCAGCTTTAGAGGGTCATAACTCAAACTACAGCAGCTTTAGAGGGTCAAAACTCAAACTACAGCAGCTTTAGAGGGTCAAAACTCAAACTACAGCAGCTTTAGAGGGTCATAACTCAAACTACAGCAGCTTTAGAGGATCAAAACTCAAACTACAGCAGCTTTAGAGGGTCATAACTCAAACTACAGCAGCTTTAGAGGGTCATAACTCAAACTACAGCAGCTTTAGAGGATCAAAACTCAAACTACAGCAGCTTTAGAGGATCAAAACTCAAACTACAGCAGCTTTAGAGGATCAGAACTCAAACTACAGCAGCTTTAGAGGATCAAAACTCAAACTACAGCAGCTTTAGAGGGTCATAACTCAAACTACAGCAGCTTTAGAGGGTCATAACTCAAACTACAGCAGCTTTAGAGGGTCAAAACTCAAACTACAGCAGCTTTAGAGGATCAGAACTCAAACTACAGCAGCTTTAGAGGGTCAGAACTCAAACTAAAATGAAAAAAATGGACAATGCATATTATATCCAGGAGATTCTGTTCCCTCAGCTCCCAGCAGCTCTGCAGTGGAGCTCGTTCACATCCGGCCGACTCTCATTAATCTGAGGCTGGACTGACGGCTCGCTGTTGCCGTGGTAACGCCCTGTACCTGTTGCCAAAGGGTGTTGGAGGAGTTTAGGGGCTCGTGAGATCAGCCATCACCACACTCGCTGTGTGTGTGTGTGTGTGTGTGTGTGTGTGTGTGTGTGTGTGTGTGTGTGTGTGTGTGTGTGTGTGTGTGTGTGTGTGTGTGTCTGGCAGCCGCCGGTGCACAATTACACACAAAAACAGAGCAGTCCCATTCATTTCACAGCAATTCAATCTGCCTCAGTTCAGCGCAAAGCCATGCCCTGTTCTCCACGTTTTGTTGGAGAGAAAACCTCTATTTTCTAAAGATGGCAAAGGAACCTCTCCACGTCTGTCTTCTTTTTAGACTCCATTCCCAGAAGATAAGATGGAAACCAGAAAATTTAACTTGACTCGTCACAAAAGCTGCATTAAAATTAAAGGTTCTGTTAATGCTATTCTTCGTCCAGACATTTACACTGGTAACAAAGGTCTTCAAGAAAAGGCTACGGGCTAATGGTGTTGAGACTTTAAAACGGACTAATGAATTTATTTTAAAAAATGACCATTAGAGAAGTATCCGCTGCATTATGTTTCATTGTCCTTACCGCTGGGCTAGTTTCAAATCATACTGAAATGTTAAATAATGACATGTTACAAAAGAAGTGGAATGTTATGCAAGGCCAAGTCAATCACCTGACCTGAATCTGATTGAGCATGTATTTCACCTGCTGAAGACAAGACTGAAGGGAAAATGGTCCAAGAACAAGCAGGAGCTGAAGACAGTTGCAGTAAAGGCCTGGCAGAGCATCACCAGGATGAAACCCAGCGTCTGGTGATGTCTGTGTTCCAGACTTCAGGCTGTGATTGACTGCAAAGGATTTTCAAACAAGTATTGAAGAGTGAAAGTTTGATTTATGATTGTTAATTTGTCCCTTTAAATATAATAAAAATAAAATAGGGTGAAGTCATTGTTGATTATTGTTTCTTAAATTTAATTTGAACAGCTAAAGGTTGTGAGGATGTTTACAGTTTGAGTTTTGGAAGATGAAGCGTTATATAATGTACAGTAAATAGAGTTTTTCAGGACTTTCTTCAGGACTGATCTTTAGGTGGTACTCACTATTAAAAAATTTATTATATATAATATTCATTAAAAAGAAACTTACTCTTCTTAATCCAAACAGATGGCCCTCTACAGCTGTGAACCTCATTTCTTAAATGTGGATAATAATTCCAGAGACCTTAAATAAATGAAAATTCTGTATCGGCCGTAGTCTGGCACTTTTCTTCAGCCATAAAACTAACATTACTCCAACCTTCAGCCTGTTCAGAGATATTCCACAGAACTGTGCAGTTTGTCCAACACTACGACTACTTTCATGTTTAAATAGGCTCTGATTTACTCACACGTAACGTGCAAATATAAAAATAAAGTGACAGACACAGACTTCTGTTCTGTTGTTTGTTGATCTGGTAAGTCCTGGGACTATTTAACAGAGTCAGTTTTAAATGTAATCCGACAGAACTGGAGAAAGTCTGTCTTTCTTTGAGGAAACTCCAGCCTTTTCAGCCGTTTTACACGTGACTGAGTTTATTGTGTAAAGGTTCTTCTTACGAGCCAAGTTCACTGATGCACAATCTAAGCATGAATAATAGATGTACGATATGACAAGTTATTTTCTGTATTCTTACACAACATGGGAAACTTTTTGCCAAAAGGAAAAAAAGACCCCAACAAACTCTAGTGTCTTAAACAAAACCATATGTGCAGCACCATTAACTATATCAGGATTACATTATTTACAGTGTGCACTTCTTAACCTCCTTCTGTGGACGACAGATATAAAACCGGTCCAAGAACTGGACTTGGACTTGGCCACTTGGATATCTAAGTGTCAGAGGACAGACTGGATATTACTCACCAGGATAAGTTTTATCAGGGGCCACAAAAATAACCTAGAAAAACAAAGCTTCAACAGAAATGGTAGGGCCTCACATTTGCAGACATTTGGTTTTCTAATGGGGTGAGCTTACAAGCCACTATTATGCAACACCTTCTCATTTCTCAGTGTAATATCTCTGAGCTAATTGGCTGATCTAAGGTCATAGAGGAGCTATTCTCAAAGCAATTAGGAAACTCTCCAAACAGCCACAGGACATGCAACAGACTGTAACATACCCAACCTTCCAATGTTATATAATTATACACATGCACCCTCCTTTGTGTGTAACCAGCTCCAAAAGGCACAAGGTATTGTTGTTCAAAGTTGGAGTTCTGAGTTTTGATAGGCAAACCTTTCTTAATGCAATGCTATGTAACTTTTTATCCTAATGAAGAACAATAGCATTAAATTCAATGTGATAGTTCTTTTAAAGACAAAGTGGGCCTGGTTTGATCAGACCGTAACAACAAGAGCAGCAGGACGGAAAACAATGTACTGTTGACAAAAAGGACTGAAATATAATTACAAACACTGGGATTGAGAACGTAATCGAGAGAAATAAGACCACAGAACAGTGCCCCGGGACAAGCCGGAGCACATGTTCTAAAGAACCTATAAAAGCTGACAAAAATCATCCAGTAAACACAATTAGATTTTGCTTTTGGTTTGACTTAACATGGCAAGTTTTATCTTGGTTGTGTCCCAAAGACACAATGCTTTTTGACATTTCCTGTGGATGTTTTCTTAAACAAACTCCTAACAAACGTGATATTTTCTTTCTTCTAGTTTGGAAAATGGCTTAAAGTAACTGTGTAACTTTTAGCTAGTAGTGTCAGTTTCAATTCCCAAAATATACATTCTTGTATTGATTTAAGTATTCTTTGACGCACAATAATAGAATCGTAACCATTACGACAGTACCCTAGGCTGGACAGAAAACTCTGATATAAATGATTTATCAGTCCATAAGACTGGGACAGACCTCTCCTGACCCGGGACTTAGCAGCTCAAACAGAAGGAGCAGAAACAGGCTGATACACTGGACCCTACAGTTGTATTTGTACAAAACGCACTAAAATTACCCGACTGTTTCAGAAAATATGTTTTTTTTTTCCTTCCAAACTTGCCAGTTTGGGATAGTTTTCTTTAAAAACAAACACATACAGTTGCTTTAAACTCCAAATGTGTTCCAGTTTGTAATTAAAGCAGTGAAGTCTTTATAATGCCAGTCACAGTTTATTATAGATGATTTTAACCTGTTCTTAGAAACAGGAAACAGTGACCAATGTTTACAAGACCACATGCTCGAAAAGGAGCGCTCCCACTGGTCGACACAGGATGTGCAATAGTTGCAGATAAAGTGTATTTTGAGGTTAATATGTCTTTCAACTCAAGAAACAGCTCAATAAAGAAACACATTAACAGAAAATATGGACAAATGCTGTCAGTTCAATCACATAATGTCTAACGAGGAGGAGATAATTGCAGTCTTGACACGTCACAGCTAAGCTAATGCTAAACTCTAAACTTCAGTTTGGTGTAATGTGGTAGTATTTTGTAGAGGAAACACATTTCTATTTTTGTAATAAAAGAGAAGCAGGAAAGGTTCCTATGAGAGTGGAGTCTGAGACTGCGACGGCAAAGAGAAAGTCAGATACTGGCGCTTTAACTTCGTACTTAATACTATTTTCATCACAAATATTGCAGGTTCTAACTGTTTGAAATTCAGAAGAGGTCAGCGTTTTGTAAAGTCCCGCTCCTACCTGCTCCTGTCTCTCGAGCCAGCGGTCCACCATGGGGTGATTGGCACTGAGCGAAGACCGGGCAGTCTCTCTCTGAAACTCCCTCTGATTGGACCAAGTTCCTGCGTCCCGGGGCAGACTGCGATATGTGTCCATCCCTTTAGCCTGCACACAATTACCAATACTGATTATAACAGTAACCTTTCTGTTGCCTTACACAAACACAGGTCTCCGTGGCCTCAGAGACGTACCTTCCTCTCCAGACTGTTGGTGTTGGAGTGTCTTGGTTTTAAAAAGCCCGCAGTGGTGGACCAGCGCGTTGGGGTTTTCCTCGACGGCAGCTCTTCTGTCTGAGCCCGAGCTTCGATGACACTCACCGGGCCATTTATAGTAAATAACGCAGGGTCACTGCTCCGTCGGACGTGGAGCGGCATGTCTGTGACAAAAAGAAGAACACAATGTGGCAGAGTAGTCAGCGCTCCTGGAACTCATCCCAATAGACGACTGTCAGTGAAGGTCTCATTGTTGGCTCTATGGTTAACTGGTGATTGTTAAGGTTGTGCACCATCTAAATGCAACCTAAGAGTTTGTTTTATAAAATTATAATGCCATAATCAATCTTCAAGAGTACGTACTTATCAAAGAATAAAAAGAGAAAAGGTTTATATTGAGAAGTTCCCCTTGTGATTTTAATAAGTGATTGAGGCATGGGACTTAAACAGCAACTGGACTAAAAATTACTAACTGGAGATGTAACAATTAACTGTGAGCCGGTTGGAAATGGATTAACATGTGAGACGTTGAGATGTTAAATGAATTGCCATACATGTTTTGAACCTCCCTCACAGTTCACCTCAGTTCAGGTGAATTATCAAAAAATAAATCCACTTTAGCAAAAGGCAGTCTGCGTTTCTCCTGCTGGACAGACCGGTCCCGAGTCGGCTCTGCGTGGACTTAACGAAAACAGGTCTGTGTCTGAGCTTTACGCTCTCCAAAACGGACAAAAAGTCACGTAAATGTTCCGTCACTAGTGGAGAACAGAGAGAATGTGAGCAATAATCTGTGTTATCAAAGAGGTTAAACTATAAATAGAGGCTGCTGTCCCGAGTCTGAACCGTCTCTGAGCCATAAGTTATTATTTCATAAACAGTCAGACCTGTCTTAAACTGAGTGTCTCTGCCACTGAGAGTAAAGACCAGGTTTTGTCATTCTGACACATGGCTCTACAAACGTTTCGCAATGAGGCCCAGGATCCATGAGAGGAAGTTTTCCCAGGCTCTTTAGATGGATCTGAACATGTTTAAGCTGGATTTGAAGAGGTTTTAAATGAATTTGAACATTTCTTGGGGGATTTGAACAAGTTTTTGTTGGATTTGAAAGTGTTTGTATAAAGTTGCAGCTTTTGGGGCCATAAACAATACATTTTATAACAAAAGCTTAGGGCCACATAAAATCATCATTGGTCTCTTGCCAGACATTTGGACATTTACAACAGCAAACTGCAAAAATCTGAAAATGTGAATATATTTGACAATTAAGTCATTTACTCCAACACCGCAAATGTTGTGTCAAGTCTAATTTTGACGAGTTCCTGACGTAAAGTCTCCTGGGACCACTCTGAGGTCCACTTCAGTGACTCATAAGGACTGCAGAGTGTGGGAACAATGTGAGGAAAGGTCCATTGAGAAAAAAGCAAAGTCAGAGGAAGCCTTCCATTAAACTGGAGAGTACTTGGATGTTCCAGTGCGTGGGAGGCCAAGGTCCAAACAACAAACCAGTGAGTACAACAAAGTCTGCCGTTTACACAAGACACGATGTTATGATCAAATCCCACACTCAGGCTGTGTTTAAGTCCGTTTGGCCCAAAGACCACACGAGAGACATGAATGAACCCTGCTGGAGAGTGTCATGTTCTTTTCTCATGTCACACTCTGCTCATCAGTGTCAGTCGAGTTGTGGGAGTCGTACTAAAAACAGCCTGTGATCAACAGCTCCCACGACCAACTGCACACATTTACTTAAACGATGAAAGATGGTGTGTAATTACAGTGAATAAACTTAGTCCACAATGACACACAGTTTTGTATTTAATGAAGACGTGTCATCAGCCATGTTTCTTCCAAGTGACAGAGACGAGCAATGTGTCCCGGTAGCTGCCTTTTTGTGGTTTATTTATGTGTCTCAGCAGTGACTCATGGGAAAACACTGGTCGTTTTGTTTTTAGGGAACATAAACTAACATCTGAAGGCTGAATTTTGAAATATAATTGCTTACATGCACGTTTGCCCCTGTACTTTGGAAGATTCAAGTGTCGTTTGGTCAAATGGAGCGTGGGATCGAGCCCCTTGAGGAATAGTATTCTGGGAAATGGTGTTCAAGTGTGCAGCCAGTCAAGTATTGCACAACCAGCTTCACATCTCAAACAACCAAGAGCCAAAAATCTTAGTTATTCAGCATTTCTTAACAACAAACTTGATGAAATGATCTGCTATGCAATTTGTCAAAGCAGAGTCTTACTTTTATCAGTCGAACTTGAATCTTTCATTGACCTCTGTCTAATAGGATTCTTAAAAAACGGAAATGCATCACAGTCACGTAACATATAATTAAAAGTTAATTTTATTTCAGATGTTGAGTCCTTAACCATGTCTTTTTTTTAAATCTATTCAAATGCATCTGATGAGATTCTGTGCCGTCAATTAACCGGAGAGAGCGTTCATTAAGAGACAGTTAAATTGGATGGAACTGGCAGGTGTGATTATGTGTGCACATTTTTCATTTATTACAGCAAATTTATATCCAGCATCTCGTCCAGAAATCCAATTAGTACTGCACTGACCCATCTCGGCTTCGGGTAAGTGTGAAAGAAAAGGAAAAGGGCCAGGGATAATTTGTTTGGGGTCTACGTCGATCATCACGAGCACATTAGGTTTCTGGTTCTCCAGAACATTTTAATCTGAACAGGTCCATCTGCTGACTGTGTGCAGGTGAGTGTGGACTCTTACTGGCGCGCAAGGGCGGACGGTGTGACCTCGATCTCGCTGGCCGTCTGGTACGATTGGAAAGCTGAGGCCCCGCTGCCAACGCCGAGGTCTGCTGCGAACAGGTCCGGACTCTGGGTCCCGGTCGAACTGGCACTGGTCCCATCTCCGCCGTGATGTGGCTCCTGCTCCTCGTACACCGCGATCAACTGCACCACAAGACGAAACAAGACGGTCAAATCAAAACTCACTACGTGACCTGGACTAAGCCGTTTTATAAACTAACAAAAACTTTAATAAATTTGCAGATTGCTTTTGTGCTGGTCTTGGTGGAGAAAGTGTGGTGCTTCCCTGTGTCTGTGCTTTGTTCTGAAGTCTGTGCTCGATGTTCTGTGGTGTTTATAGCCTGTGTCTCAGAGCCATGGGACTACAGATCTGGAATATTTACATGATGGACTAATGTGCTAATGTTAATTTGCACTGTCCCATATTAAACAAACAGGGGTGCACGTGGTTAGCACTCCAGCCTCACAGCATAAAGGTCGTCTGTGCATGTCCTCCCCAGGTACTCCGGCTTCCTCCCACTGAACAAACACACGCATGTACGTTTAATTAACAACTCTAAAGTGTCACTAGTGAATGAGTGTGAAGGGTGGTCAGTTACTGTCTCCAAGTGTTAACCCTGCAACCAACGGGCCACTGTCCAGAGTGGCCAGTTGCTGATACTTTGGACCTTAGTTGCTGGGATAGGCTCCAGTCACTGTGACCTCAAACAGAACTAAATGTAAGAAAAATAATGCATGAACCGATGAAAAAGACGAAATATGACCGAACTAGATGGTCATTGTGCTGTGCTCCTGAGTCGGTGCTGATTAGGTGCATTTGTTCATAATTGTATAATAGACAATTGTACATCAACTCACTGAATGGAAAACATATGAAAATCTAGGCCCGAGTGTAGGACATGTCCACTTGCAAACGTTTTGAAGATGCTTAAAAAATGAACATGACAGACCAAAGCAGAGATAGAGCCCTCCACTTTGCTGCTGGTTGTTAGCGTCACAGATGCATTTTCAGCTCTGACCAAATGACACAACAGAACAGATGTTAATCCTGTTTTGAGACAGTTTACTGTAAAACCTGACATAAGCCTGGACTGTAAGACTAATAAGACATTTCACCTCCTCTTCGCTTCACATTTATTTTTTAGTCTAATTGTTTGGTCCAAATGAACCGCCCAAAACAGATCAACACCCACCAGAAAATGTTTTAATGAACAAGACATTCTTCCACAATATCCCTTTGCTGTTGATCTCAAACCTTTGGACAATTTAACCGAGAGTTTGCATCTCTCATTAAAATGGATACCATCGCTTTAGGAGTCAAGAATTCCACCAAATTATTTCATATCATCAGTTCATCCCGGGAGGTGTCACGTGTACGAGAGCCACACAGACCTGAGTCCAGAGCCGCCTCGGAGCAGCACCTTTAAAATCTCAACATGTGACATACGAGTCTGTTGCTAGGAAACCACCAGACATTTTCCTTATGGCCCTGTAACAAAAGAGACGAGCATCAAACACAACGGGATCCACGCTACAGCCTTAATCTGTAGGAGACAGGAGCAAAGACTTCTGGGAAATAAAAGAACCGGGAAAGGGTTGAGAGTTTCTAATGTAGTGTAGCTCAATGAAATAACAGTTATATCTCAAAACAAAAGATACATAAAAATGAGTCATTATTTGAAGCATAATGGGAAAAGCCCATCCATAAGAGTATTTACACTGGTTTTCTGTTGCAGCATGCTCCAGAAGTGGGTTGGTTGTGAAAGAAAATTTGCTTCAATCTGTTTTTTTTAAAGATAAGATATGACTGGATTGATCTCTAAATGGGAAAATTACCTCGTAAAGGCAGGATAAAGTGCAAAAAAGTGTAAGAAAATTAAAAAAGTGTGCAGGCAGCCACCATCGAAACCTCTCAGTTCACTTACATTTACCCAAACTGTGTCAGTTTTATCAGTTACGTTTAATAAAAGCTTTTATAGTGTATTTATTCACATGTCACATTTTTTCTGGCACATTCATTCACAATAAAACAACTTCAACTGGAAGGTAGGTGGTTCGATTCCCGCTCTCCTCACAGTTCATACTGTCGTTGTGTCCTTGGGCAAGACACTTAACCCCCTTCCCTTCAGTAGCTGTAACACTGTTGAATGGAAGTAAGAATAGTGTAACAATATTAGTATAACAAATGTCTCACATGGTTCAGCGCTTAAGCTCAGTCAACATGAA
This sequence comes from Neodontobutis hainanensis, assembly GCA_024349245.1. Lineage (NCBI taxonomy): Eukaryota > Metazoa > Chordata > Actinopteri > Gobiiformes > Odontobutidae > Neodontobutis > Neodontobutis hainanensis. The sequence continues at coordinate 48,947 of JALDNG010000257.1, forward strand.
AGAAAGGGCTTTTCTACTATTTGTTTTAGTTTCTATTTATTCACAACAAGTGATCTTTATACTATATTCAGCTCCACCTCACCAGGAGAATAACACCTCACAAGGCCACACAGGAAACCCCTCAGACTCCCGAATGGCCAAAATCAATAAGACATGGCACATATGCACACAAACGCTGCCCGACAGAGAAGAAATACAGTTATTCACAGACAATTACCCTCCCACTCCCTTAGAATCCATTAATGTACGAGCACACGGCCCATTCAGACCGAGCACTAGCACTTTTCCACAACATTAACTCTTCATCTGAGCGCCATCGAGCCTCGGAGTGGCCCAGGTTTAGATCAGCAGCTCAGACCCCCTTGTTCCGACGCTCTCAGACAGCTTCCCATTAGCCTCTTTACATAAACATGCAGACACTTAGTTCAAATTACTGCCAACATTAGCCCCAGGTGAGAGTACACCGGCTGTAATGAGCTAATGAAGGTCAGCGGACAGAAAGGAGGCTCTAATGAAGTATATATGCTGCGAGAAACAGCAAGATTTTGTTCCTCTTCAGACGTTTGTTCACATAAAGCACAGTGTTTAGGGCTCCATCATTTTACGGCTCTTATTATAGGCCAGACAGTTTGAAGAAGTGCATTTATAAATCTGGTAGGGGTCTGACATGTGTAACATACTATTTAAATAACTTTGTCATGTAAACAGACTCAGTGGGGTGTGAGAAAAGGGCTGCTACATAAAACAGAAACAATTAGTTTAAAACAAATGTATTTCTTCTTCAGGTCTGACCTCAGTGAAATCTGCTGAGTCAGTGAAAACCTCTTCATAAATGTGCTCCCAAAGACAGAACAAGAACAAGCCACTGCTGCCTCCTTTAAAAACAGCCCTCCATGTGGTGGTCATTAGGGTTTGGGCCAAAGCGGTGCTAATATAAACTACCTAGAGTTATTTTTATGAAAATGTAACATTATATTCATATGCTTTTTATTCTCTCAAGATCCTGTCAGAATATTCAAGAGGCTCTGACTTTAATAAACCCTGGAACTTCTAAACAAACACTGGATCCAGACATGTCCAAAGTCAGGCCCAGGGGCCAATCATGACACGAGCTGAGATTTATGCAGCCCTCAGCTTCAATGAAAAAGATTATTGCAGCAGCTCAGTCACTCCATCACCTGTCAAACCTGTTCAAATCTCACTAAAACCTGTTCAAATCCATCTAAAACCTGTTCAAATCCCACTAAAACCTGTGAAAATCCAACTAGAACCTGTTCAAATTCAACTGAAACATGTGAACATCCAACTAGAACCTGTGAAAATCCAACTAAAACCTGTTCAAATCCAACTAAAACCTGTTCAAATCATCTAAAACCTGTTCAAATCCCACTAAAACCTGTTCAAATCCAACTAAAACCTGTTCAAATCCAACTAGAACCTGTTCAAATTCAACTGAAACATGTGAACATCCAACTAGAACCTGTTCAAATCCAACTAAAACCTGTTCAAATCCAACTAAAACCTGTTCAAATCCAACTAAAACCTGTTCAAATACCACTAAAACCTGTGAAAATCCAACTAGAACCTGTTCAAATCCAACTAAAACCTGTTGAAATCCATCTAAAACCTGTTCAAATCCCACTAAAACCTGTTCAAATCCAACTAGAACCTGTTCAAATCCAACTAAAACCTGTTGAAATCCATCTAAAACCTGTTCAAATCCCACTAGAACCTGTGAAAATCTACCTAAAACCTGTTCAAATCCAACTGAAACATGTGAAAATCCAACTAGAACCTGTGAAAATCTAACTAAAACTTGCTCAAATCCATTTAAAACCTGTTCAAATCCCACTAAACCTTGTACCTATACCTATACTTTTAATTTACTGTGCCTTTAAAATATCTTGCGAGTCGTGAATGAAAATAAACAGTACACATCATCAGTATAATGCCATTGGTTATATTAATGTTGTTGAATTCTATAGTCTTTGTCTGACAGTCAGTTCTGGTGACATCTTTTTGAAAAGAGAAACATCCCCTGTATTCTTGTCAACATTTCCTGTTCTCTGTTCAGAGCTCAACCGCAGTAACAAGCGTCAGTGTGAGGACTTCGGCTGGAATAAAGCTCCCAGCAGAGCTCCCCTGACAGGACTCCCTCAGGACGCTGTTATGTTGGATGTTGTCGAGTCGGAGAGTGATCCCACAGCCTCGGGTCAACACTAACTGCTCAGGTTTGTTGGCAAGTCCAGCAGTGACCCCCCCACTGTGGCCCAGCAACAGTCCCCTGATCCCACAAACAAGTCTAAGTAACAGCCAATCAGCAGAGAGGCCCACCCTCAGGAGAAAGAGCTCGTGGAAGTCACTGCATCTTCACCAGTACGCTGAGCTAACTAGATTTTAAAGGCCTTAGCTCTTTTTTTCAACTCCAACAGTTTTAAAGTCTGTATAAATGAAGGAAAAGTTAATTTATCATTCATTTATACATCGTGTTTATAAGCAGTGTGTTCGGCATGTTTCCTATAAACTCCTGCAGAAAGAGTATATTCCAGTGAGAAGTGTGAGTCAGTCCACTCTTCGTCACTCACAGATCATAATCCATCATCAAAACTGGAACAAAAGGCTGGCAGCCGGGGCCACAGGAGGTCTAACGGTCTGACAGAGGAGAATTAGACTTATTATCTTTACAACATGTTAAAAAAACAGAGACAAAACACAGGCTCAGGTGTAGCAGGGATACTTAAACATGTCTTTGGAAAATGGCACTGGGTTAAAGACTGAATTACTGAAGTATATCTTCTGATTAACAAAACACTGGAATACTACAATTTATCTCTTAAAAGAAAACACCTCTTAGATCAGAATTCACCGGACAATAAAAGAACAAAAACGATTGAGGTAAATTTGATACTAAAAGAAATGCAAGGCTCTGTCCACACTGCCCTGACAACGAGAACATAGTCTTGTTAAGATTCAAGCTGTTCCTTGACAAATTAATATTGCAACTGTTAAAATATGCACTACATTCTGCAGCCAAACTATATACATACGTCAGATATTAAAAAGTCTGAGCTAAAATCCCAGTTGTTTCTTTTCAAAGCAAAACAATGTCCCACTGAACATAAGGTTTACATTTGGATTCTGCCACGTCATTGTTAAACATTTGCAAGAAAAGGTGGTCGTGTGAAAACCCAAAACCTCCAGCCCCTGCTTAAAGAAAAAACAGACTCAAAACCACATCTGTCAGCAAAAAAAGGGATGTAACCACTTCACTTTCACAGCTGTGTAATCCAAAACACCTCAGCTTTAGGTCAAGAAAGTGCAAGCTGGAGCTTTCCCGGTCACACTCCAGGAATTATGGAGAAAGTCTGAGCTGCAGCAGGGTTTTTCCAAAAGTGACCTCAACTACCGCAATGTTTACACGACGAGTTCAGATTCGAGACTAAATAAAGGTCATGTGATACAGGAAACTGTAAAAACATCGTTGTAAAGGACTGTGACTTTAACAAAGAGAAGTCATTCTTTTGGAGTGTAATGGCCTCATTGTGGTCAGCCTGTTCCTGGTGAGAAGTGACGCCTGACAGGTTCATTGGGTAACAGATGGAGAAAAGTCTTCTGGGGGAAGGTCAGCGAGAAGGTAAGGAGTTGGAAAGATGTTATAAAGTTGTTCTAATATGGATTCAATTAAAGAGTGAATAAAGTGATGAGGACGATGACAGGCGTCAACTGTGAAGAGCTGAGCTTCCCAAGCATTGGGTTCAAGACCCAAATGTGGGTCACGGAGGATTTAATTTAGGTCGCCCAAAATATTAAAATATTCTGAAAATTGGTAATTTTCTACGCATTATCCAGAGAGCAGCTGTAGTGGCCCGTACACCTCTCTCTGTGATCAGAACGAGTTCAGTGATGCAGCAGAAAACATGGAACATAACATCAGCAGACTTCTGACTTTTAGTTTCACACCCGACTTTTTAAAAGCTTTTAATCCTCAGACTTTCCCTGACACTTGATTTAAACTGAGTAGCTGATATTTTTTCACTTTTGCATTTCTGGAAAATAATTTGCCTTTATGACTGAGGATAGATGAGAAAGTAGTTTATCCAATCAAAGAACGTTCTGGTGCGTTCTGGTGCGTTCTGGTGCGTTCTGGTGCGTTCTGGTGCGTTCTGGTGCGTTATGGTGTGTTCTGATGTGTTATGGTGCGTTATGGTGCGTTATGGTGTGTTATGGTGCGTTATGGTGTGTTCTGATGTGTTCTGATGTGTTATGGTGTGTTATGATGTGTTATGGTGTGTTATGATGTGTTATGATGTGTTATGGTGTGTTATGATGTGTTATGGTGTGTTATGGTGTGTTATGGTGTGTTATGGTGTGTTCTGTTGTTTTATGGTGTGTTATGGTGTGTTATGGTGTGTTATGATGTGTTATGGTGTGTTATGGTGTGTTATGGTGTGTTCTGATGTGTTCTGATGTGTTATGGTGTGTTATGATGTGTTATGGTGTGTTATGATGTGTTATGATGTGTTATGGTGTGTTATGATGTGTTATGGTGTGTTATGGTGTGTTATGGTGTGTTATGGTGTGTTCTGTTGTTTTATGGTGTGTTATGATGTGTTATGGTGTGTTATGGTGTGTTATGATGTGTTCTGTTGTTTTATGGTGTGTTATGGTGTGTTATGATGTGTTATGATGTGTTCTGTTGTTTTATGGTGTGTTATGGTGTGTTATGGTGTGTTATGATGTGTTATGGTGTGTTATGGTGTGTTATGGTGTGTTATGGTGTGTTATGGTGTGTTATGGTGTGTTATGGTGTGTTCTGATGTGTTCTGATGTGTTCTGATGTGTTATGATGTGTTATGATGTGTTCTGATGTGTTCTGATGTGTTATAATGTGTTATGATGTGTTATGATGTGTTATGGTGTGTTATGATGTGTTATGATGTGTTATGGTGTGTTCTGTTGTTTTATGGTGTGTTATGGTGTGTTATGGTGTGTTATGATGTGTTATGGTGTGTTATGGTGTGTTATGATGTGTTATGATGTGTTCTGTTGTTTTATGGTGTGTTATGGTGTGTTATGATGTGTTATGATGTGTTATGGTGTGTTCTGTTGTTTTATGGTGTGTTATGGTGTGTTATGGTGTGTTATGGTGTGTTATGGTGTGTTATGGTGTGTTCTGATGTGTTCTGATGTGTTATGATGTGTTATGATGTGTTATGATGTGTTATGGTGTGTTATGATGTGTTATGGTGTGTTCTGTTGTTTTATGGTGTGTTATGGTGTGTTATGGTGTGTTATGATGTGTTATGGTGTGTTATGGTGTGTTATGATGTGTTATGATGTGTTCTGTTGTTTTATGGTGTGTTATGGTGTGTTATGATGTGTTACGCATTGCAAATCTTTTCGGGCGCTACATAAAGTGCAGTCACAATGAAAAGCAGAAGTTAAGAAGCTGGAGCACTTCTGATGTCCCATGCACAGAGGGACCCTCCTTTAAATGATTGGACACATCGGGGGTGCAGGTAGAAGAGGGAGGGGTTTCTTACTAATGAGGCCCATACATCACGTCCCATCAGCCCTAATCACAGTTAGGCCTATATTTATCCGTTTAGCTCCTATTACCTGTTTCTTTATGGGACTAATGAACACTTGGAGGGGACGGCACTGCTGGAAGTGAACCTACAGCAGGAACACGAGCACAGCCAGGGATTAACTGGGACAACCAATAAACCCTGTACTAAAGACACATAAACTTGCCGTGCATCTGCAGGAAATACTAAAGAAACAAGGTAAAAAATATTACGTAACAGAAACTTAAAATTATTAGTGTAGAGAAATGCAGAGTTAAAATCAAGACTAGAAACAAAGTCGAAGAAAAGGCTGTAGAAAAGCGCTGCACAGGACACAGTGACAGAAGAATAAAGTGATCAGAAGCGGCTGAAGTGCTGTCAGCTGTGGAGCCGGTGGTGTTTGTTGAAGTGACAGGTTCCTGGCTCAGATCTGAGAACACACTGAACTGGACAGAGTCCCTCTCTGACGGGAACGACGCCCTCTGCTCTCGGCTCACGTCCCGGGCCAGAGCTGGACCGACTAAAGCCTGACACAGCTGCCAGCCTTCAGTCTAAGAGTTTTCTAAAAACTTTAAAACTTTATTTTTGGGTTCTCCAGATCTTACCAGCCCCATAAATAAATAAAAGATATGGACATTACACAATATAACACTGACCATGTGACTACATTTACAGATTGTTTTACGCAGAAGGCTGTTAACACTATTGTTAAAAGAAAGTCATCTGGTGCTTTTCTCCTTTGTTCCTTTAGCCTCATCTTGGAAAGAGCTTGTGTGGCGTTTACTTAACTTACTTAAACCTCATAAAAAGTCTTTGACACAAGCCTTAAGAAATCTAATACTTTTATTTAACTACAACTTTCCCCAAGTTACGCAAGTTGTGTTTTTATAACTTTTTCGACTTGGAGTGAAAATTCATAAAGATCTGATAGAAATGCTTTTTTCCTTTTTAATCCAGTCCAGCCATTTTTGGACGGTTCACATCAGGACATTTCTGATTTTAAAAACTGACAGATTAAAAGCAGAACAGCTGAGGATGCGTTGAGCTGTGCCATACAACCCTGTTTGATCCAGAGGTAAGAATGAATACCACACACTCCGACTTCAGATTGAAGTCTAGCCCTGGATCAAGAAATATTTTCTTAAAAAAATCCATGCATTTTTTATAATGTAAGTCAACACAAACCCAGTTTTCATGTCCAGCTTTTCCCTGATGGTGTAATGGAGTCGAGAGAGGGCCTCAGAGTGACGGCCTCTTAATGAGAAATTATCCTCGAGCGGATGTCGTCAGAAAAAACTATTTTTAAGAGTAATTACATCTCATGCTTTTATTACAGCAGCTTGTGTTTGGATTAAGAAATATTACCAGAGGAATAAGAAGCTCTGAAGGATTAGCAACAGAGACCTGGTTTAGTCCTGGTTTAGACCTGGTTTAGACCTGGTTTAGACCTGGTTTAGACCTGGTTTAGACCTGGTTTAGTCCTGGTTTAGTCCTGGTTTAGCCCTGGTTTAGCCCTGGTTTAGACCTGGTTTAGACCTGGTTTAGACCTGGTTTAGACCTGGTTTAGACCTGGTTTAGACCTGGTTTAGACCTGGTATAGTCCTGGTTTAGACCTGGTTTAGACCTGGTTTAGACCTGGTTTAGACCTGGTTTAGACCTGGTTTAGACCTGGTTTAGACCTGGTTTAGACCTGGTTTAGACCTGGTATAGTCCTGGTTTAGACCTGGTTTAGACCTGGTTTAGACCTGGTTTAGACCTGGTTTAGACCTGGTTTAGACCTGGTTTAGCCCTGGTGTAGACCTGGTTTAGCCCTGGTTTAGACCTGGTTTAGACCTGGTTTAGCCCTGGTTTAGCCCTGGTTTAGACCTGGTTTAGACCTGGTTTAGACCTGGTTTAGTCCTGGTTTAGTCCTGGTTTAGCCCTGGTTTAGTCCTGGTTTAGTCCTGGTTTAGTCCTGGTTTAGCCCTGGTTTAGTCCTGGTTTAGTCCTGGTTTAGACCTGGTTTAGACCTGGTGTAGACCTGGTTTAGACCTGGTTTAGACCTGGTTTAGTCCTGGTTTAGTCCTGGTTCTGTCCTGGTTTAGACCGAGTTTAGACCTAGTTTACACCTGTTTAGTTATCTAGTAATCTTTAAAACAGATTTAGTTCCTTCTACAAGTGTAAATTACTCCAGATTTATTTTTATTAAAATATCACAGGTAATATTGTTGTAAACTTCACGTTCTTTTCCAACGACCCTGGTCCATCCACAGGGCCCCAGACCTCATTCATTATGGTCTTTACACTTCACACAAACTCTCAAACTAAAGTAAAGATGTTAGCTAGTATCTGGTCTATAACAGAACTGGTTATTAATGCATTACTAGCTCCTGAAACTCCACTGCAGACCTATTACAGCCACAGGTTTAGGCTTTAATCCAGACTTCGACCGGTCTTTTCCCATCCGTCTATCTCCCAGACCCACACCTGCAGCCCAGTCCTGACCTACAAATGTGGACTTAACTCAAAAACGAGCCACCTTTTTTCACCAAATCCAATCTCTTCCCCGTTCAGCGCTCGGCTCCCGGGAGAGGCCCTGGCTCTGAAATCTAATTACAGTCTCCATAAGCAGCGCAGGGATGAAACTGTCGCATCTCACTCACTGCTGGGACACAATGACACCGATCAATAATGAACAGGGCTTTGGCAGTGGCCCCAGAGGCTCCGGGGCCGACGGGTTCAGGAGGATGGGATTAGGGCCCGCTGCTCAACGGCAGGTGTAGAAGCTCTGCTGATCTGAGACTGAAATATAAACACTCTCCAGACAAGTGCCACACTAAACAAGCTGCTCAGAGTGTGTTGAACAGACCAGTCGAAGAAACCAGAATTACTCTGGTTTTCTACAATCCAAAGACAAGCTGTGTCGTTCATTTACATTTTATTTGAAGTTGGTGTGAAATGTTGTAGTTGAACCATTATTTGTGGAACAGTGCAGATTATTTTTTTTATTTGTATTATTTATTTCAGTCACTGGACTGTGTTATAAAGCAAACTATTCTCTTTGATTGTTTAATTTATCGGATGAGCAGACTCAGAATACTAATCGTTCAGACAAGCCTATACTTTATAACTAATTTTATTATAAACAAAGTCACTAACATCCAGATAATAATATATATTTTATCATTAATCCGGCAGAATTGGGATGTTTATATTAGATTTATGTGTGATCGTTTAAATCTTCTGCAAAACCAAACCTACATGTCTGCACACGCTCTGTATTTTATACAAACTGACACGTTTTAGATTATTTTAATTTGACAGCGAACTAAAGAAACAGAAAACAGGACTTTTCTTTTACTCGTGTCATGTAAAGGTCTCATTTAGCAAGGTCACATGGACACTGATCACTTCAGCTTCAACACAAGCTCTGGAGCATGGTTAAAGGGGAAAGTGTGTGGGTCTCAGACAGACAGAGCAGACAGGTGTCACACCTGTCAGGACTTGGTCCAGGTCCAGGCAGAGATGAAGGATGTGTTTAATAGCAGCATCGATGAGTTTGGGACTGTATGTTTGTGATGCTCCAAACACAGACCCAAGCTCCTGATCAGCTGCAGATCCAGGTCCGGGTTTCAGAGGACGTGAATAGACTTTCTTTTGTTTTCATAAAAACTACAACACATGAATAAAACACAATAAATATCTAAAAATATCAGTGTTCTGTGTGGCGTCTGTAAGTCCTCCTTGTGCTGCTGTGGGTTCTCTGCAGTGTCTTTCCTGTTGTTACGAGTGACTGCATGAAGCTCTATAATACTGAATAACAGCAAATACCGAACCTTGGGGACCTAACTCTTGAATAGGCAGGTTGCTAGACTCTGCCGCTCTCTCTGGTGGAAAAGTGGCACTTTTATTCATTGAAAGCCGCAAAGGTGTTCTTGGCAAATTAGGTGTATGGCCTTCGATTGAACTTCTTGGAGGGCCAGATTAAACCACCCCCGGGCCATAGTTACTCACCACTGTTCTGTGAATCTAAGAACGTAGACTGTGTAAGAAAAGTGAATGTTTTTATTCGATAACATTCTTTTAATTTGAAATACTTTTAAAATGCATTAGTGTGGACACAGCTGCAGTTTCTACAACAAGATGTCATCAACATTTAATTCAGTCGTGCTTGAACCAACGTCGCTCCCAGGTTACAAACTCAATTCTGTCTTACACAGTCTCCAATTACCCCTAATGCATTATGGTTCTGCTGCTGGCCTCACTCAGAGTTTAAAGCTGAGCGAAGACTTGTTTTAATAGTGCTTCTTTCTTCGGAGCCTACACTTTGCAGCCGTTGAAAACTGCTGTACATTATCCGCGCTGCGCTGCTGATCCTCGGAGACATCGATACGGCGCTGAGAGCCGGGGGAATACGGCAGCGGCTAAAGCTGCTTTGTTGTCGGAATAAGCACTTTTAAAGTCTCGCAAAGGCAGCAGAAACCTGACGAGCAGACCTTACACAATGGCCACTGTCGGAGAGAGGAGTGAGTAAACGCGCTCATTTGCAGCGAGAACAGACAGGATTGTGACAACGCCGCTCCGACATGTTTCTGTTGGGTTTGGGATGTAAAAAGATTAGAGACAAACATGCCACTGTCTGTGATGCACTAACAAAGACCCTGCTGACAGCAAAGTGACTGAAGGAAACACAATTATGGGACCAAAAGTAAAGTATCTTAATCTCATCTGAAAAATAATCTGAAATCTGAAAAATAAAGATCTACATTTGACACATTTTGATCTAAATAAAACAACAAAAAACTCAACTTTCCACCTGAAACTGATAAATATACTTTGCATCTCAATAGTTGTATTGAATCAAGTCTGACATGATTCATATTTAATGACTGAAGAGAAAACCCACACAACACAAACTCACTTCAAACACATCGAGCAGAACCAGGTCTGGACAAGCCTCTGAGGTCATTGTCTAACTCAATAAACTGAGGGACTTTCTAGAGGGACGGGAGTTTGTTTTGTGCTTTTTGCCTTTGGTAATTCCACTGCACCTCTCTGATCAAACGCCTCTTTCTGTTCGAGTTCACACAAACCAAACATTTGACCAATAAAGTCAGGCTAACCTGCACAGTTCATGAGTCGTCTCTGAGAACTAGCATTAGGCAAAGTCATGCAAGTCAATGCTTTTGCGTTCTGCTGGCTCTGTGCCTTAACTGTGGCCATGTGTAAAGGCCAAGTCCAGCTCCAGTCCAACTAAGCCTTATGCAGCAGGTGCTCCAACAAAAGCAATTATATCTGTAGTAACACTGGATTACAAGAGGGAGAGACTCAAAGGATCACTTAGTTGCCATCCTGCATAATTCTTTGGATGCTATATATGCTTTTTTTAAAAAGTGGAGTCAGCTCAAACCTCAGAAGGCAGTGTGTCGGTTTATTTGGAGCTTGTAATGATCTTAAAAAGAACAAATGAAGAGAAAACGTTGCTTTGATTTGCTCCGGCGTCTTGCTTCAATAATATTTAGTGTGGGTTAAGTTGCCCTGATCTTTTATAGAGACGAGCCAAGAATAAGTTCCCATGGCCCTCTGCTCTGAATTCATTGCAGACATTAGGAAATTATTTCATCATTTTCATCACTCCATAAAAACACTTTCTCTTTGCAGACAGTTTGATCTGGAAAAATCTTAATCGACCGAGTTTTCCATTGACGTGCACTGGAAAAACATTGTATTATTAACGGTAAAAGAGAATCAAAAAGAAACTTTGAAAAACCTGTAAAAGCCAAAATAGTGAATCACTTTATAAAGAACAATGTGTTTTCCTTGAAACGGTGGATGTATCGAAATCTCACAATGCGATAAAGCCTTAGTCTGTGTTGCAGTATTTGTTGCGACAGAAAACCCTCTCAATCAGGACCAAGGCTCAGACCCTCCATTAGGATCAGAAAAAAAAAACTCAAAATAACAAAGCAGGGAGAATCACAAAAGAGGCTGTTTCAAAAATCATAAGGGAAGTGACGCTGATGGCAGAATCCACCAACGCAGGCCGAGTTAAGAAGGCTCTGGAAGAAATAAAAAAATGGATTGACAAATATAATGTTACAGCGTATTATAGTGTCTTTTTTCCTTCCTGCTCTAGAATTAAACTGTAAAACACTACACAATTGCGATGAGTATCATAATTTCTTTCACATCGTTCACATTTGTACCTGTAAAGAAAGGTGCATCCACAGCTTCTCGTTCCAGGCATGTGCTTATATTTTCGTGTGGTGTAAAGCCAGTCACAGTTCAGAGATCGGCTCCAACCTCTGCTCGATTTAACGTTAATTCAAGCAAACGTACACAAGTGCCGCACCACTTCTCTGAGCAATTAATCTTCCTGCGTGAGGCGAAGTGAGGAGAGATTTCAGAAAAGGCTAAATAAGACTACTTTTTTTTCCTCCGAGCCAATTACCGTGACAAGGAGAAGAGCGAGCGGGGGAAGGTTGGACAGAACAGGAGCAGAGAGAGAAGAGAGGGAACGTAAATGAGAAAAGAGATCGGGAAGGAAGCGTTTTTAGGTCACTTCCTGAACATAGAAGATTAAAAGACCGTTCTGTTCGACTCGGGGAACATCAAATGTATGAGCACGTATTTGAAAGAAGACAAAATAGTTTAATGTTGTTGACTCAACATCGGTCAAGTCTTAATAATGCTGCAGATCGAGTAACTGCAACGTGATAAAGACGTTTATACAACACAGCAGCTGCTTTAATCAAACTGGAGGCTATAATATAAATAAGCTTTGAGTCAAACACAATTGCTCTGTTTTATAAATGCATTGCCAATAGTTATGTTTTCTGTTTTGCTTTAGTTTCTGTGAAATGAGACGTGGCCAGTGCTGGAAGAGACACTTTCTCAGTAGGATCTTTCCACTGCCATTGACCAAGCCGTGAACCATTAGCCGATGGACGCATCTTGTTCTTTCCACATATCTTCGGCACAGAAGTCGCAGGCTGCTTTCATTTTCAGCTGCAGTTGATATTTCTAAATAAATTGATGATTACATTTTAAATTTACAGAGTTTGTTAGCATTTAACGCTACAGACGAGCCAGGTTTAACGCTAGCTTGTATTATTTTTACTATTTACTGATTAATACGTAGAACACATGAATGCAACATTAGTCTTGTAAATGAGAGTTATTCGAGGTATGAGAAAGTTTACTGTGTTTAATGTTAATTTAACCACAGACACAAATTGAACCATTAGAAAATGAGTTAAATGCACAGGTCTGTGGTCCTGAAATGTTTTTATTTCCTCCGGCTGGACGTGTGGGTGCGCCCCTCACTGCAGAGGTTATTTCATAAAAACCCATCTCCAAACCTGCCTCAGAGCCAATCATCCCTCCGGCAAATCTCATTTAGGCCCAACCCCGGGGACGCTGGCCCTTCCTGCTTCAGGCTCTGCACTGCTCACTGCAGCTGCAGCTCAGGGCTCATCGAAGAGGAAGAACTGTGCCTCAGGCTTTACACCAGCTCTCCTCAGACTCATCGTTCTCACAAATATAATGATCTGGGACTTTGTTTTCACTGGTCATACATTACGTTTTAATGTTGTATGTAAAATATGAAGAAAAGGGTAACAGACAGCTCGAAGCAGGACTAACAAAAAGGACATGTACTGTTCTCTTTATTTCGAATAGTTAAAAAAGGTTTCTGTGAAAACAATTGTTAGCCGAGTCGATAATGTTATGAGACCATCATTCAAGACCATATAAACTAGAAAAGGATACAATACTAGGATTTAGTTTCATTTACTAAAAGGTCTTGTTATAAAAATAAATAAATAATGGCTTTATTAATTATAACATTTTCTAAAATAGCAGCACTTCCTCTTTTCCATCCAGAAATGTATTCCCTGGAATGAAAAGTGCAGCCTCTGGAGATTTGTGTTTCTCTCTGACAGCTCACTCCGTTTTGTAGATGTGCTTCAGTGATTTTTATATCTATATTTTATTTTTTAGACTCTCACACATGGATTATGGAAATGTGGGGAGTTGGAAGTTGGGATAGTTTAGGTCGTTTATTTTTCCCATTTGCAGATATTTAATTTATATAACGAGCTGTAATGTTATGCTTCCACCTCATTTATAATTTTGATCAAGTAAACATTATAAAATGACAATAAAATGACAATAAAATGACAATAAAAAGGTTTGGACCCATTTATGAAAGCACACTTAAAATTTAATTTAAAAAATAACCATGTCTTCGGTGGGATTTGAGGCAGGTTTTTTAAAGCCACCAAGACTTTCTTTCACTTTATATATATCCCAGAGTACATATTGGAAAGACATTATGATCTGACAACAACAGGAAGCCCATAGTTTCCCGACTGAAGACGACACGCTGAGATCGAACAAAGCAAACTCAAAGTAGAGCAGTTGGACACCAGCCAAAAACATGTCAGAGAGCATTGTTCTAAAGAGAAGATGAATTATCAGGGCACTTGTTGATGAGCATTAATGACTTCAACATGTGTTCAGTGACAAAAAAAGGATCTTTATCAGCAAATAATGAATGAATGGAAGGATATCAGCTTCCAATAACATCCTCAGTTCGACCGGTGGCACCGAAGAGTTGGACAGGTAACACCTTAAATGGCGTGAGGGTGGAGTCTGCGTCACAGTTCTGACCTGTCGTCCGATCGACTGCAGAGTTAGTGCCTCACTGGTGGAACAGAGGGGACACCAAAAGGGTACAAAAGACTATTTGTGTCACTTCATCTTTGACAATGGAAAGGCCACTCCAACCCACTGCTCTTGTGCTGGTGTAGACATCATTAATGAACTGAGAATAGCCTGGATTTCTCCTCACACTAACCCCGATACAAACCCCGATACTCGACACATTCTTTCCTTGGGTTGCATCATTCGGTGAAATCCTAACTCTGTTTCATCAACTGTATTTGAATAATAAGAGTTCCTTTAAACTGCAGAAGCTGTGCGTGAGCGATCGGCAGCAGCACTGAACAATGGGAGGATGGGTCCGACATGTGAGACCACCGCGAGGGGCACTGAAGTCATTACAATAGATCCGGACACTCAGGGGTCAGTGGGTTAGGATACAGGACTGTCAAGCCTAAATAATATATTACTTACATTACTACCGTGTCTACAGCAGGAGAATTATTTAAATACTTTACAATAAGTCCTGTCTTCGTAGATTGTCCAGAGATAATTGCTTTTAGAGTTGAATTTGAGCTTTTAAACAAGTGTGAAAATGACACCATCACACGAGGGTAACAGAAATAGCTCACTGCATGAGTCTAATATTACAATAAGTTGTTTTTTTTTTTGTTTTTTTGTCAGTGTCACAGTACATTTTCATTCTCACCATTAGCTGTCACTATTTTAGACTGATTTTGACCACCCCCGATGTTTTCAGTCAACAACATGCACCTTACAGTGAGAACAACTCCTCCTCAGCTTCAAAAGCACAGACAGTGGAAGGAAATGGCCTCCCAGTTCCTTCACAACATCCTGTTTATTCCTCCGACACGTCTTCCTGCAGGTATCTTTTCTCAGAGTCAAGCAAAATCCAAAGACAAAGGAAGGAAACATGCCAGATGAGTAAAGGAGACACTACATTTCACTGCCTTTCCAGTGTTAAAGAAATGCTAAAACATGCTTACACCATCTGAAGCCGCAGTCTGAGTGGACACACATTGTTAGAAACGCAGACACAAACGGAGGAAAAGTGCTCTACAAGCAGCGCAGCAGTAAGTACAGCTTCAGCGGGTAAAGATGGCCCCCGAGGGACCCAGATGTGAGGCCACAGAGCAGAAAGACTCACTCCTGCAGCTCCACTACAACCGGCTGCTCTGAACCTGGAGCCACAGTGACCCCTGCTGGACAGAAGTGTTACTGACTGAGTGTGTATAGTGTTTGGTTCACGAATGCAAACGTGATGCATTTTGTAGCTCTGCACAGTCTTAAACAGCACAAAACAATACTCTCTCACACACAGCCATAAATATAACTAACTAAGAGCATATATTGCACATGGTTACACATTTAAGCAGCCTGGAGGTCTGTTTGAATGATTCAAATCCTTCGCTGTGCAGTTTGTGTACCATGCTGTGATGCAATAAGTTAAAACAATAATAAAAAGGCCTTTAGGAGTTCAGCAGACAGGTTATGTTTCTTTAGGCAGTTGTGTTTTCTACACTTTGATGGTTAAGGACTTTCCGTGGACTTCCTGAAGTCAACTATGAGCGCCTTTGTTTTCCTAACATTCAGGGTCAGGTTATTTTCTGTGCACCAATTTACCAGTCTGTCAACTTCATCTCTGCGGGCAGTGTCGCTGCCGATCTGGTTTGTTTATTATTTCTGGTTTGTTTATTATTGCATTTGAGGCGTGGGTTGTAATGCAGTCATGTGTGTAGATAGAGCAGAGCAACGGGCTCAGCACACATCCCTGTGGAGCGCCGGTGCTGAGAGACAAACTGAGATAAACGTGGACTGAAGAGTTCTGCTGGGACGACTGGATGTGGAGCTGTAGTCTATGAAAAGTATTCTCACATGTGTGTCTTAGACATACGGATGATCATCCATGAAATCTGTGCTGTCACCTGTAATCCTCGGATAGGTAGAGGTTATAATAGAATTTAAAAAAACATGGGACACACGACAGATGGGCTGCATGACATTTACAAGATAAACAATAAAACAATCAAGCAATCCCTAACTCTAAACCTATTCCCATTTATAAAAGCTTTTACATGTGTATTATATTGATGTATATATATATACATATATATATGATGCCTCGTCAGTAAAACAGTCTCTAAGAGTATAAAATTCACAAGATTAAACTTCAGCGTGTAAATCATTTTTTAATGCAATTTTAAAACTAAGTGCATCAAGTATTTTACTTCATCCACATTTGTATTTCTTTGCTGCAGTCTAGTCTATGTGACCTCCCAGGCTCTGAAATCTAATTGTACAGGCAGCTGTCACAAAAAAGAAAATTGAGAAGAGGTGGTTCATGAAAACAGTGTCTAAATGTAAAAATAATGAGATTTCAAATCATTTAAAAAAAGAGAATAAACAAATGTCTGAAGATAATCAACAATAGTCTGAACATGCATTAGAGCAGTACAGCCACAAGAGGGCAGTACAGGCCTTTCCCATAAACTTCAGCCTCAGTCAAAGAATGGAAGAGCAGAAGGTCAGATCTGAGACAAGATAATGTTCTGGGTTTGTTCCAATGTGAGTAAGAGCATTACAAAATAACAGATGCTAACGGTCGACCAAGAAAAATGTGTAGAGCTTATGAACATATTTAAGTGGTTGTACCCATTAGTCTTATCTGTTACTGAGGAAAACATGAGCTGACATCTGAGAGGTACCTGTCTGGTGCCAGGGCTGTGCTAAATAAATAGAATAGTTCATTGAGGTTCGGCCATATTTAGTGAAGATGTTGAAACCTCCCGGAGCCAACAGTATCTCAAACATCGACAGCACTGACAAATGTGAGCTAAAATAAGACCTGCTATTCTTCAATAAGCTCACACAAGTTTAATGGGGGAAAGTGATCAGTATTCTGATGGACTAATACAGTGTACACTTTGTTAAAAGTCAGTTTATGCCTTGTATCGACAATCCTGATCCTACAGCTTCTCCTCAGGGTCTGTTGTCTTCCTCTAGATCTCCAAACCTGAGGTGTAAATGTCACACTGCTGGACTCCTCTCTGTCCTTGTAGGGGCTTGTTCAGGTTCGGTGTTGGTGGTTCTGCAGAGTCCTGACCCGAACAGGCCTGGCTCAGAGCATTACCACAGAAGGACAGATCAGTGCAGCTTTACAGCCACAGTGGACTGGAGAGTGGTACCACTGCAAAAACACTCTCTGTAACTATTTCGACATGCTACAGTGCAGTTAGTCTACTCCCAAATGATTTTTGAAACATTTCTACTTGTTTTAACTCGAGCGATAATTACTGCAGCCAAATGGATTTCAACAAGGACCTGTTTGGACTAAGCTTTGACGAACAAATTAGACACCATTGGTCTGACACAAGTGTAATTTAAAGTGTTAGAGATGTGTGATCTCTGTGACATATGATTAAAGGAAGATGTTTTGATTTTTTCAGGACTACCACTCCCAAAAAAGTTCTAAATGACAATTCAGGATATAACTACAACCGCATTAGAGGGTCAAAACTCAAACTACAGCAGCTTTAGAGGGTCAGAACTCATACTACAGCAGCTTTAGAGGGTCAAAACTCAAACTACAGTTGCTTTAGAGGGTCAGAACTCAAACTACAGCAACTTTAGAGGGTCAAAACTCAAACTACAGTTGCTTTAGAGGGTCAAAACTCAAACTACAGTAGCTTTAGAGGGTCAAAACTCAAACTACAGTTGCTTTAGAGGGTCAAAACTCAAACTACAGATGCTTAAGAGGGTCAAAACTCAAACTACAGTTGCTTTAGAGGGTCAAAACTCAAACTACAGTAGCTTTAGAGAGTCAGAACTCAAACTACAGCAGCTTTAGAGGGTCAAAACTCAAACTACAGTTGCTTTAGAGGGTCAGAACTCAAACTACAGCAACTTTAGAGGGTCTAAACTCAAACTACAGATGCTTAAGAGGGTCAAAACTCAAACTACAGATGCTTAAGAGGGTCAGAACTCAAACTACAGCAGCTTTAGAGGGTCTAAACTCAAACTATAAAACTTAAAAAGTCATAGCCAGTGTTAAAGCCTGTCTCTAGTCACCCTTTCATTTCAAGTATGTAGGTCAAAAAGTTACTTTAAAAAAAGTGATAAACAATAAAGAAATTGGGCGAAGTAGAAATGTATGGATTTGAACCCTTGGCCCTGAGTGTGACTTGTCAGGAATATTCTCCGTTTCAGGCTCTGGTCTAAAGTAGACATCTTGTTGTGATTAACAGTGAAAGGGCAGTTAAAGAAGGACGAGGGGAGAGAGTAGTGGAATAAATGAGGTCATCCCAAACACTAAAGGCCTGGATGTGGACTGGGCCTGTGGTGGTTGGGTCTATTGCTTCATTGCGCAGCGGTGAAGTCTCTGATACTGCGAGGGTAAACGCTGAACTGAATACAAATAAGCTTGCTCCTCACTCACTGCAAACATGAAACTCCAGCGCCATCTTTGTGTTCAAACAGAAAATCAATATTAAGTACAGCCACAACACATCAACCTGATACAGACGCCAGATCAATACAACTAAATGTTTAAGTGTTTCACAAGTGTCAGCGAAAACAGGCTTAATGAGAGCCACAAGGACACACAAAGGAGGGAGGTGTACTTCACTGTGTGGACCAGGTGTCCAAACTTTTCATGAGCGGAAAAAGTCTAAGGACCGAGAGTCTATTCCGATTTAAATATATTCCACAAGTAACGGTTTCAGTTGAACTTCAACAGGTTTAGTTGAATTTGAACAGGTTTTAGGTGGATTTAAAACGGTTTTATTTGGATTTGAACAAGTTTAGTTGAACTTGAAGAGGTTTAGTTGAATTTGAACAGGTTTTAGGTGGATTTAAAACGATTTTAGTTGGATTTGAACAAGTTTAATTTGTTTTAGAAAGGTTTTAATCTGAATGATTTTATCACTGAAGCTGAGGGAGGGCTTTGATCACAATCGCAAAACTATTTTAACATGTCATTTCTAAATCACATATGGCTGCAATTTTTAAAAATGTTTATAATTTAAATCAGAATCAGAGTAAGTTGTAATAGGGCCGGTAAATTAAAGGATATATTTTACAGGTAAATGTTGTTCTGTTCGCAGTTCGAAAAAGCAAAACTTAAGACCAGTTTAAGGTAAGATTAAGGAAAAAGGTTCCCAAAAATAAAATGAACAACTTCCAATATTTTAAATCTGAAATACGTTTGTTTAACCAATTCATTAAAATAATTAAGTAATTCATGAATTTATGAATAATTAGTTCTGTTGTTACTGACTGCAAGAAACTGAGAAATATTTTTAAATATATTAATATTGTCTGAAAGTTATTCTTGGTAAATAATGCACTGTTGGTATTTGAAATTCTGCTCCTCGTCATGAATACAACAAGACGTTTTTGTGAAAAGAAGTGGCCCAAGAATGGAACCCTGTGGGACTCCTTTTCTTGTTTCTGACTCCTGAGATTAGACACAAACAGCCATGGCATTTCCCTGGACGTGGATCAAATGGCACTCAGACTGCTCTGGTGTGTTTAACCTACTGCCCCTGCAGTCGGTCTGTTTCAAGCCTTGTGCTGTGAGACAGGCCTATGTACAGCTCGGTTAAAAATAGCAACTGGAGGCCATTCTACAACGTCTGTCAAAGGACTGGTGCTGTAAGCGGAGTCTCACTCTGCAGCTTGTTTTTACAAACTTTACATTGAACACATTCAAACATTAAACCAAAATATCACGTATGAGGTAATTTATACAAAAATACAGAATTTAAACTGCAGATAGAAGAACTGCATTGATTAGACAGAACTGTAGCAGACATTTATGCAAATCACAAAAATAAACGACTAAACAGAATCGGATGAATGGTTCGCAGATTGAAATCTGGCACAAAAACACTGTCCCTGAAACACACAGAAACCCAGTCTCTGCACAGAAGACGACGTTTACTACGTCTGTATAAGAGGTCCACTGAGCTATAAACGTACAGCGTGTGGCTGCGTATTCCCCAGACGGGTGTGTGTTTCAGGCCAGGACGAGCCCGAAGAGTTTGGACTGACAGGGGGAGTCCCAACTGCAGGGACCAGCCCCAGTCCTGTTGAACGGAACACATGCACTGACTCAGGGATCACTTACAGGAGTTCTAGGAGTGTCAAGTTTCAAGTTTAATTCAGGACTAGGAGCCATTTGTCAGTTTTACTAATCTGCCTGCTTTAAATGAACATTACTACAGTTCGGAAAGATTCTCTTCAAATAGCAGTGGCATCAAATTGAATTGAGAACTTAATAGAAAGTCAATCCAGGTGCCTTCCTTTTAATTTTATATTTACTTTTTAATATATTTGTCTACCTGGATTGTGTTCTTTCCTGAATCACTAATATATTCTGTCCTATATATTATTTGCGGGTCCGTGTTCTGGTGCGTTCAGTTTACGTACAGGACACATATGGAGTATCACCATGACCACAAACAGATGCAAACAGAGACACACCTCTGATCAGCTGCACACTTGTGTCACAGCTGCTCCTCTCAAAAACAACCGATGAACTTGTGACCCCCTTTAGTCCAGACCCAGAGCAAAGGGACCTGAAGGAGCCACGATCTGTCCGTCACATTTATCTGAAAACGACCAGCACGTCCGGATGAAATGTGAGCCGTCTGGACCCCGTGGGACAAATGTTGTACAGTCACGTGGGAACCCGGAGAGTCTTCTTACTGGCACACTAGATTTCAAACCATTGTAGAAATTAAAACCCTCTAAAGCCTCCTTTCCTTTAGTCATTTTTAGAATTTCTTCTTCTAGCTTTTCCCTCCATCAGGAGGAAAAGGCTTGTATAGGGACACAAACACTGTATTTAACCTGGAGTGTCCAGTGTGGAGACCCTTTGCAATGGCTCAAGTTAATTACTTTACTATTTAGCTTCAGAAGAAATAGCCTGTCTCCAGATTTGCTCTAACTTCCTCAGCACTATAAATGTGCATGCTCTGCTCCAAACCTTCCCTGAATCAAAAGGAAAGTAAACCGTCTTCTCACAAACGCAAAACTAACCTGATAAATGTCCCGTCAGTTCAACCCTTTTACATCGAAGTCTAGAGGCAGTGAGAACAGTGAACACTTAGGCAAAAGCCAACAAAGTGGCTCTACTTAAACAGCAGTACTGACCTCGCTGACCTTGACCACACAAAAAAATATAAACCAGCAAAAAGACAAACTTGAATTTGTCATTGCCTCATTTTTTCCTTTTCCTTAAGTGTATTTTCTAAAAACATGGGGATATTCCAGCGGCACTCAGAAACAGCTCCAGGTTCGGTGTCAGCCTGCAGCGAGGCGCCTCAAAGGGATCAGGGGAAAGTTTAGAGCCACAACAATGACACTCACCTAAACCAAGACTCATTTTCACCGAGAGGACGAAACACAACCCTAACAGGAAATAGAAATTCTTACAGGAAGCATTACTTTCTTTGCATTTTTGTTCGGCACTACGCTGCAGAGGTCAGGGGTTATACTGCGGACACTTCCTTTTCACTGAGTGGACCCCAGAATAAAGGCAATAAAACCTCTTTAAAAGACAAAAAAAAGCACAAATAAAAACCCTGCTCAGTCGTTTGGCTTGAAACACCAAGGAGTGCCAAGACACATTTTGAATGAAACTAAACGCTCTTGATTATCTTGGGCTCAACGCTTTTATACAGTTTAGTTTTTATTACTGTGGTCTACAGTTTTTTGTGACGTCATCTCAAAGAGCTCTACTCAGAGTTATTCGTCAAAAACTCTCCTTAAAAAAAAACGGTTTCTATAAATGATAACCCTGTCTATCATCTGGGTTTTTATATTTTAACATTTCACAAAGTATAACCAAAATATTGACCTTGTTTTGGTTTCAGTGAAGCTGGCTGTCGTCACCGTCACAAAGGTTTGGGATTGTATTCTTTAATTTTGGAAGATTTTCAGGTTTAGAGGTAAAAAAGGAGGGCCACAACTTTTTTCACCAAATGACCTTTTTAGATGTTGTTTCAGGGTTTTAGAGGTGAATGGAGATATTAATAGAGCTAGTGGATTATTCAAAGAAACTGGCCTGCCTTAAAAACAAACCAGTTCACCAACAAAGACAAACAAATAAATTAATCTAACCAGTATATGTTGAAAACTGAGCAAAAGTCTTACATTTTTACCGTTTCTTGCAATAGTTTTTAGAATATGATCCAGATACATCACAATTCATCTTTCTTCATTTACTGTAAACGACCCAAACTTGTCCAAAAGGGCTCAGTGGCATAAATCCAACAACAGTGATATTGTTCTCCATAAAACTAGTTTGAACAAGACTTTTTTAGATTCAGACACAAGCTTCTGCCTCAGCAATAAACCCAACAAGCTGACTCTGAGCCAAAACTCCTCCTCTGTGAACATCAGCGGCAGGGACTCACCCGGTCTTTGTCGTCCACCACGTCACACAGTACGTCGTCCAGGTCCAGGATCCCCCCATCGCTGTGCTCCAGCCGGTGAACGTGCAGCCAGTACGAGGCGTCCTGCAGGAGGAGAGGAGGACAGAGCCGTCAGGACGGATGAGTCAGGACACACAGTAAAACTTACATTCAGTCAGTTCACAGTGTTCTCTGCCCCGAGGAGACGCCACTGCTGCGCTGTTTAATTTCTACTCAGACGTTTTCACATAAAATAACCACTAAAGCTGACAGCGACAGAAGGAAGAATAGGGCCAAAACAAAATCCTGTATCATTTTTTAAATGTTGTTAAGCAGCTATATCGGCTGTGATGGAATAATTTATTATCCAAGTGTTGTCTCAGATATTCCAAACTAAGGCAGTATCATCAATAACTGTGTCCTATGTAATGTTATTGATCATTTTCCTCTCGTGATACATTATCGTAATACATTATCGTGAATACATTATTGTGATACATTATCGTGATACATTATCGTGATACATTATTGTGATACATTATTGTGATACATTATTGTGATACATTATCGTAATACATTATTGTGATACATTATCGTGATACATTATCGTGATACATTATCGTGATACATTATCGTGATACATTATTGTGATACATTATCGTGATACATTATCGTAATACATTATCGTAATACATTATCGTGATACATTATCGTGATTTAGATATCATGGATGGATGTATAAAAATCTGTTCATTTCAGACAAATTACATTAAATGAAAAATGTAAGGCACAAAATTCACTCTTGTCAAACCAAAAGCTCTGTTTTGCTGCAGTTTTCACAGATATCATGATAAATTAATGTCTGCCCTCTCTCATGATATTTTGGTCGGTGAAGACAGAGTATCGTTGTATTGTTTGGTACCATGTCATACCCACTCCTATCATGAATGTGTCAACACAACCCACTAGACTCTCTCAACCTGGGATTAGCCAATAGGCACTTATTAAAATCTGTAACGTGAACAATGTCAGGAGAGCCTCCAGGGAACCTCTGATGAAGAGTGTGCAGCTCGGCTGGTGCTGTTGTGATAGAATCTGGACCCAGACGAAAATAGGGAGGTCATTAATAATGGCAAGCTAAGTGAGACAAAACTAAATAGGATATGTACTGCATACTGACTGTTACTAATGATAACATTTTAATGTAGTCTGGTTGATTAGTTGATCCAAAGACCTCATGTGAGCAAAGCTATACAAAGGCATCCAGTCATTGCACTAGCCATCACACGTACACTTTAAAGTCACTGTCTGTTGTTAGTGCTTACCCAAAATATTACAGCTCTAATAACTTTCACTGAACTGTGTGGAGTAATAAAGTACAAAGCCGTGCTGTATGTGAAGATAGAGGCAGCCCACAGCAGCCCTGCAGGTCCCAGCCTAATTACCCACAATCCCCCTGCACTGAAGACGACACATTTATGAAGGATAATAACACTTTCTGCTTTCTGTTAAATCACAACCGCATCAGATTAAAGGCTTCACTGGAAATGAGCCAAAAAGACAGAGAAAGTAAAAGGCAGGTCGGAACATGGCTTTTTAAATTCTGCTACAAACAGGTTTCAGTGACAGATGCCCGTCTGTAGCCCCTCAGAGAGGCCCCCTGTAGAGCCCAGCTGATGGAGGAGCTGGAAATCTGCATAAGAACATAATACATGACTGCGGACTGTCTCTAATATTTTCTCTCAGATGAATGTCTGATGTACAACGCTGCATTAATGACTCGTATTATGTTTTAAATGGATTTTCAAAAGAACCGGCAGCAAATGAAAGGCCCAGTGATTGACATCATGTGCAGAACTAACATTAAGACTTGAATAAAAAATGAGACTTTTAAAAACAGAAAGGATATTTGTCTCTAGTAGGTCCAACATCATGCAGCAAACTTACCCAAGACTTAAGTATGTTTGTGCTTTAATTAAACTGTGGCTTGGTGTCTGCAGTGATGTCATAAAGTAACACACAGAGGCTGTCGGAGCTGGGCTGGGCGGACCACATCAAACACACTTGGAAATATTGTGAGAGTTTTAGATCTTTAGTTCTGCGAAGCCGAGTTAAATGTCACAAAGTGAAACGACAGACAAACACGAGCTGTGGAGTAAACACAGGCGTAGTGAGGAAGACAAACAACAGAGACGTGAGGGCACCATCTGTCCCGTCTGACATCTGAGGGTGTGTTGACAGGGAACTTGTCAAACTACTTTTACTCCACAGATATTAAGTAAAACCCAGATGGAAATCGCAATATGGAATTTAACTCTTTAACATAAACATGAAAATAAAATTTTACATAACAAATTTCAATATTGCAACAGTGATATGACTTTTTATATCTGAATGTCCCTGAATGTTTCACAGAACCATAGATGCATTAAACACATCTGACAAACTCAGTATTGCGTTTACAAACAGTCACGTTAGCTTCACGATTCAGAAACTGGACCATCTGAGGAGACAAGTAAAGAAAAAATATATTCCACTAAAAGTATTTACTTCCTCCAACTCTTATTCGAACAATTACAGATTGATTCTGTGGGTGCTTGATCTCTTGGTTATGTCTGAATAAATATTCATTCATTCAACTAATAATGCATCACCTGATTTCAGCACAACCTCACTGTCACAGCTGCTTTGCCCTTTACCCCAGCACTGCTTCTGCAAATGAATAAATGTGTCAAACAGCAGCTCCATCGCGGTTTCGGAGTCATTTAAGAGAAGCTGGATATGAAAAGTTTTTAGCTTTTATGCACTATTCCTTTCCGATAATTGAATGTTCTGTGGTGCCTTGACTCACTTTAGGCCTCAGCCCAAAGAAACGACCATAAGACTTGGTTCTTAAAGTAGATACCGGTGACACACAGCTCACATTTGTGTCAGGCGCTTTAGTGGGAGGGCCCAGGGGCAACTTTTCTGAACCACACATTTCTAATCCACTCACGCCCCTTTCAAAATCACAGTTATGAATCTAGAGAAAATGAGTATAAAAGGTAGATGATTTAGTTTAAGACAGATCTTGTCAATTCAAAGGCGGGTTATGGAGAGTTCAGTAACACCAACTCGACAGTCGACTTCAACAACAACAACAAAAACAACACAGAACTCAAAGAAACAGAACTGCATTTCAAATCAAAGCACAAAGACCGTTGCTCTGCATTAGCCACGGTAACACTGATTCAAACACAAAGCACTCCACATCAGAGGACAGCAGAAAACATGTCTTCAGACGACGCAGGCCATGAGTCGGACAACAGCAGTGAGCAGACTGACGGACCGGCGGGTTTGGAAGAACACGATGATGTTCTGGAGGAAATTAAGTTACTCTTCAACCACCTGCTGATTTTTGAGGACATCTATAGAAACAATTCAGTGATAGACAGTCAGGTAAAGCAGCACCCCTTCACAGGCCACGTAAAGGATTTATGTGTGTGTTAGAAGTATTTAAACACAGACAAGTGCTGAAGGACTATATTATTTGTGTCTTGTTTAACAGACAGGCCCCAGTGTTGGAGAAACCACGGTGTCACAGACCTTTAACCCCTCCACACAACCAACACGCCATCTCATCATAAGACTTCAGGATATAGTGCAGGAGTCTTTATCATCTTCATCCTCTTCAGAGTCATCTTCAGAGTCATCTTCGTCTGAATCAGAAGAAGAGTCTGTATCTCAGGGCAACAGCCAAGAGTGAGATTCTGCAGAAAACCATCTGTGGAGTTCACAATAAATGTCTGAATATAATGAACTTCATTCATTCTACAGAATTTCTTTTATTTTTACCATAATCCACAAATGCACCTGACAAACAATAATTCAGGCAAATGAAGAGTCTGGGTCACGGCCAATAAAGACACAATTATAACAGCAACTGTAAATGAAACCATCTTTAAACGTCATTAAGCCTTGACACAGTGGGACTGACACACTCACAAAACACTCATATTCTCTGTTCAAATACTCCACACAACTTTTGCCTTTACAGCCATGCTGAGCTGTGAAAAAGCGGAGAACAGTTCAAAACAAGCACTAAGTCATTTCCAAATTTAGTGTGACATTACTTTGCACTCACATGAGAAAATCTAAATGGCACAAAATGAAAACAAGAGCTGAACACAGAAGATCTGAGGGAATAATTAAGAGATTGGAGATTTGGGATTAGTGCTGAGGCCAGATGGAAAAGCAGAGAGGAAGTCACTTAAAGGTAATGGGGCAGTGGCTGCTTCTAAAATAAAGTCAAAACAGCAAGCTTTATCCTCAACAGGGAACACTAATGGACTGTGGATTAAAGGGGTTTACTGCCACTTCATGCCACAGCAGGTGAATCTGCCACATTCCCTGTTCTATTTACTCTAATATTCTCGTTAATCAGCCAATCAGCGCTGCATATGGTCTTAGGCCAGCTCATCCTTCTACTGAGCTCCTGAAGAACCCTAACAATCAGACAAAGAGTAAAAACAGAGCTTTTATAAGAAAGCACAAGTTAAGTGAAATAAAGACAATATTGACTATAGGTTTGGAATAGATTGGAAGTGTTTTAGCAGCACACTATTCTCACATACAGCTCTTGAATGTATAATGTAGTATAATTTGATAAATAAAGCAGTGAAAACACGGCTTCATGAAAGTGTCTGCTGTAAGTCATTGCTTGTATTTTGTAAAAAAAAAGTGGTAAAAAAGTAAAAAGTGCAAACACGATGTTGATTAATCCGTATTTTCCAGTTCTCCTGTTCTTCACCAGACACTGTTTTATGTTTTAGCCTCATTACTACAAGTCCACTGCCTTGACTGGACTCATGTTTGATGTGTGCACAGCGACAGGGAGTCTATACACTGCTCGTGACCCGCTCAACAAGGTCAAAGCCAGGCTGAGGAAAGGTGAACAAAGCCCTCTTTCACTCAAACACAAACGACACCAGTGAGAAGTGAAGAAGGAAATTGGAAAATGCTATTTGAGAGCGACATGATGTGAGTAAAAGCCCACACTGAATTCTGCTAAAAGTCAAAGTTAGACAGCACGTATTTAAGGTTGGTCAAGACCGAGAGCGAGTTTATTTTTTATCAAATCAAAAAAAGTCCAGCCCTAGCTCAAGTCCAGACTCATGAAAGAAAGTGACAGTGAAGTTTTTATCCAATCCAAAATTTAATGTGGACCAAAGAATCAGGCAAAGTAAAAATAAGAATGTGATGAAGAGACCTTGATCTTAAAACTGGCCTTAAGACTGTCTTCAGTGCACTGACTACTCTGTTATTCGACAATGAACAGGAATTCTTTAGGTATGCTAAAGTCCTTGTACCTGAAAAAGATAAGGACTGAAATGTTTCAAATACAATCCCAGCTCGTACTGTACAAGTAACTCGTAAACGGGGGGAATGTCGAAGTTCAGGATTTACACACTCACAATGTGGTTTGCTGCGACCAAAACTTCAAACAACCATCCGATTGCTGGTCGGAAACGCGTCGAGAAGGGTTAATCGCCATGAGTTTTTAAACACTTTTAACTACTACTTTGCTCCATGTTCATATGTTTTATAAAATCCAGTCTGAAAGAAGCCTGGCAGCTTTTTATTTTTGACTCATGCACGCGTTTGTGCATAATCCAACCCTGAGTTTTCCGAGGACCACATGAATGCAGCACAAGCCTCTAACGTGCGTCACTGTAAGCCCCTGTCAGAGTCACATGCCACACATTCTTCTTCGGAGCCAAGTGGAACTCAAGGCCTGGACACACGCCAGAGCCACTGCTCCCCGTTTACTGTGTGTACAACCAACAGGTCAGGTCCCGCAGAGACTACTGCCAGGCCTTCGGCTTGAGTCACGACTCTTCAGGTAAACTTAGACCTCATGCTTTAATTCAAGTCTCACTGTCAGATTCAAATGAAGGAGGTTTTCTGCTGCAATATGTTTACTCTCTGAAGAATAATACACTTTTGACTTCTAACTTCCATTTGTCGTTACAGAAGTGGAAACTGGCTTCCAAAGTGCAACACTTGTACTTTGGAACTTAGTGAAGTCCTACGGGATCAATGGAAAATGCACGTGGCTCATCAGTGGTGGCAGTAAAGTTAAAGAGTGGTTCACCAGGTTTGTGTTTCTTACACATGGACATATTTATGGTAATTGTTCAATAAATGTAAAAGTGCATTATTAGAATACTGTAAGAACAACAATATCATTATGCAGCAGCTTCATGTGGCGCTGTATCAGTTCCACAATGTTAAGCTAATGTTTCTTCTGAGGATCACTCCTGCTTTTCTGCATGTATCCACCGCTCGTTGCTCAGCTGTGGAAAAGAAAAGCACAAGACAGCACTGTCTTTTTTGTGTTGTAGTGTAGAGTTACAGCATTTACTACACGCTCTGCCAACTTATCCAGCCTTTCACTGAATAATAAAGTTAATAAAGTGTTACTCGGTCAAAGGAAGACAAAGACTCCTCTCAGTCTGCAGCAGCTGCTACAGAGTCTGCATTGAGCTATTCACACAGCAGTCAAGAAACATGGAACAGACACAGGCCCAGGGCAATGGTGCCAATACAAAGCACAAAATTAAACGTTAAACTCTATTCTCTTCCCTGTCTGGGAAACACCATTCCTGTATCCACCTGTTTCTGCTCTTCTGACAGGGTTTACTCCACGGATTCTTGTAAAAACTCAGCTGTAGATTATAAGATTATGTGTCTTATCGGCAGTACGCCAAACACAAGATTTGTCATTTTGGTTTTCTAGAAAAGGTTTGTAAATGACAAACCTTGTGCTTGGCAAATTTGTAGCCCTTATAAAAGTACATGGGCAGTGTTTGGCCTTCAGAGGATGACACATGGTGCACAGTCTCCAAAAAGTTTAGCGTTACCATAAAACAATTGTTAATAAATAAACTCAAAAGCTCCCAGGGCCATATGTAAAGAGGCTGTATACACACAACTACACCTGCTAATCTTTATGGCCCAGTGTCAAGGTCAGAGCCTGAAGCCCCGCCCCCTGAGTGTGTGCTCTTACCATATATCACCGTCCTTCCACTGAACTCCACAAACGAGCCAGCCTTAGGCCTTTTACAGAAACAAACCTTGTATCAGACAAAAGTCCGTTTAACAAACTACACTCACTGTAAAAATAGTCCAAGTTGCTGCAGTTACAAGCAGCACACGGACTTTAAACGCAGCGGTCCTGGAGAGAACAGGACGTTTGTTTGGGACTGCAGAACTCCCGGTCGCATTAATAACTCATCTGATCAACAGAGGGAAACACAACCGGCAACATGAACAAGAGACTAGAACAAAGAGACGGGAGAATATTTTAGCCTGTGGCCCAGCCTTGATCATCAATAATAAAGAAGCAGAGAGCAGGCTTCCTCTAATGCTGTTCAGAGAAACCTGACGCAGCCAGAGAGTGAACTGGGAACCTAACGAAGATAGAAAAAAGACCTGGAGAAGTCTGGGAACACATCAAAAATAAATGTAAGGTAGCATTGTCAGGACAAAAAACTGATTATTTAACTTTTTAAAAAACTTTTCCAAGCTGTTTCTAACGACAGTTGATGTCTCCAACAAGCTTTACAGTACAATTTAGTTTTGTAAAGCATCGTTCTGTTGCATGCTTATGGTGTACAATGGGTCCTTTTTATGCTCAATGCCGACAAAATATAAAAGCAGCAGCAGTGTGCGGTGTACACAAGGTTGAATGAGTCTCCACACAGTCTCGATGAAGACAGAAAAAGTGTAAGGTTAGTTTGCATTGATCAACAAAGTACGCTGCACAACAAACACATGCACTGCCACTTTATTAAATCAAGTCTCTTTAGTGTTTACATGTTTCAGCTACTTCTTCAATCCTCACAGTAAATGGATCATGCAGCTGCAAACACGATGAAAACACACCTTCAGAACTAACAATTATGTTTTACTAGATTGCTAGCTTTGCATTAAACAAATTTAAATAAAAATGAAAGTTTGCCGATTGTGGTATAAACTTATTTTTTCATGTTGTTTAAAAAGGTACGTAATGAAGAACACTGGTTCTATAGAAATCACATTTATTCAAAGGAGTGCTGTCCACTGTTCTTTTCTGTCAGTCCTTTGTGCAGGTTGAACATTAACTGGCTGATATTAAAAATCAATCCCAGTGGTTGGTTAGAGGTTTCTCACAGTGAGTCATCGGCTGCAGGACACTTTCATTGAGCGCTTCATTTAGAAAGACACCACTGAAGCGTATCCAGTAACAGTCAGTAAATATTTCTGTTTCTCTACTCACATGGACGCACTCAGGACACATTCTTTTGTACACGTTTACTCAGTCACAGCTTGCATTGAGGATGACCACATTTTGTGAAAGATCTAAAAAGGAGTTTCTTAGTATTGCATCACCACACTTCCACATGCACAAACTTTCTGCATATATTAGCATCAGCTGAAAAGAACTTATGACAATTCTGGTTCCATCCAAGTGTTCTTTTAACACACTTTCATGACAGAAGGGGATCATTCTGAAAAGAACAGTTTAGTAAATAGCTTTGTGAAGACTCTAAATGTGTTGAAGTGCTGTGTAGTGTCTCAGCAGCTGTTGTCCTGTTGACTCTGGGTCTGATTCAGATCCATGACCTCCAGCCCTCATCTCTGGTCCAACTTAATGCTCTGAGCTGAGAAAGTAAACATTCTGTAACACAACAGCGAGTGTACAGTATCCACGTCCTTACAGGGCTTTAGTAAAGACCAGCACTGACCAGGAAAGAAAAAAAACATGAAACGGTTATGTCCTGTTCTTAAAGTAAACAGCAAAGTATTAAAAAAAGTTTGATTTGCATAACGTCCAGTGCTTGATTTGAATATTACACTCAAACAGCAGCAGTTTCCTCTTTTATTTAGGGTCATCATAAAGACTACAACACAATTCTACTAAATGTGGCCAGCCCTTTGTCGTCCAGTGGGGCTCAAAGAAAATCCACATTACTGATTTAGTTTGTCTGTGAGGGTTCTGCTCAGATTTAGCTCGTTTGTTTCAGAGTGGTAAGAGAAAGAGTAGAACAAGAGCGTGGGGAGGAAACTGAGCAACAACAACTCTCTTGAGTGAATTCTGCAGAAGTTTGCAACATACACAACAGTCCTTTTGTACGGCTACACTTCAAAGCTTTGTCCAAAATCCTCACAACCACTTCATTTTGATCGCAGTGTGAGGCCTTGGTATTTGTTGACGAAACTCCTATATATGAGCAAAAGAGTCGCTGAAAAATGAGTAAACTGCTGCAGAATTTAAAGTTAAGAAAGCTGGGAAACAATCTTCTTGTGTTTATCGCAGCAGCATTCAGCTTTATCTCCAGCCGCTTGTGTCAAAGAGAGAATGTATCCAGGTTTGTAAAGTGTGCTTCAAGAATGATCACAGCCTCTGAGCCTCTTTAGGAGTTTCCTTTAACCAAACTGCACCACTCAATGGAACATTAGTTGAGCTTCTACCTGAGCGGACCCTAAAGACTCAGGTGCAGCAGTGTTTCAACAACACATCTGTGCCTTAAACCCACAGTGACACTGAACCGGCCACTCCACAGTCGGATGCAAATGTGGACAGCCCTAATGCGTGGATCAGAATCCAGCTCAGGTAAACGTGTCCTTCTGTAAAGTCTCTGCAGGTTGAGTCTAGTCTCTGAACGAGGCCTGAAAAGGGACACACCGTGTGTAACGCAAGAACCGGTTCTAGACTCGGAGCCGGACCAGATTGCCTTGGTCGTATGCGAGTGATCCTCTGGTAACAAAAACTACAGCACATTTAATAGACCATGTTGAGACATCTCTGGGTGAGCCTGAGTCTCTGGAGCTTTAGATGAACAGATCAGTTTAACATAACAAAGATACGCTTCTATGAAAAATAATCTTTGACTCATTTAATGTAAGAATGAGTGTTTGAATATAAACCCCATTGGACATTTAAGATTTGCTTTAAATTGAATTATTACCCAATGTTTTTTTCGTCACATGGGAAGGTTGTAAAGCAAAACATTTACTAATAACAATTTTGAAATGTAGGTGTGTTTAAGAGCATAATCAGAAAAAGGTGGTCCAAAGAGTGATTTAATAAAAAGAATTGTCAAGATTAAGAAAATATGGCACAGGCAACTAAACAGACATTACCTTCTTCATTTAACGAAGCTGGATTTTAGGTGGACTAACTAATGTGACTGTGTACGGCTCGTCCTATTCTTCATGATTTTCATTATCGTTATAATTTCTGTCATTGAAACAAATACGAAGACGCAAAATAGCAGCACACGCAGTTCTGATCAATGACGTCTGAAGAAGGTTGGACAGGTTTGGAACTGGCAGTGGACAAAAGAGACAAACCCTTTGTTGCTCTTTTTCCGTGAAATTTGTGGTTTATCTTCTCTCACATTTGAGCCAAGGCCAGACATTCTCCTTTTTACCCTGCATCTTTTAAATCACAGCAAGTTCAAAGTAAGGCAGCAACATACCTCAAAAAAAACATGGAAAACATTTTTTCTACATTCATAATCTGTTTTTTGCCATTGAAGAAGAGGAACCCAGTTTTAAAAACAAGAGAAGGCTGCTCAGCCTTGGACAGCTTAAAACCCCTCGAAAGTACGATTTAAACACAGAGACTCTCTCGCCCTTTTCCTTTCAACCTATGTCTGCTGTCAACAGGCCCAAAAAATATCTTAAAGAAAATACTCAGACAGGTTTAAAAAACAGAAATTGTGGAGGAGGTCAAATTCTACAAGTCAGTGGACAGGAATGGTAAAAGAGTCAATGAGGAAAACATTTTTAGCAGAAACACATGTCAGAGATCCAGTAAATAAAGTTTCTAAGACTGTCACTCAGGTGCTGTTATCAGGAGCCGATCTGAGGAAACTCTGGTGAGCTCTGAGGAAGAACCTGACGAGAGGAAATCCCGTCTGTCAGACTCAACAGACTGCTTTAGGACCAGTTCCACCAGAGGGACACGCTGAAGGTTTCCCCCAAAGCCGGTTTTTCTGACTCAATCTGTTGTAATTATAACAAGCTTATCGATATAATCATTGTCAGAAAGAAATTGGCAGAACTGGTTTCACTGAATATTAGTCATAAGCCGTGCGTCTGGAGCCGTTCGAACGTTAAAGTGTTTGGTTGCACATGTTTGAATAACTACAGTCGCTGAACGGAGTCGGCTCATGTGTCCGTCAGCTCTAGTATCGATACTTCAAAAGGTATTGTGATACTATGGTGCTTAAATCAATGAGATAGTGTTTTTTAGGGACTGTTATTTCATTTTAATACTTGATGTGCCGTGTTAATGAGGAGCACTGTTCTGCTGTGAACAGAGACTAAACCACACAGATATCTAAAAGCCTGTTTAAACATCCTTAAACCAATCGAAAAGAGCAGCTGCTATTCTCCGTTATTTCACGTTCCTCTGTTGTGTCAGAAATGTAAACGGGGTTCAACGAATGGGTGAGTGAAAGAAAACACGCTTCTCTTAACGAGGTAATGCGTTACACACAAGACTTTGTTGGTTCAAGTGTTGACAGTGCACAGATGATAGATAATGTTTAATCTCAGGTGTGCTGTGTGTCCCGAGACTCTGGCAGTGACAGGCTTCTTAAGGCTTGTGTAGGTGCACATTAATAATTTACATAAATAACGAGTGACAGCAAAGTCACAACCTGATGAAGAAAATATACATTTTAATGTAGTTTAAAACAGTCACCAGAGCAGAGTGGGAAATATTAGTCACACATTTCGTTTGTGGAATAAGACATATCTATTTTAATATTCTACTCACCACTAAGACACTAGTCCTCTCAGTCCGCTCTGCCCCTTCTTCTCAGTAAAACCCCTGACTGTTTATGAAATAAATCAAACCGCTCAGAGGAGTCCAAGAGAAATAACGCTGACTGATTGTGTGAAAGGGCTACAGTCTCAAAATTAAACCAATTTAGAAAAACAAAACATGGTAATTTAAAAAAATACATCAGCCTCATGGCTTTGGCTGCATCTGAAATGTTTGTGGGAAACTGAGTACTTAGTTTATTATTATTATTATTATTATTATTATTATTATTATTATTATTATTATTATTATTATTATTATTATTATAATAATACACAAAAGGATGTCCCTTGTGTGGATCCTGAAACTGTGGTGTGGCCTGTATCTTGTGCTTTTAAACTAGTGTGACCAATATCTACACAAAACCACATTATAACTGTCTTCCAGCAATACTGTTTCCATTAAACAATTAAACAATTCAATTATCTGCATTTCAAAATACACAGCCATCTGTTTCTGAAAATGACTGAAGTGAAGAACAGAACACATCTGTGGCCACACGTTCACAGATGACCTCGGCGCTAACAGAAAACATGCTAATCTGAGTTAGTTCAGCCCCAGACCTGTCTTTGTTGTGCTCTGACAGAAGCAGTGCCAGGATGTTCCTCCGACACATCCACATGTTCCAACAAACAGCACCGAGCCATGGAGACCGCTCAGCCTCAGCCGAGCAACTCCCACTGGTCTCTATCGACTCTGACCTCAGCCAATCAGAGCTGGCGCTGAGAGTGAGGAGGAAACAGTGGCTCCAGAGGGAAAAGGGAGCTGCCTCACTGATGTTACGTGAATGCATAGAGTACTGAGCAGCATTTTATGAAGGTCTGAGGAAATGTTTAAATTTTCCTTTCTAAAAATATAATTCGGTGGTTCCCATCCGGGGCTGGGTCTTTCTGTGTGCATGTTCTCCATGTGTCTGTGTAGCTTTCCTCCAGGTACTCCGGTTTCCCCCACCTCAACATTTTCAGCACCAGCTCTTCCTCCTGTGGCCACTGTCCTACACCTGCCTTCCTATTACACATGCTAACTGACTGAACAGCAGAAAAAAAAACAGCACCAGTTCTTTTTTAAACAACACTCAGTTTTTTTGCAAAACTCAAAAGGTCGGTTGTTCTAAACATTTGGAAAATTGTGGGCTTCTCATTTAATCCCAGACCGAACAAGGCCAAACCGGACCATGTAATCCTAGATGGACTCCCCAACACTGAGATCAGTGTTACTTCCTTCTTGTTTATACTGAAGAAGATAGAGGAAATAATCTGTGTTTTTGCTCCAGGGTCAGTTCTGTAAAGCCAAACGCACAAATGGATAAAAAGAACAGTTTACAGAAAGTGTCATCTGTGCATAACACACTTTAAATATATTTTAATTAGGTTTTTAATTCTTCTAGTTCTTTATACAACGGAGTCAATAAAGGCCGAACCAATTGCCTTTGCTTCTTACATTGATTCTAGATACTATCACATTCATTATTTAGCTTCGATCAAGTCCAAACATGCTTCGACTAAACCTGCACCTTTGTCACTCTTCTTCGTCTCTCAGAGAAACAGTCAGACTTACATCTGAGACCTTTTGTTGACGTCTAAACTGTGAATCCACTCAGGTGTCACAGTTGAACAGGAGGATTAATGAAAGGAACAGGTCCTGTAGTGGGAACAGTTGGGCATGGGATTATTTTGTAAAACACGACTCACGTCAGAGTCAGGACCCTGTTCTGTGCTGCAGGGTCACGTAACCACCAACAGCAGCTGTACAGCCCAGCAACTACATAACTGTTCATGATGTAACGAACAAAAGGAGACAAATGCTGCTGCAAACCATCACACAAAATATATCACACACAATCATAATATTTGTGTCACAAGAAACTGCTTGTATTGTAAAGTTACAGTCTTCCATTTGACAGAATACTTTTTGTTAATGTCAAATATTTGTTCAAACAACACTTTATTTAAACTCCTTGATGTAGCCCCAGTCTTGGAGCTTATTTTACTCCGACGCCATCCACAAAATGAATATTAAACTAGTAAACAAATGTAAAGAAGCTCTTACTGAACTCTATGTTCAGTGACAGTCGATCAATAACTTTGAAATACCTTATATTTATTAAGCTACAATCTACATTGTGTATTGTTTTTTATTTTAATGTTTCTTTGTATGTGGATAATTATTCATGCTTTACTAGTGTTTTTTCAGGAAACCCATAAATGTAAACATGTATAGATATTTTAAAGGTTATGTTGGAACTGTTTGGGATTCAACGTACTAAGAACATGCTTAGATCATTTCTAAATAGTGATCTGTTTTTGAAAATGAGCTTTGACCATATGACCAGAGAGATTAGTTTTACTGTTAAAGCATTTTCAATAAGTTAAATATTCTATAAGACGATGTCTTTATGTTCTATAGCTGCAAACAGTTCACTTTTAGAAAACTGTGGCATAAGTCTACAGTCAGTATTCGTTCACCCAAACGCCTGCCTGTGGCGCTGGAAGAGACGGGAAGGTCTCGACAGGCTCAGAGCTGAAGTGACTCTGTGACTGTGCGTCTGGGGCCGAACGAGCCTGTCACAGCGAAGAGCGCACAGGCCCAAACAGGCACGGGACACAGCAACAGAAACTCTGGACTACTGGGGAATGTTGAACAGAAGACCGAAGTGACACGATCCTGGTGCGACGTGATGCGAGGCTGAGGTTTTGTCATATGCTGCTGCGATTAACAGCACTCCAAAACTACAAACTACAAACAGAAAAATCAACACTAGACGCTTGCTTTTACATCACAAGCTCGTGTTAAATGTAATGTGGAAAACAGATCTATAAAGCCGAGTACGACGAGTAAAACAGCAACAGTTGCTATGGAAATACAGGTTGTCATTCACATTTACACTGAAAGTAAATACTGCTGCTAAAGTCCATTTAAGAACTGCTCAAGGTCTATTATGAAGTGTAAGAATATTAATGTGACAAATGTAGAACTGTAGAGTCAGTCGATGATAAAAATGATTTCCAGTATGACAGGTGCCAGTAGCACTGAGTCCAAAGTATCTGGCTCCTTTACTTTGTGAAATAAAACAGTATTCTGATTTCTTTTTTTATTGGAATGATTTGATTATCAAAAGAAAAAGAGACGCTGCCTCCAACTAAACCTCATTGCATTTTAAAAACTTAGACAATACCAATGTCTTCTTTTGATTCTCATTTTGTCCGGAGAATTCTGTCGTCCAATCAACAGACAGCAGAGTTAGACTCCACCTTTAGTGACTGTACCTCGCTGTTGTAGGCCCAAGTCCACTGGTGGGTACAACAAATCAATGGCATAACCAAAGCAGAATAATATCAATATGTGCATGAATTATAAAAACATGAACTCTTCCGTTGCTGCACAGATAAAATACGGCTGAATGAATTACTCACCAACACTAATAATGCAGATGCTTTTATTAACTCCAGCAGAAATATCTAAGATGAAACAATCCAAGCTAGGTCTGCAAAGTATTTTTATTATACTTATTGTTTTTTAAAAATGACACAGTGTTGATTTAGCAAGAGTAATCCACAAGACGTTATTTACACAGAGCTTTAAACCGAGATAAACACGTGACACTAACATTAGCAGGAAGTTGTTTGTAAAAGTTTTAAGTCTGGAGTGAAAAGAGCAGCTGTGTGCCTCTCGCCTTAATGCTGCCGTGGAATAACAACCGCTCTTCTTCTACAAACATTTACCACAGACTCTTATGTGGTTAAAACATGGTTAACACAACAGAAATCACTGAACATATTTACCTAACTGCATTCACTCATCACTGTAGCCCTTGTGGAAACATACAGTGCATACCGTCAGTGTCAGGATCAAAGCGGAGACGGTTTTTGAAACCTGGGGGAAGGTAATGCAGATGGCTTTGATGAGTGTAGGCAGAGCGAGAACGAGCGCTGGGAGATGAACTGTTCGTCTAAAGAGGCGTTAGTTACAGCGAGAAGGAACCCCCGCTGGAGCAGTATCTGGGTCAGAAATGACGACTTTTCCACAGAAACATTAAGAATTCAGTAAACGTCTGAACAAAGCAGTGGTTCTGAGCCAAAGGGTTATGGCTGATGTCTCATATATCTTCGACAGAAAACATGAGTGTGATTGTGGTCATAGCCTCCAAAGCCTTCTAAATGCAGTTATTTTAATTCCTCTTTGGACATGGGGATATTAATAGAAACACAGAAAAAATAAAAAGTTTGTGCTGTTGGCGTGATGTAAGAGGATAAAAGGGTCAGGACACTGTCTGCTCCAAAAGAAAAGGCCACATATGAAATGTTTGTTGTCCTGAACTGAAGAGGTTACTCATGTGTTTATCAGAAAGTCCTGGAAAAGAGATGGAAGACATATTTTCTCGAAGCCAAATGTCTAAACAAGAACAAGATGAGTGTCGGCAGAGAAATGCAGAGTTTGAACTCAGCTCTGATAATGTTTGTTAAACCCACTGAGGTCCGACATGTTTCTAACGTCGAACATGAATTATGAGTGAGCCGTCTTTCTATAAACTTTAAAAACTTCAGGCCATGTCTTAGTGTTTAGCGTTTACACTGGTGGAATTAAGCACTGTATTGGTTTCTGAAGGATCTGTTGTTACAGAATAAAGTCAAGTCTTTGATCCATGAATGAATATTCGTGAAAGTACTCATTTATATCTGCTTGAGTCCATCAGATTTCTTTTGGAAGAAGCCAAACCTTATTTGGGGTCAATTGGAGTCGGGAGAAGAATTCCTGCCAAACACGTGAAAGGTTGTATTTAGAAAGAGGAAATAATGTAGAAGCCTTTTATTTTTGCAGCACAGTAAAGAGATTAAATGTATTATGGGTTTTTGTTATATTTTTAACTTTTATAATATTTGATATTCATTCAGACAGATACACCTCCGCCCCAGCTCCTTTATGAGTCCCATCTCTGATTAATCCATGTTGTATACAGCTGTCCTCGATGCTTGCTCTGGTCGATTGTTTATGTGAACGGGTCTAATGTTATATCTAACCCTAACAAAATATAAATCCAAATACTGAAGCTAGTTTTAGAGTGGTCCTGGAGGGGTCCTGACTGAAACATCTGTGGTACATTACAGACGTCACCTACTTTACCTGACGAGGTCATGAGCACTGTTGCACAAAACCATTTTTCTCGAAACTGAAATTTGTCATTTGTAAAACAACAAAATAATTATTAAAAAGTCAACAAAAATCACCACAAAAGCACAAAAACAAACTCCTCCACAACTCCTGGGCACAGATTTACGCAGAAATAAAGCTGAATTCATCCAAATCTGGAGCTGGAAGATAGAGGCATTTGTAGCTCGAGTCTCCCCGAAGAGTATTTATAAAGGCCACATGCAGCTTTGACTGGGCTGAGACTGAACAAGTGCAACAAACAAAGACTGCTATTTTTAGGATCTGGGTTCCATCACAGACTCAAATACTAGAGAGACCATGACTTTACTGTTTTAAAAAAGTGTCACATGGGAGTTACGTGAAGGGCTTTTCCCATTTGTTCGATAGAAAAGTGCTGCAGGGCTTTTATCAGTGACAGAGCAAAGCAGGCCTCGAGACTGGGACATGACAGAAGTGGGACGTGAGCTGGAAACGGCTGTCCCTTCACATGGACATCAGAGGACACGGACTCATTCAGGACGACTGCGAACCCAATGACTGACTGTTAAAGAGGTTCCAGAAGAAACCTTAGCAGCCCACCATAGTCTTCTTCCTTCCGCCGTACAAAAGATGGTAAACTCTGTTTTAATGTTAAGAAGGTGCAGTGAGCTGACTCTTTATAGAGCAGCTCTGTTAAAAGAGACAAAGCTACAGAGCTAATTAAACATTGCTCAATAAGATGAAAACAGTAAAGATTAATTGACCTTGGCAATTTTTTATCATCAGGAAAATCGTTTGATATTTTTCTCACCACAATGCCATTTGAACATATTTGTTAAATAATAATCCTGTTCTTAAGCTCATTCATCAGCTGCTCCACTTTAACGGTTGTCCTTTTTTTTCTCTAAACGTCCCATTTATCAAGTGCCTGCTGACGTAACAGAAGCCGAGTCCAGAGTGGGATGTTAAGGCCTAAAGACAAAGGTCACACCGGAGATTTAAGAAAAAGATTTCCAAATGCGGCTCGTTTTCTGTTTTAGGCTCCGTCGCTGTGGCCTGCTCCGTTAAAGCACGACTGAAGAGCAAAGGCTTCACAAAAACCCTGAAATAAAACTTCAGTCTGTGTCCAGCAGAGAACAGGGCTGTAGACGATAGTTTGTTGAATAAAAGTTTGCAAAGCAGCTAAATTTGCCTCGAGGCTGTGTTGATTCAGGAGCAGCATCGTCTGAGATTCACTGAACGAGCGTCATGCAGCAGGGCCGCAACAAGGAATGTGGGGCCCAGGGGCAAAAACTATATTTGGGCCCCCTTTGGGAAGGGGGTCTGGGGGGCCTAACCCCAGGGAATTCCTAAAAATGTAATTAAGCTTTCTATAAATGAATAAGGCTAAAGCAGAATAGACTAATGGTACAGTCCCTTTAAAAAACCTTTTTGGACACTTAGATCCTGTTGGCTTGTTGCCCGGTGGCCAAGTGCTTAAAAATACTTAACACATGTTATTTCATGTTCAACAACGTGCATTTAAAATGGTTGTTTAATCACAAAAAGTACTGTAAAGTGATTCCAGTGTTTGTCACATTTCCAACCTGAAAGCATGATTTTATAAATATTGTGATAATATCATTAAAAGCAATTATTGTGACCAGGATAATTGTGACAGAATTCTAATATCGTCCCATGCCTATTTGCAATAATCTTTATAAAGTGTCCCTGAAACACATTCTCTCCCCTTAGCCCTTAAAGACCGATAACAAGAAAATATCAGTCGATATGGGTAGAGCGGTTGTCCTTCATACTGTTGTTGTGTCCTTGGGCAAGACACTTAACACACTTGCCTCCAGTGTCTGTAACACTGTTAATTACTTTAGAACAATGTAAGTCACTTTGGATAAAAGCGTCAGCTAAATGAATAAATGTAAAATACAAATGTAGATCTTTTATTTGCTCAAAACTAACAACAGTGACAAAACCAGTATCACTGATGCAGAGCCACAGCAAGTTCTAGTTTTATCAAGTCCAATAACCAAAGAATGTTTCCAAGTTAATTTTCTAAATATATAAAGACAGTACTTCTGTCCGTGCTCACAGTGCAATACAATCGATGAAATGATGATTCGTTTCCAGCCGATGCCAACTTCTTGGATGTGGCAGCCATAAAGGGTGAGTGTCCTAATTCACAGGAGGCTTAACTCAAACACAGCCCACACAATCTTGTCTGATCATGTCAAAGAAGGCCCAGTCTTAGGCCAAACCTGTCACACTGAGCTTTTTATTCAGCCAAAGCCCATTTATGTCTCAACAACACTTTGTGACTGTAACGAGCTGCATTAGAAACACTACAATCCACCTCTGTTTGGATGTTTAACCACAGGCTTCAACTGACAACTCCACAGCTGCTGACGTTCAGAGTAACTGAAACACTATTTTCTATCAAATAATTATGATCCAGGTATACAATAAAGAGATTATAGGATTAAAGTAGTGTCTATTTAAACACTGAAACATCATTCTCCAGTTTTTCAGGTTTTTGATTAAAAAGGCATTTGACTCTTTGACATTGGAATTGCCAAAATAACATGGTATTTTACATCTTTGCATAACAGCAGACAGTGTCCGGGGATAAAAAAATAGTTTTTTTAAAGAAAATATCCAAGAAAGGAAATGTGTTTAAAGAGAAAATGACCCGAGCCCTGATTTAACCCGGGAACATCAGGTTCTGTGGTCCGCGCTCCTGGTGAGGGTTAGATTGGTTTAAATGCATTTCTGAATACGACACACAGTTTATTGTCCGACAAAGACTCAAATGTGCTTTTCAGACCCAATGGACAGAACAGTGTTTCCCACAGACTTGCAGTAGGTCTTTGAGGATGTTGGTGAAGTTACCAGCTGTGTGTGCTTTATGCTCACATCACAAGGACCAGCGTTTGTGTTAATTACACATAGATTTATGCAAATGACCCACAAGTAATTTAGATTTTAAGCACACACGACAGAGTTTAGGCTCAGTGCAACAGAAGAATAGACCTTGTCCGCTCATAAAGAGGCCGGGGTCATTAAACAGAGGTTCATCAGGAGCTGCTGGAAAACAAGTAACTTTTGTGATGGTGCTAATGCTATGCTAAATGTTTCAGCATCTTTCCTCTGTCTCTGTATCCACTGCTCAATGCTTGAGTCACTGCAAAGAAACAAAAGACAAGACAGAGCTGTTTTTCTGGAGATGATTATTATTTCTAAACAAAGTATCTCCACTTTCTCTGGAGAATAACCGCTAAAATTGAACTCAGAAGGCATGTCCTGCAGCAGCAGAGCTCAGTGAGCTGGTCAGCAGGAGGAAGTCTGAGCCCTTCACAGAGCAGCCAGAACAGACATGAGCACAGGTCAAAGGTTTAAATATGAACATCATTTACCATCACAAATGTCATTATTCTTACGGTGTATTTGAAAACTATGGCACAAGCCACAGTTTCTTTAAATTTGGATTATTATCTTTCAGCCCTGATGTGGCTCAAATGATGAATGA
Organism: Neodontobutis hainanensis; assembly: GCA_024349245.1. Taxonomy (NCBI): domain Eukaryota; kingdom Metazoa; phylum Chordata; class Actinopteri; order Gobiiformes; family Odontobutidae; genus Neodontobutis; species Neodontobutis hainanensis. The sequence goes on from JALDNG010000257.1 coordinate 92,102, forward strand.
AGTTCAGGGCCCACATGCCTCTGCCCCGGAGCCAATAATCATCTTTCTGTCAAAGGCCATGCTTCGTGGGCGGCCTATATTTAGCCGACAAAGCCTCATCAGCCTAAGTACTGAATTCACGGCTCATCATTAATCTATCTTCATAATTCATTTGTGGCCTCCTCCTCCTCCTCAGCACCGTGTACTTTTCTGCCTCCAACTAAACCTTTGTCTCACTGCATTTTGAAAACTCCAGACAATATCAATGCTCTCTGCTTTGAAATGAATCCTGGCTTTCACTGTGTATCACTAGATTTCTCACTTCAATGTTGGCAATTAACAGGTGTGTGACGAAAAGTCAGATGACCTTTAAGGGACAGTTCAAACCTGCCTTTAACAGGTATTCTCTTCATCAGCTTTTGAGTTTGTGTCTGGACCTCACAGGATTGGGTCTCACTGCCTGCTTAATGTGTAAAATTAAACATGCTGGTGATTATTTAGTGATAAAATGTGGTCCATTTCAATATTGTATAATGCTGCCAGCTCGTTTTATTGTGTTTCTTTAATAAAAACACTTTTAAAGTTATACCTGTTACTATATTAAAACAACTGACACTTATATAAGGTCAAACATCATGAGATAAGCAGAGGTGATGAGGTTCCAGCTATGCTAACCCCGGACTGTTGAACTTGTTTGGCCAAAGAGAAAAGGCGACTGCTGGGTTAACAAGCCACACTCATCCGTCTGCATCAGAGCACATTCATTTTACATTAGGCTCAGCGTCTGCTCTAAAGATACTCGGAATAAAGAGGAAAGCAGAGGAAATCGTCAAGAGAGAAATAATAGTGTATATTTTCTGCTTTGAGCCAGACCAGGATAATAATTATCTTCTCTTTTTCATTACAAAGGGATGAATCTTTACAGCCGTCTTGAGTCGATGAAGAAGAGCGAAATGTTTGGTTATGTATCCACACATCCACAAGTTTAATAAACAGAGAAGGGGGTTATAAAAGTCTACTGTAGATATGAAAAAGGCATCTGTCAAAGGAGGACACTGTTCCTTTAAGCAGCAGATAATGCAACCTCAGACAGAGTTGATGACTCCACAGTTGTGTTTGGCAGACTTACCGTAACTATCACTTAAGACCTCTCTAATGACAACAGCCTAAACCTCAGAAACCTCGGGCTAAATACACCCTCAGCTCATCCTGAACAGGACTGTGATGAATACAGACCGTGTTTCAAAATAACTACTGGCCCTTTTCTGTGAAACAAAGTCTAAATGAGTCTAATTTGAATTGGCCAGATGTTTGAGTGACCTGTGTTTGACTGAAAATAAAAAAGTCCCTTTGTGTGGAGAAAGCACGCTGCTACAAGGCTCACATTTAAGACTCGAATTATGTGTGATTTAAGTCAAACACATTGATTTATGCAGATTAGTCACAAATGATTTTAGTGAAAATAAACAATGTTGTAGGTCATTTATCATAAGAACGTAATTAACCTTTCACAAAATATAAAAGTCCATGATCTATTTCTGCCTTATTTTGGATAGAACATAATATAAACTAATATTACTATCATCATGTACCATCACATTGGTGCTGTTGATATTCTACTCATCCTTAGCTCAATCCTTAGTCTTTTTTCTGAAGCAGACTGGAACAGTGAGGGCTCCAAAGTCTCCTTCTCACAACCTGTCTTTAATCTGAGCATCTTTTTATCATGAGTTGTTTATTTACTGAATGTGCGTGTGAGTGTATGAATAGGATTGTATATTTGTTTGTATTGTTTCTATGTTGTCTCACTTTTTGCGTAAATCACAAAAACATACCTCAATTATAGCTCACTTTGAAATGGAAATAAACTATTGGATCCTGGAAAGCTGATAATGCACAAACTTGATTTAGCATCAGTTTGGAATATCCATCCTTTAGATTCCTGAAAAAGTAGTTTAATTGAGTCATGAGATCCATAAAATTGTCACTACTAAAAAAAAAAAAGAAAGCCTGTCAAAAACTGTTCCTTGGGCCATTGTTGATGGACTACAGCACCATGTGAAGGGCTTTATGCCTTGCTCCAGAGTCTGTCAGACGGGACCCCTGCCAGTCCCAGTAATCTGTTTTTAAAACACTCAGTAAACCACTTATGCACTGTGTGTCATTAAGGCCCATGATCGGAGTCTGATAAACTGATCTGTTTGGAGAGACGCCCACCAGCACGGTTCACGGTACGCATTCTTTTTCAATAAGCATTTCAACACAAATACGACCTACACCATTTACCAAAACGATTATCCAGGGAAAATAAAACCCACTGAAAATAAGGCTAGTCAGTCTCTAAGGCAAAACTAACAACTGTAAACTATAAACGTACTTTTAGTCTCCTTTTTGCCTTCACGAGTCAAACCTAGTATAGAGTCAAGTATTGTGCATTCTCCAATCACAAATAATTTGAGCTAAAAATGTAATAATTTAAAGCCTTTTGGGCCAGTAAGGACAGCCTTAAAGATGCTGCAACCCCGCCAACTTTCTTTTATAGTTTTTGAACTCCAGCAGCAAACTCAGGCCACTTTTGACATTACAACTCAGAAAACCCTTTTTACCAAGGGATCAGAAACAACGTAATATAACACTGGGATAACTCTGCTTCAAAAATAAACAGTCACTCTTAAGTTACTTTTTCACAGACAGACTTTAGGCTGAAATACAATCTGTTTGAATTCAAACATGAAATTGCCCTTGGTACAACTAATAAAAGCAAGTATTGTGTTATTATTGCCTCCGCAGCTGTAGTTGGTCTCTCGTATAACTTATCTTTAAGCGTAAACAGCAACAGCTCACCTTCTCCAAAGTGAATGAACTTGAGACTCAGGGTTTCCCAGCGTGAAGAACTCCTCCGTCAGCACTTCCTCCACATCTCTGTGAACAGACCCAAACAGCTGCTGCCGCTAATGACTCTTCACTGTTCTCCTGAGAACCCCACCAGCGAACACCAACGAGACTCTTTCATCATCGTATTGTTATATTAAATCTTTGGATATAGTTTTATTCTGAAAATGTGAAGCAAATTAAGTATTTATTTCTTCACATTTGCTCCTTTTAGAATGTTTTATGGGACTACATGCTTCTCTAACTGAGTGGGGCAATCCATTGATTGTATCATTGTTTTTATTTTGTGATATTGATACAGCTTTTGTGATATTTGTTTAACACTTCCTTGGTTCATATGGCAGTGTGAATACTGTCGTGTGAATAACTGCACTAACACAGCAACCGCACCAGAGTTTGATCTAAAAGTGTGACCTTATTAAATGCTAGCACTGCATAATATCAGTAAAGTACATGTAGGGCCATAAAGTCATACGAAAAGATATTTGCGATACAAATATTATTATTGCTCTCACTGCGGAACATTTGTCATTATACTGTGCAACCGTAGACGTCACGTATGCTGCTAGCTCCACATGGTGACAGCCCGTGAGGTCAGAAAACACAGGGGTTTGATGAAACTGTTGCAATGCCCTTTGTGAAAGGAAACTTTGTGCCTGGTTATGTTTAGGACAGTTCAACAGTAGTTTGGTCAAGGGCAAAGTCATTTGGGCCGGGATCATCAGTGAAGCTCTTAATCCTGCTCTGTGCCCGTTTTGGAGGCAGGACTCGCGGCTGGTACAAACCGGTGACACAGGATCAAAACTCATGAACTGGAAATGATTCAGGCTTTTGATCCGACAAGTGAGTCCAGAGCATCAAGCACGGTTCACACGCCTATAGAACGCATTTTTCAGGACTAAGCTGACAGAAGTCGCAATATGGGAAAGATCAAGTTATATTTTTATTTTTACTTGCAAAGTGTTAGCTGTATTTGTTCATTAGCTGGCTTAGAAGGTCAGAACTCAAATTCAAATTCAGAATGGTCAAAACTCCAACTACAGGAGCTTTAGAGGGTCAAATCTCAAACTACAGCAGCTTTAGAGGGTCAAAACTCAAACTACAACAGCTTTAGAGGGACAGAACTCAAACTACAGCAGCTTTAGAGGGTCAGAACTCAAACTACAGCAGCTTTAGGGGGTCAGAACTCAAACTACAGCAGCTTTAGAGGGTCAGAACTCAAACTACAGCAGCTTTAGAGGGTCAAAACTCAAACTACAACAGCCTTATAGGGTCAGCACTCAAACTACAGCATCTGTAGAGGGTCAGAACTCAAACTACAGCAGCTTTAGAGGGTCAGAACTCAAACTACAGGAGCTTTAGAGGGTCAGAACTCAAACTACAGCAGCTTTAGAGGGTCAGAACTCAAACTACAGCAGCTTTAGAGGGTCAAAACTCAAACTACAACAGCCTTATAGGGTCAGCACTGAAACTACAGCAGCTTTAGAGGGTCAGAACTCACACTACTGCAGCTTTAGAGGATAAGAACCCAAACTACAGCAGCTTTAGAGGGTCATAACTCAAACTACAGCAGCTTTAGAGGGTCAAAACTCAAACTACAGCAGCTTTAGAGGGTCAGAACTCAAACTACAGCAGCTTTAGAGGGTCAGAACTCAAACTACAGCAGCTTTAGAGGGTCAGATCTCAAACTATAGCAGCTTTAGAGGGTCAGAACTCAAACTACAGCAGTTTTAGTGGGTCAGAACTCAAACTACAGCAGTTTTAGAGGGTCAGAACTCAAACTACAGCAGTTTTAGAGGGTCAGAACTCAAACTACAGCAGTTTTAGAGGGTCAAGCTCACAGTACATACTCTAGGTATAACTCAACCTCACTCACAAAAGGCTACATGTAATGTTGCTTTAACAATCTTAAATTTCACACAAAATGGGCAAAAAAAAACTTAAAGGGACATTGAATGCTATTTTTATTAATAACAGTTCCCTGTGCCCCTGCTGAAGTATATTTTACATGTTTCAATAAAAATGTCTCATGGTTAAGGTTTAACAGGACTCTAAAAAAACACTCTCTGAAACGCTTGGTTTTGGGCGCTGGCCCTTTAACTGAACAGAGCTCTTTATGTCCCGCCTCCATTTCCTCTGTCAATGTTAATATTGTGTAGTCTTTACCGGGTACAAAACTAAAGTTTGTTTTGAGGGATTTTAAACATTCAAACGTGCCTCATCCTTGAATTATATGTTTGAGCCAAAGTCTAACCTGAAGAGCCTCAGGAAGAGACTCGAGAAGCCAGCTTTCTGGAAATCAACAGGCTTAACTAACTTTAAACCTGTTTTTAAACAGACACAGTGTATTCCAACAGACGAGACAAATACATAAGACCTCTTACGTAGCGGTCAATGTATTTTTTACTTGATCATGTGATATGTAGCTTTTGTTAGCTTCGGTTGCTAACCCGAGAACAAAAGCAAAGTGTACCCGAGAAGAGCATCACGGTGTCGAGCAGCTGGTGGTTACTACCCACTGCTCTTTTTGGGACTTCACTTAAAACCCGGTGGGACGATTAGAAGTCTTTTTACCCAAGGCTGGGGCACTTAGAACAGGGCAGAAGACCCTGCAGAAGGGACAGCTGTCTCCAGAGCCGAGAGGAGCAGTTGATAAACTGTATAGCAGGAGTTTTGTGCATCGTATTCAGGACTTTTCGAATCCTGTAGTCCACCTGAGTGTGTTGACTCGTCCAGTCCTTTATTTAGCGAGGTTTTGGAAAATGCAATACAACAGCAAGATATTAAGATGGTAACACTGGAGCTTCATGCCTCGTCTAAATGTTAGCTTATAACCTCATATAAAAGTGATTATTGGTTCTGCCTTCATACAGTCTAACCAATAGTTTATATGTTGAAATAAGCTTTAAGCAATAAACCTTGACATGATAGGAAATCAACGTTGCTACGCTGCAGCATTAAATTTGACAACTTGAGTGAAAGAAATAATCCGTGTCCCAGCTTCTATGTTTAGTCCGAACACACCCATGTAACATTATCTCTTGATACAAAGTCAATGCAGTAGAAGGTAATGGACGCTCTTTTATAACATGATTATCCATATGTTTGCGGCGTATCCTGTTCTGAAAATGGAGTCTGTATTTAAGGCTAAAGAAATGTCTTAATGGACAAATTTTCCCCAAGTATTGGACATAAGCTCCAATACTTTGGGGGTGTTAGAGATGCACAGAGCACCTTGAGTCAGTTTTCAAGGTGAAGACATTTCGTCTCTAACTCCAAGAGACTTGACAAAAAATTTACAAAGTCTTTGAATTAAAGACGAAACATCTTCATATTTTAAACAGAGCCATTTAGCTTTAGAATTATTGAAGAAATAGACGTTGTCCGCTCATAAACGAGGCTGGTGCATGTCAGTGCTGATTTATTTATGATCTAGGTTTCAACCAGCACTTCTGATGAAACAAGAGACAACGAGGTATTTCACTAAATTTCAATTGTACTGGAGATTTTTTTTATCTTAACTGCTTCAAAAAATCCAATCATCATCACTCTGTTCATGACAGATTGCTTCCACTTGCACATTAGTTATTATTATCACATTTCCTCCACAGAAGAACACAAAGGCCCCAGGATTACATCACTCTTTAAGTTTACAGACACCTGCTGCTTTTGTCTGCACCGGGTCATGGCCACGTTCAGTCCGTCTGCAACAATACGCCAGAGGAAATACTGAGTGGAACACATGTCACAGCTGAGAAAAGAACTGGGATCATTCATGATTAATGAGGCCACTCCACACAGACTCCAGTTCCTCTAAGAACATGGAGCAGAATTTCAGATTACTGTTAATCATATCAATAGGAGCTTGTTTGGGATAAAATAATACATTCATCTAAACTGACAAAATAAACTAACCCTGGAACCTCTTTTATTAAACAAGTTAATGGTTGATTAATAAGAAATCAGCACTTTAATATCTACGTTAGGGTTAGGGTAACTGACACAGAAAATGTTGACTAATAAAACCATTTCACCAAACACAATATTTACTTGGCACTTTGTGTGTCAAACACCAATATTCAGGAGTTGAATGATTAATTCATGGTTCATTAAATTAATAATTTTATCTATTCTAAATGCAAACACCAAATTAGATTTTGTGCATTCTCTTAAGACACGCCTTTATTTTGAAATTCAAGAGGTGATAATATTGTACAGAATCTAAACAAAATCACTATTAGCAGGAAGAATGTCTGTCTTTGACTTGAACTGTGGCAGGCTTTTGGAGCTAAAGACACAAAAGCAGAAACAACAGATTCTTTATTTAACACTTTTAAAATGTTTTTGTTGTAAAGTTACTGAGTTGCAGAGAAGGTGTTTATTTATGTATTATCCTTCATTACTTTTATTATTATTTATTTTTTACCAGGTAAAAAGTCTGTCTGTTGGAGAGACGTTTGAGAGAAGACAAATTATTTAGACAGATGCTGCATATATTAGCCAAAGTTAAAATCCTTTCTCTCGATGTTATGTGGCCAAATGGAAAGAGCAGTAACATCAATAGAATCAAATGCTTTTATTCTCAAATGCCATGAGATTTTTACTAAAGCTTATAAACGCCAGAATCTCATACCATCCCATATTTGAGTGAAACATTTCCAGTCACAACACACTCGGAGCTAACCTCACTTCTCAGGAATAACTGACCAACACCAGATTCTTCCCAAAAGACATGCGATAGTCCACAGGAGGTAGTTTTCTCAAAAAGAGTCCAGAGCACACGTCATCTGAGGGTTTGGAGTCTTCAACAACAGCCAGACACTTTCCAGTCTGTCATTCTTACTGCGTACCACACTTAGCCAAACGGCTCAGGGTTACTGCGCAGAGAACCAGAGCAGAGCAGCTTCTCTCACTCACGATTCGATTCACGATTCGACTTCACGATTGTCTTTTATGAAACGAGTTGAGATCAATTAGAAGTGAAGTGCCCTTTTATTATTTCACAAATCAGAGCTCCAGACTAACTTTTTTCATCACCGTCCCAAAGCCCAGATGTTATTTAAAATGTTTGTCTATTTGTAAGTTTATAAATAAACATAAATAAAATAAAATTCTACAGTGTATACATATAATGTAATTTGTTCTAAGGCTAGGTACTATGAATAAGTACATATTAACAAAGTAACTTTTGCATTTTCACCTGATATTCATCAATAATAGAAAGAATGTATTAACAGAAATAATTAATGTGGGGACCAGAGGTACTTCACAAAAGGACCAGATTTGGTCCGCGGACCTGGCAACACCTGGTCTTTACTCTCAGTGTCTGCAGCAGAGACTCACAGAAGGCAGCTCATGGTCGTTACGACAATATTGTTAGGATAATAAAATGGCAGTTACAGTCAAACTTTTCGGCTTTTACTCCATAGTAAAACAATAGTTTTCAGACAGCATAAACGGACGTAATATTCAAAAATTTACCCCCTCCGAAGTGTCTCGTAGTAAAAACTTAGCTCTAGAGACCGGAGCCATCCTTTGTACCAGGATGTAAACATGACTTTTACACTTGTAAAGTCGCCATTGGGTTTCTCCTTATATTTCTGTTTTTGGAGCCTGCCCCCTGGTGGACGGGGGTATATCGTATGGTGGCGCCCTTACTCGAGGACCTTATGAAGGGTTCCATGAGAGGGGCTTGGATATGACACATGCAGTATTTAAGCGCTCTGCAGAAACAAAGTACTGCAGTAACCCAACAAATCTTTGTCTTCAACTGACCAGACATCCTGCTGACCAGCCGCAGCTCACAACGTCCACAACAGCTCAACAAGAAATGCACTAAAGCCAGAACATGTAGACCAACTTTTATTTCTTCACAAAAACTAGCCCGGAGGAAGCCAAAGCCATAGTTTAGTTACAACTTAAGGCTAAACTCTAGAGTTAGTTCAACTTAACCGTTAGTCGTTATTTATTGTTCCAACTTACTGCCTTTGCCGTTTAATCTGTGTTTGTCACAGGCAGCACAAGTTCTATCCTACTTAAGGCTATGAGCTTTTTTATTTATTGTTCAAATAACTGTTATTGCCTTGATTACATGTGTCACAGGCAGCCCATAAACAGGACGTAGCCTCCATTACCATTCATTATTATTATTATGTTCTAATATTAGTTCTTCTTAAAATAAAAAAATAAACATCCATTTTTACTTGTTTGTCCAGAGCATGTTATTGCACAGTTAAAGAGAAAAAGTGACTCACAATAACTTAAAAATAAAAATATAGCCACAAAATCATTACATAGATAGTTTCAAAGTCATTTTTGTTGCGGCTTAAAAAAAGAAACATTATAAAGCGGTATTTCAATATTTATAATAACAGATGGTTGTGAAAATACAACTCAACAGTGATTTGTCTGGAGTTTTTGTCCCGAGGCTGGTGTCTACAGAGATCTCTGATATTTATAATAAAGGCACTTAGCAGTCCCATAAAAGTTTTGCAGTTTGTTTGTGGCTGTAAATCCTGAAAGGTTACATAGTGTTGTTTTAACACTGGCGTCAGAATAATTACTGGTAAAGGCTAAATAAGAACCCTGTGTAATTAAAATTGGAGCTAAAAAACTGGGTGTGCTATAAATTGTGTGAGTTAATGAGAAAAGGCCGTCCGTAAGGGTTAAGTCCATCAGGATGCCCTGCGTAATTCTTGACATAATTGGAGGAAAATACTAGGTTTGTTGTTTATATGAGCATTAATGAGAAAATGCAGTCCTGGAAAATGATTTCTTAAAAAGACTGGGATACATTCCTGTGTAATGACAGAGGAAGTAACAAACAGCAGCAGAGAAAACACCCAGGCTGAGTGTGGTCTCTTATTAAAGCGGTCCGAGGAGCTGTGATGATGCCCACTCACTTCCTGGAGAGGCCTCCTGATTTTTAGGGTTTTTGTGGACGGGACAGGGCCGTGTAAAGACCAGGGGCTGAGCGCAGAGCTGTGGGTGAAGAGTGGGTTTATTAAGATCAAAGATGCAGAAAATGGAAGAGCGATCAGAAATGTGACCTCATTTCTCACAAAGACATAATTCAAACACTGCTGCAGCTGATGATATTTATATTTTAGAACAGAGATAATCTTCATTTAGCCCGGGATCGTAGGAAGAAAGAGAATTACTAATTGCATTAATTATAGACAGAATTTACTGGATAAGTGACATGAAAAGTGTTTTTTACAGACCCTTCCAAAAGTGAAGCAGAGTAAAAGTAAAACCAGTAAATAAAAAAGAATTCTAGACTCTTTTCCATGTAGTCAGTGAGGAAGGTTACAAAAACTAAGAATAATAAGGATACGCACAGAAACGTTTGCTTTAGCATGACAGTTATAACCTTAGCTAATTCATTTGTTAGTTACTATGGTTACCCACCACATCAGTACAATTATTAGCACACTGTCCCGATTTAAAAAATAAAATATAATAAAACATTTTTTATTAAACCAGTCTCTAATATTAAACACTTCTCTGTTGAGGACATTTGTTAATACATCCTTTTTGCACAGTTTGACATTTTTGAAGGCGTATAGTTTGTCCTCATAGATGCACACAGCTTATGTTATTAAGGGTTTATATAAAGCAAACACAAAGGTGAATAAAGCTGAGGTTGTTTCCACACCTAATAGTCCGGTGGACTAGGTTCAATTGGGGACTAAAGTTGTATTTTCTGAAGGTTTGATTCACTCGAACCAAACCTTCTGAATAATGCAGTTACCCTCCTCGCCTTTGGTGGCGCTGCAGCAATAATTAAAGTAGAGGACAAGAAACAAGAAAATGTGCTCATCTATTGGTGTGTCCTTTTATTAGCCTTAGACTTTAGGAAGCTTTTTAGTTTTGGATAAGATTATACTTTACAAGAACGGGCTCAGTGTGAGCCGCTACAAACAAGAGAGCCAACATTAGTTTTGTGGTGTTTAGCCCCAGTCTTTAACACAGTGGTCCACTTCCTGCCTTTCTCAACTCATTCGAACCACACCAGAGTTGGTCCAAACAGAGTCCGACTGCACATTCACCCCCCCCCAAACAAACTCCCAGAGGAACCGGACTGGAGCTGGATTAAAGCGGGCCAAACATGCACTCTTAAGGGAATACTACTCAGAGACAGAAGTCCTGATTTGTTTGTTGTGTGTTTAAAGTTACAGCTAATGAGACGAACAGAGGTTACGTGATATTATGTCATCATCCGTCAGAAAAGAACATTTCAGTCAACTATGTCTTTCTTTGACACGAACAAACAAACAATGCTGCAGTGCAATGCTTTTATGGAAGCAGCGTCACTGACACTTCTGGTTTAGTTCCAGTTTCCCTACTATTGTTTGAGCTTTTATATCTGACCTAAAATTAGACCAAGCCTGTTCGTGGCTGAGGTAAATGTGTCATAAACTCACAGAGGAACACATGGAATGAAGTTCAATTTTACCAGCTTCCACCCAATTACCCAAGATGCATCAGGCACAACAAAGCCTTAAGTGTTTTTGCCTTGTCTTTTGAAAGGTAGGATTATACAGCAGCAACAAATGTTAAAGACTTAAACTTAAAGACTTAAGACTTAAAAGTTTATTTAAATCAACTCTGCAGAGACCATCTTCACTGCTCACAATAAATAATTAAAGAAACGACAGATACAGAACGAGTTCTAGCTCAAAAACAGACTCTACATCAGACATGTCCATGCTCTGGCCTCGGGGCCAATCGTGGCACGAAGTGAGAGTTTATGTGGCCGTCAGCTTCAGCCATACATGTATCGTTTATGGCCCAAACATTAAGACACAAAATAACATTTCTGTTCAAATCCAACTAAAACCTGTTCAAATCCAACTGAAACCTGTTCAAATCCAACTGAAACCTGTTCAAATCCAACTAAAACCTGTCCAAATCCAAATAAAATCGGATTAATTAAGAAATGTCAAATGCTGCCAGCCCTTGGAAACCAAATGGGGTTCTTTTTCCTAAAAGTTTTGACACGCTTGATCTACATTGAAAATACCAGGAAAAATATGAGACAAATCACCAAAACAGATGCTTTATTTTATTCAAATCTTATCAAATATGGACAGAAAACTGCATTTCTTTCATTCGTATTGTTATCTCACGTAAAATATAGGCCGGTGAGGACCAATAAAAGAGTTGTATAAGTGGACGCAGACAATATTTGTGCCGCCTAAACTTATCTGATCCAACCTTTCAAATAAACACTCGCTGTGTCGGTTCAGAGGTTACGTATCTGCTACCAGCTCCACATCAAGCACAGAGTTTTATCTCTCTGCAGGATTTATGGAGCTTCTGAGAAAGTCCTGTTAGGGTTAGAGTGGTGGGCAGCAGGAGGTCCAGGTCTGAACACACACAGAAAGGTTTTAAAATGTTGCAGAAAGGATTAGACACTGACTCTTTTGAGAGAAATTAAATTTTTAGTATTTCAATCAAGAACTTCTAATGCATTGTTTAGAAAAGTGTGGACTACATCTGAGAAGGTCTCATGTGTACGTTTACTCCATGTAAAGTGCTTTGATTAGTTTTTTCTTTTATCTAATATGAACCGAGAAGAACACGAAACAAGTATTATTATAAACAATGGCTACAGAGTGGAGACTGAAATATCGTTAGAATACTGTCATGTGACCAGTGTTATTAAATATTTTGACAGCATTAATAGTTGAACAGTTTTATTAAAAGAAAATTGGACTAACACAAGTAACACATTGGTGAAAAAGGGAAGTGATAGAATCATCTGTGATTTCTGAACCTACTTTACAGTAGCACACTTTAAACATGGCCAGGCTGCTTTCAGTAACTGTCCTGGTTTTAATCCATTTAGTCGGGCCACAGTGGGATTTAAAGCTCTGGTGAAAGTGTCAAATGTCTATCGAATGAAATGAGATGGAATTAAAATGTTATTGTGATGCAGTTTGCATTATAGATAAAACACTTGTTGATTTTGGGATTGAGGCTATACAGCCTTCATCAGAACTCAATATTACCTTTATATACCTTTACCGTCCCAACAGAACCAGGCCTGCTGTAATAAAACACACCTTTACTTCTGCAGACCTCCTTCAGACTTCCACTCAGCCTTGTCTTCCTTTTCTCCTGCTGTTAAAGCTTAAACCTGCCGAGCCCACAATAATGAACAACTTTATAAGCATCTAAACTGTTTCCATAAAGCACTTTCATATCCACTCTTTTACAGAAGCTACACTCTCCTGCTCCACTTCTCCAGCCTGTTAGCTCCAGCCGGCTAGTCTCAGCCAAAAAGGGCATTTCATTCACATTCTGTGTGACCCATATTCGTCCCAAACTCTCATTTGACTTCTCCATGTTGCGTCAAAGTTTTTAATAATTGGAAGAAGTTGCCAAAGTTTGATCCCAAAGGAAGTTTGATACAACTGTTGCACCACGATGGCGGTGGGCAAATCTTTGAAAGCAACACATTAGTGTCACTAAACTGCGAAACGAGTGAGAAAGAGTCAAAAGACAAGGAGCTGGAAGGGTATGAAAGGATATAAGGAAGTGTAAAGGCGTGCACAACTGCCCTGGATTGCGTTTATTTCCAGTTTGCGCCATGTTGCGGACACAGAGAGACCCCCACAAAAGCCGCAGAGGAAACAAAGTAGCCGCCGCCGTCGTCACTCACCTTCGCGATGGCTTTCTTGTATCGCATGACAGCCTGCTGGATGAGCGAGTGCACCTGGATATTTCCATCTCCGCACGGCACCACGACCCGAGTCCGGCCGAAGCACACAGTTACTTTCATGGCTCCCAAATCCTGCTGGAAGCCCGACGAGGAGGAGGAGGAGGAGAAGAAGAGGACGCTGCTGGGGTAAACTCCGAACCGAAATCAAACGGGAACATGGGTTAAAGGTGGACAGTCCTGGCGGAGGCGAGGACTAAGGCTTTTCCCGGGTCTCGCCGCCGGACCACATTGTTCTCGGTGTTTTTAGTGACCACCTGTTTAGCTTCTCGCGTTCCCAATCCCTCGCTCGCGTTCCCTCTTCGCTGAGCTCACGCGCGTTCATGTGTTGCGTTCACGTGTTGCTCGGAATTTAGAAAAATGATTGCTTTCAACTGGGTTAGACATGACCGAAAGTAATGTTTATCGACTGAAAAAAACTTGGTAGAATGGTTAGAGTGGGTTTTAATGTAAACAAAGTAAATTGAAATTGGATTTCAATCACATATTTATTCCCAGTTATTTTTACGCAGCATGAATGCACCAGGATTCAGTTTCAAATTGTCTCCCTCTTGTGGAGATATTGAGTAATTACAAGACAATACAGTTTTAAAAAAGAAATAATAAGGTGTTGCATAGATTGTCACTTTAACCAGAGGTTGGGCCCCAAACAAAAGGGGGTTCAACCCATTTTATTTTATTTAATGACTTTGTCAATTTATCTTTTTTATGTACTGTTCTTAACATTTATCACATTTTTATAGGTCAGCAATATGTTTATTTTTTTTAATTTACTTTTATGCTACATTTGACCCTGTTTTATCCGGAGTACCCGGAGAGAACCCACAGTAACACGTGGAGGACAGACTCCTCACAGAAGAACCGGAGTCGGCCAAGAATGTTTGAGTCGGCCGGGTTTTGAACTCACAACCTTCTTGCTCTGAGGCAGGAGTGCTAACCACTCTGCCACGTGCACATAACAGACTTGTTGGTGTTGTACAATACTAAAGAACTGCACAGTAGCCTTCTTTTCCTGATGAAGCTTGTGCTGTTATTGAATAAATAAAAATGAATTTATTTTATGTGATGCATGTTGATCTTTATCTTGAGTTTATTTAAAGTTACATCTTTCTGACGAGTGGACAGTGTTGTATTACTCAAGGCCTTAAGACTCGGCCTCGGACATCAAGACCACAAATGGTTTATTTGTTGTTTGTATTTTAATAAAAACCTCAATTATTTTATATTCAATTAAAATCTGAAACACTTTAATTCCCCAGAGAACCCAAACTGAACTTTACTGAAATCACTTCAGACATGTTTCCACTGGGTTTGTTCATAGACATTAAGAGTCTAAAGTCATGCTGTTAAAGCCACAGTAAAGCACCTGTTTAACACACATCTGAACCAAACCTTTTAAAAAAGCTCTTTTAAAAGCAGCTGCTCCAGAGGAACGGACACATCTGCAGCAAACCAGGTCAAAACAGGTCACACCCAAATCTTTTCATCTCATGGCACTGCAGACCAGCAGAAGTATGTGCAGGCCGCTGTAGTTTTAGCTCCAATACCAGCCTTTTGCTTCTGTTAGGATTGAAGAGCATTTGACAAAACTCCAGTAAATCTGAAGTATGTAAGATGGAAAATGTACTGGATTTAGAGCCAGTTTCCAGCTGAGAGTCTTTTTATTATTATTCCTGCTCTCAGCTGGAGCAGCCCTCTGACCACAGCCTCAGCAGGAACTGTCACAGACACAGAAGCTTCAATATGGACCCAATAAAAGTAATCATTTAAATGCACTGGATTCTTTAGTGCAACAAAGCAAAAGAAATTAGATATTCTTTACGTCTGTTTCTTGAATCTGTGCAGAAATGTTGATGGCAGCCAGTAAATAGTTTCTAAAGAATGTCTACACTGACCCCTTGTGGCACAAAGAGGGCATTAACCATCATTTAGACCAGATTAATACTGTATGTGTGACTACTGACAAGACCAGGGTTATTTCCATAAAGATAAGAAATTATACTTAATAATTATAATCCAAGTACAACAAGTACATGAAATGAATAAATGTAATGTATTCAACACTGGAAACACAAAGCAGATTTATAAAAAGAGGCATGTTGTGATAATGGTCGGAACAGGTTCAGTGTCGCTCCAAAGGGACTGAACGGAAATAACACGATTATAAATTGTGTTTCTTGTTTTGTTATTATATGTAATAACGTGATTGGTTCAAATCTAGTTCATAATGTCAAATGTTCAGCCTAAGAGTGATTACGGTTTGTTATAGACAACAGCATGTCCCTGCAGGGCTACCATAGCTGTTCACTGCCACCGTTTAAACCAGAAGACACTGTCTAATTTATAATCTGTGTTGTGAAAGAATAATAATAATCTGTTACATACTTTATTTTGTATCCTGACAAACCTGTTGCATGTAGACAACAATAGTCCACCTCCTTTCCAGCAGAAGTCTCTTGTATGTTGTGTATCAAACACAGAATGACTGTAGCTCTGCTGTTTGAACACACAACAGGAGGCTCTATTATCCGTGTGTATCTGAAAGAGGCGTCTGGCCCCGGTCACACTCCGCCCCTGCTGTGAGGCCCGGTGCACCCCGACTGTTCCCGTCTGCTGCAGGTACCGGACCATCTGGAGCCCCGCCCTGATGGGACGGAGACAGACGAGTGTGACATGGATTATCCCAGGCTTATTACACACACAGGAGCTTAATCTATCACTATATTCAACCAATCCCACGGCATCTGTACTAATGCAGCAGAAACCTCCGCTCAGCAGGGATATTTATGACATGATGCTCATCTTTGGTTCCACTTAATAGGAATGTGTCTTGTTCTTCTGCAGGGCCTGGGTCACTTCAGCAGGACACAGAGTGAACAGATGGCTCTGGGTCAGAGTTAATCATGGGCACTGTTTACTACATGACAGGACCCTGCAGTAGGAGCTCCATCTTCTGTCATCTGCTTCAAGTGTTTGAGTCTGAAGTAGGCTCAATCAGAGTCTGAGTCAGCCCGATTCTCTGGTCTCACAAACTTCTACTGTTCTGACTTCCACTGTCTGTGTTTATGATGTTTTTGTAAAATAAGTCCGTATTGTCCATAAACCTCTGACTCTGAGATTCTGATACTTGTTTAAATAAAGTACTGTGTGCTGGAATAACGTTTAAAATAATAAAAAGGTCCATGTTCAGTTGACCTGAGTCACCAGTAGATGGCGCAGCTTTGCTTTGAACACGCTTAAACATTTCCAGGGACTGTTTAGACTTTTCTGAAGCCTGCCTATGTTATAGCTATTATTAGATTAGGCTTGTTTAAAACGAAAACCAGCTCAGACTTAAGTTACTTTTAGGATTTGTGCAAAGACTTAAAAGAACCTCTGCGCGTTTGTTTTTTTAGCAATGAAAAGTATTCTCTAAGCTCTTAGGTTCAAATGAAAATAACCACAGTCACTCATAACGAATAAAGAAACTCTGTGAATGAAATCCTAAACCCCGTCCGGTTTAAGCACGCGTCATCAGCGCTGACGCAGACTCGACGTCAGCGCAAGTCCGGCCCCTGTGCGTCAAACTTCTTTTTATTTACGATCTATGGAGCAACCACAAAGTTCTCCAAGTGTTTGAGTCTGCGGCAGAACGTGAGAAGAAATACCTCAGTTTGACTCACAAAACAATTCACAAGTTTCTGTTTAGAGCGAAACAAGACCGGAAGCGGAAGTGCGGCTTCAAAAACCCTATTTATCAAAGTAAAAAACCGACAGGACAGATATTTTAAAAAATTACATAGTTTCTTTTGAATCACTGAAAACGCCTTATCACTCAGATTTATTCTTCTATTCGATGTTCGATGTTTGTGTAACACCAAAATACAATGACTAGACAACACAAGTGAATATTTAAAGCAGTTGTTCGAAACTAGACTTCTCAGACTTTTAGTGATATAGTTTGTAAAATAACCAGAAGTGAGGTGCTTAATAAATCATTAAATGAAGTTTAGGATCAGCCCGAGGCCAACGGTTGTAAAGGCTGCAGGTGTTGCTTCGAGAGAATGATTATTATTACGGTTAAAAGCAGCTTTAGTGTTTCTGCAGTCGTGTAACGAGAACATCAGCGGAACATCAGCGGAACATCAGCGGAACATCAGCGGAACACCGGGAGAAGTACAGCGTCAAAGCAGCATTTTCTTACACCAACACAAATGTTTCTTCCTCTGTGAAACTTTCTTCTTCTCTGAAACTCGTAAAACAAAAATAATGCACAAATAGTTGAAAATGTTCTTCTAATTGATTTCAACATCTTTTTCCTGGTGTGCTTCGTTCTCCGTTTGCCCTTTGTGTTGCTGTGAGTCATCGCTCGGACTCACTTTTAGGCCTTTTATAAAAGCTGAGGACTTTACAGTGAAACCAGGCGAGACGTTGGTTTGAGAGTGTTTCCTCTGCTTTTAAACATTTCTCTTGCACATAACAAGTAATTATCACGTCGTCACAGTTAAAAACGATCCCTCATGCTGTTTTTTAGTCTGCAGGCTCAGAGCTGGAGGTGACGCACAGAAAAGAGTCTTCTGAGTGAGACGACGTCAACAGAAAACATAAACTGGCTTTATTAAAACACTTTATCATCTTGTGCTGGGAAATCCTCATCCTAAATTTATTTATTTATCTGATCTCACACTGGTCATATAGCAACAGATATGACCAGACAGAAGGACCCCCCCCCCCCCTCAAAAAAAATAAAATAACATAATAATAATAACAATAATAATAACACAATAATAATAACAATAATAATATTAACAATAATAATAACATAATAATAATAACAATAATGCATTGTATTTATAAGTGTCTTTATAAAAAACTTTTTGGAGACTGGGTAAAATACAAAATAAAAAATAAGCCTAAATAAAACTGTTCCTCATTAGCAGTCATTATTTAGCTTCGACCGGTGAAATGTGTGAGATTCTGTTGTGCATCCATTTAATATGAGTTTCACATAAAGAAGAAAAAATAAAAAATAAAACAGACACTTGAAGGTGATCTATTTATTTAATACATAATAAAAAACTACAATAGACCTTTAACATATTTTTAATTTGTGCTGCTTTTTGCAGTTGTTTAAAAAACTTAGACTTTTCTTTTGTAAATTCAGTTGCCTTTTTCTGCTTATCTGATAAAAAGATTAGAGTTACTGTTCCTTCCTCGTTGATAACCTCCTGCTGCAGAAGGACGTGTCCTTTTTCAGAAACAGAGAATTATGAGCCTCAAAGTGAGACTCGTGACACAAATACCAGCTTAAACCAGATTAAACCAGCATTTCTTTCACTTTACGTTCAAGTGACTGTAATAGTCTCAATTAAATTAAACTGGATAAAAACATGTCCCCCCCGTCCCTCCTGTCCCCTCTGTCCCCCCTGTCCCTCCTGTCCTCTCTGTCTCCTCTGTCCCCTATGTCCCCCCGTCCCTCCTGTCCCCTCTGTCCACCCTGTCCCTTCTGTCCTCTCTGTCTCCTCTGTCCCTCCTGTCCCTCCTGTCCCCTCTGTCCACCCTGTCCCTTCTGTCCCCTCTGTCCCTCCTGTCCCTTATGTCCCCTCCATCCCCCCTGTCCCCTGTCCCTCCTGTCCTCTCTGTCTCCTCTGTCCCTCCTGTCCCCTCTGTCCACCCTGTCCCTTCTGTCCTCTCTGTCTCCTCTGTCCCCTATGTCCCCCGTCCCTCCTGTCCCCTCTGTCCACCCTGTCCCTTCTGTCCTCTCTGTCTCCTCTGTCCCCTATGTCCCCCGTCCCTCCTGTCCCCTCTGTCCACCCTGTCCCTTCTGTCCTCTCTGTCTCCTCTGTCCCTCCTGTCCCCTCTGTCCACCCTGTCCCTTCTGTCCTCTCTGTCTCCTCTGTCCCCTATGTCCCCCCGTCCTCTGTCCCCTCTGTCCCCTGTCCCCTCTGTCTCCTCTGTCCCCTCTGTCTCCTCTGTCCCTCCTGTCCCCTCTGTCCCCTGTCTCCTCTGTCCCCTCTGTCCCCACTGTCCACCCTGTCTCCCCTGTCCCCTGTCCCCCCAGTCCTCTGTCCCCTGTCATCTCTGACCAGGGACGATTGCTGGCCACAGCAGCTGTATGTTCAGACAGGACAGGACTGAAGGTTAAATCAGGACAAAAACAGGTCCAGCTCGTCCCAGGTCCGACCTGCTGTTTGTGTTCGTGTCTGGGGACATGGACCTGGAGCCAGGCCGCAGACTGAACTTCTGTAAACATCTGTAACGTCAAACGAGGAAGTCCGAAGTCCAGAAGGTGATCCCCTCTTTGAAGTGCTCTGTGCATTGGTTTATTTTGGGAAAAAAACATTTATTTATATCTCAGTAGGACACATTAGTTGGACAAACTGAACATTGTTGCAGGAGAAGCACACTTTTCTTTTTATTCCAATTCTTGCTGAAGGTTTTAGATATTTTTGAACAAAAGCGTTTTTTGTGAATAACCAATGGGTGACTTTAATATTGACTGACTAAAGTTTATTTTGATGTGTTCATCCGAACGGTGTTTCCAGGCAACCGTTTCAGACGGATCAAGAACAATCACAGAAGGAATTGTTCAGTGTTTCATACTTTTGGATACTTTTGGAGCTAATCTATTCCCTGCAGTTAAAGTTATTATAAGCACACTTCCAGTTTGGAGAAGGAGACAAGAGCAGGGACCTAGAGACTAAACTCTAATGTCAGGCTCCACTGTCATAGCGAGGCTTTTCCAGTGTTTCTGATCAAGCCAAACCAGAAATATCAATCATTTTACAAAAGCTTTTACTTTCATGAGACGGTAATAGACTGGGTCCTCGAGGAAAAGCCACTGGCACTGTCACGAGACATTCTAATGGGCTCGGTTTACCACTCTGAGGATCCGGTCCTGGGAGTGATCAGTTCTGTGGTTGGATAAAAGAGGAACTATTGTCATAATAAGTCTCGTGGCTCCTTCTGTGCAACACAAACTGTCACTGAGAGTAGTTTCTGAAACTGGAGACGCCGGCTCTATAAGCAACATACAGAACACAAGGTCATTGCTCCTGTCTGCTTCTCTTTTACTAAATAAACTGTCCCTTTAATCTGAAGAGTGTGAAATACAAAATAGACAGTATAAGGTCTTCTCCTCTGACATAAGCACACAGTCAGACTAAAGCAGCAACAGTTAGCAGGCGCCCGGGACACAATATCCTCTTGTTTGTCGA
The DNA here is from genome assembly GCA_024349245.1 of Neodontobutis hainanensis. Classification (NCBI taxonomy): domain Eukaryota; kingdom Metazoa; phylum Chordata; class Actinopteri; order Gobiiformes; family Odontobutidae; genus Neodontobutis; species Neodontobutis hainanensis. The sequence goes on from JALDNG010000257.1 coordinate 112,895, forward strand.
GCTGGAGTTGCGTCACTGGGGTCTAAAAATACCCCCCCCTCCCCCTGTTCTCACCCCTCCTCCGCCTCCCGCCCCGGCTGCCTGCTCACTCTGTGCTCCCTCTGCGTTGGGCTGTAATCCCAGCCCTTTTCACTGACTTCAGCCTGATGTCACTGTGATGTCAATGGGCTGTAGATGTAATCAGAGCAGAGCGGCGGTGATGCAAAGCTGGTCTGAGAGAAACACAGAGACACACAGCAGCAGCAGGAGTCCACTGACAGAAGACAGTCGGGAGAGTTCATTTACTGAGGCTGGATTATTGGAGGCAAGACATGGCTGTGACCGGAGACGAGACGGAGTCAGGTACAAGACTTTCTCTAGACTTCACTAAACCTTTCAAACAATGTGGCCTCAGATCTATGTTGCATGTGAAGAAGTTTTACTTTTGAATCTGACGTTAAAAATGAGTTATTCTTGTTTTGGTCATGGGTTACAAAAGTAGCACCAAAGGAGCCAGCACTTACACCAGAAGTTTCATTTGTACTTTAGTATCTGTCAAACATTACCAAAGTATTCAGGGCTATAGACTGGATTTACTGAGATCCAACACAGAAATTTAAATGATATATGACCCATTCAAAATCTTCACATGTGCATTTAAAGAGAGCAAATCAGAGACCTATTCATAACAAACAAATATGTTTGTGTTGGACTGAAGCATTAAGGCTGTGATATCCTTCCAGTGCCATGAATAAGTCAAATAAATACCAAAAAGGACCAGAACTTATGTTAAAATAGATTTACTTAAGTGACAAGTATGTGATTTTTTATGCATATGAAAAAAGGAACAGTTATTATTAATATTATCTTGTAACTGTTCATAAGAAGTCAGCTAGACTTTCTTATGAAGCCCACTTCTGAAAACAAGCACCCTTTTGGTCGACATAATGTCAATAAGGAAGTGCTGACTGATCGTTTTACAGAGAAACATTACAAAACAGAACGCACTTGAAACAAGCATAAAGATTGTCTTCAATCACATAATGTTTAACGAGGAGGACATAGTTCTGACACTGAAGTCTGGGATAAAGGTTTACGGTCAGCTCTAAACTTCAGTTTGCTGTAACGTATTAGTATTTTGAAGGAAAAATAGATCTGTTTGACTTTTTTAATAAAAGAAAAGCAGGAGAGGTCCCTCTGCTGATGTTTGTGGAGAGTGGGTCTAAGACAGGAACAAGAAAATAAAAGTGGTAAATGAGCTTTAAATTAAACTAACTTCCTAAAGGCATATTGTAAACTTTTAACACAAATTGAATCAAATATTTAGAAAGACCTCTTTTTGATCTTTTTATTTTAGTTAAAAACATTGGCTGGGGTTAGCTGCTGGGTTGCTTTGTTGAGAGCTGGGATCAGCTGAGCGGTCGTTAGGCAGAAGGAGCGAGCAGGCAGAGCAGGCCAGGGCGGGGCAGGAGATAGTCGAGGCTTTGACGTCAGCGGTGTTTCCTGGAAAAGCAGCGGTGCAGAGAGGGTAGAATGCAGGACGCACACACTGACGTCAGCACAGAGCCGGGCGCTATCACTGACAGAGTGTGTGAGCAGGGGCTTCTGTGGAGCTTTATTATGGCCCTGCAAGATAGGAATGAAGGTGTTAAATAAACCAAAAGCCTACGTCACGGGAGGTTATAATCAAAAGAAACAGGAAGCAGAGCAAGATATGTGTCTTTGGTCACATTTTTTATCAAACCAAATGGCAATTAAAATATTAACTATCTGTTATGTTGTAGTATAATTTATGAACATATATGAACAAACATGAATGTGTTTTTAAAAAGACAGAGTCGGAGCGCAGTAGCTCAGAGGATGTAGGCGGTTCGATTCCCACTCTCCCTACAGTTCATACTGTCGTTGTGCCCTTGGGCAAGTCACTTAACCCTCCTTGCCTCCAGTGGCTTCAATTACAATGGAAGTCGCTTTGGATAAAAACTTCAGCTAAATTAATAAATGTAAATGTCTGTTCAGAGAGAGGACAGACCGAGGACAGAGAGAGGACAGACCGAGGACAGAGAGAGGACAGACCGAGGACAGAGAGAGGACAGACTTAGGACAGAGAGAGGACAGAGAGAGGACAGACTGAGTCCAGATAGAGGACAGACTGAGTCCAGATAGAGGACAGACCGAGTCCAGAGAGAGGACAGACCGAGGACAGAGAGAGGACAGACCGACTCCAGAGAGAGGACAGACCGAGTCCAGAGAGAGGACAGACCGAGGACAGAGAGAGGACAGACCGACTCCAGAGAGAGGACAGACCGAGTCCAGAGAGAGGACAGACCGAGTCCAGAGAGAGGACAGACCGAGGACAGAGAGAGGACAGACCGAGTCCAGAGAGAGGACAGACCAAGGACAGACCGAGGACAGAGAGAGGACAGAGAGAGGACAGAGAGAGGACAGACCGTGGACAGAGAGAGGACAGACCGAGTCCAGAGAGAGGACAGAGAGAGGACAGACCGAGGACAGACCGAGTCCAGAGAGAGGACAGACCGAGTCCAGAGAGAGGACAGACCGAGGACAGAGAGAGGACAGACTGAGGACAGAGAGAGGACAGACCGAGGACAGAGAGAGGACAGAACGAGTCCAGAGAGAGGACAGACCGAGATCAGATTGAGGACAGACCGAGTCCAGAGAGAGGACAGACCGAGTCCAGAGAGAGGACAGACTTAGGACAGAGAGAGGACAGAGAGAGGACAGACCGAGTCCAGATAGAGGACAGACCGAGTCCAGAGAGAGGACAGACCGAGTCCAGAGAGAGGACAGACCGAGTCCAGAGAGAGGACAGACTTAGGACAGAGAGAGGACAGAGAGAGGACAGACCGAGTCCAGAGAGAGGACAGACTTAGGACAGAGAGAGGACAGAGAGAGGACAGACCGAGTCCAGATAGAGGACATACCGACTCCAGAGAGAGGACAGACCGAGTCCAGAGAGAGGACAGACCGAGGACAGAGAGAGGACAGACCGACTCCAGAGAGAGGACAGACCAAGTCCAGAGAGAGGACAGACCGAGGACAGAGAGAGGACAGACCGACTCCAGAGAGAGGACAGACCGAGTCCAGAGAGAGGACAGACCGAGTCCAGAGAGAGGACAGACCAAGGACAGACCGAGGACAGAGAGAGGACAGAGAGAGGACAGAGAGAGGACAGACCGAGGACAGAGAGAGGACAGAGAGAGGACAGACCGAGGACAGAGAGAGGACAGACCGAGTCCAGAGAGAGGACAGAGAGAGGACAGACCGAGGACAGACCGAGTCCAGAGAGAGGACAGACCGAGTCCAGAGAGAGGACAGACCGAGGACAGAGAGAGGACAGACTGAGGACAGAGAGAGGACAGACCGAGGACAGAGAGAGGACAGAACGAGTCCAGAGAGAGGACAGACCGAGATCAGATTGAGGACAGACCGAGTCCAGAGAGAGGACAGACCGAGTCCAGAGAGAGCACAGACTTAGGACAGAGAGAGGACAGAGAGAGGACAGACCGAGTCCAGATAGAGGACAGACCGAGTCCAGAGAGAGGACAGACCGAGTCCAGAGAGAGGACAGACCGACTCCAGAGAGAGGACAGACCGAGTCCAGAGAGAGGACAGACTTAGGACAGAGAGAGGACAGAGAGAGGACAGACCGAGTCCAGAGAGAGGACAGACTTAGGACAGAGAGAGGACAGAGAGAGGACAGACCGAGTCCAGATAGAGGACAGACCGACTCCAGAGAGAGGACAGACCGAGTCCAGAGAGAGGACAGACCGAGGACAGAGAGAGGACAGACCGACTCCAGAGAGAGGACAGACCGAGTCCAGAGAGAGGACAGACCGACTCCAGAGAGAGGACAGACCGAGTCCAGAGAGAGGACAGACTTAGGACAGAGAGAGGACAGACCGAGTCCAGATAGAGGACAGACCGACTCCAGAGAGAGGACAGACCGAGTCCAGAGAGAGGACAGACCGAGGACAGAGAGAGGACAGACCGACTCCAGAGAGAGGACAGACCGAGTCCAGAGAGAGGACAGACCGAGGACAGAGAGAGGACAGACCGACTCCAGAGAGAAGACAGACCGAGTCCAGAGAGAGGACAGACCGAGGACAGAGAGAAGACAGACCGAGTCCAGAGAGAGGACAGACCGAGGACAGAGAGAGGACAGACCGAGGACAGAGAGAGGACAGACCGAGTCCAGAGAGAGGACAGACCGAGGACAGAGAGAGGACAGACCGAGTCCAGAGAGAGGACAGACCGAGTCCAGAGAGAGGACAGACTGAGGACAGAGAGAGGACAGACCGACTCCAGAGAGAGGACAGACCGAGTCCAGAGAGAGGACAGACCGAGGACAGAGAGAGGACAGACCGAGTCCAGAGAGAGGACAGACCGAGGACAGAGAGAGGACAGACCGAGATCAGATTAAGGACAGACTGAGTCCAGAGAGAGGACAGACCAAGTTTTTTAAGAATGATGTAATTGACTTAATGTGATGTGGAAATTTAAGTCTGAGTCCATGATGACTCCTACATTTTTGATAAGGATGTAACGATATTCAAACCGAACCGAAAAACCACGAACCCACAGCCATGCATGTACACATGCATGTATGTACCCTACATACATGCATGTGTACCCTACATACATACATGCATGCGTACACTACCCTACATACATGCGTACCCTACATACATACATAATAATAATAATAGACTTTATTTTATAAAGCATCTTTAAAGGCATGCCTACGTACCCTACATACATGCATGCGTACCCTAAATGGTAAATGGTAAATGGCATGCATTTATATAGCGCTCTCCTGCACCCTTCTCGGGCACCCAAAGCGCTTTACATGGTGCTTCCACTCACCCCATTCACACACATCCACTCCTGGGGCAGACAGAGAGGGGCTGCCACACAAACGGCACTCAACCTTCTCCTACCACCACCAAACACACCTCTACAGTCACACACATTCATACACCAGTGCTACGGACACTGGGAGCAAGGAGGGTTAAGTGTCTTACATACATACATGCATGCCTACCCTACATACATACATGCATGCGTACCCTACATACATACATGCATGCGTACCCTACATACATACATGCATGCGTACCCTACATACATACATGCATGCGTACCCTACATACATACATGCATGCGTACCCTACATACATACATGCATGCCTACCCTACATACATACATGCATGCCTACCCTACATACATACATGCATGCGTACCCTACATACATACATGCATGCGTACCCTACATACATACATGCATGCGTACCCTACATACATACATACATGCCTACCCTACATACATACATGCCTACCCTACATACATACATGATGCCTACCCTACATACATACATGCATGCCTACCCTACATACATACATGCATGCCTACCCTACATACATACATGCATGCGTACCCTACATACATACATGCATGCGTACCCTACATACATACATGCATGCGTACCCTACATACATACATACATGCCTACCCTACATACATACATGCCTACCCTACATACATACATGATGCCTACTAGGGTGCATCAAAAAACACAATTCTTTGAATTTTGATATGTAGAAACAACACATGCAAAATATTTTTCCAGTACATGATGATTTAAGGGTGCCACCACACATCTGTTTTTGTTGGATAAAGAAGGTAATAGTGCTCAATGGTCGCCATGGAGATCTGAGATTAACACTACTACAGCTTAAGAAAACTGAGGGGTTTTTCAGTGTTAGGTATGTATTATTACATATTACTATAACATCTGAAGTTTTGTCTTTGTATATCTATTTATCATAAGTCATTTAAGTCACATTTATAGGTATTTGGTGCTCATATCATCTAGCTAACTTTAGCTAGGAACATTTTGCTAACCAGTTAGCTATATATTTTAGCTAAGCTATTATGCTTAACATCAACAGTATTCTAGAGTGGACATTGTCATAATCAGAGATAGATGTTTATTGTAGCTTGTAGTTTATTGTAACGTTAATTGTTACAGTAAATTAACATTTTAAATACAAGCACAGCAAGCTACTCAGGTAGTGATGTAACAGAGTTATGATGAAGTTAGATTATGTACAGCTAAAACGTGTGGCTTATGCAAGAATGCTTTATCATAATTGAGAGACATTAAGCATGGTAAGATATGGTTTTAAACATTATCCTTGAGCTTGTATCTTTTTTATTCTCACTGCACAACACAACCCACCCCAGGATCCAGCTTTCCAAGATGGTGCCCTCACCAACTGGTCCCTGCCAGACTAGCCGCCGCAGCCTGGTCTTTGGTCTGGGTCCCAGCATCAGCAGTAATGATGGCATCATTACCGGTGCCAAACTGCCAACTGGTCGTCAGATCTTATGCTGCATGCTTGCAAAAAAACCTGGTGCAAATGGAGCATTGTCGCAGTTTCAGGCAGCCAAGGTTGTCCTGGAGCAGGTGCGGCCATTTTACAAGAAAGCCAACATCCCAATGGTGAGCGACAAGCGTGCCTGCCACAAGATGGTAGACTTAGTCAATGCTAACAACAAGCTGCGGAAAATCTCCCTGACCAAGCGCTCCACTGAGACTACAGTAAAACAATTGGAGAAAATGGAGTGCAGACTTGATGCTACCTTTCCGCTGTGGTCTCCAAATGCTGAAAAGCTGATTGATAACCCAGAAGACTTAGATTTCTTGGCCAGCATGAAGACTGACAGAGTTGCCACATTTGGTGTATTTGACAAAAAGCTGCAGCTCAAGGTGAAGCGGCGAGTGGAGCGTCAAGCTGCCGCAGCAGCCAGGCAGGCCCGCTGTGAAAAGGAGCTGGAGGAGATGACGGCAATGTCCAGCTTGAAGTCGGAGAGTGATGAGGAATCAGAAGAGGATACTAACACAGTCTATTCACCATCTGAGGGCAAACCATCCCACAAGCATTAGAAGACTGGAACAAACGTCGTCATTCCGCATGACATCCTTAGCTGACCAAGTGTCGTGTCACTGGCTACAAGGTTGAAGATGTCACCAATGCAACAGGCTGCCTTCATGTGTGGCCTTGTTGCAGAGTCAGGCGGTGAATGTACACATCTCTCTGCATCTTACTCAACAGCTGACCGAGCAAGACGCCAAGTGCTGGAGACAATCAGTGAGGAACAGCAGTGGACACCACCTCCATTGTGCACCCTAACTGGGACAGCAAGATAACACCGATGCTCAGCAATGTACGCCAGCTTGAGGAGCATCTTACAGTGGTGGTTGCAGATGCAGAGCAGCTGAAACTGCTTGGTGTCCCGGCATATAAGAAGCAGACCAATGAGGCATGTGGAGTGACCATTGCCCGATTAACATGGAAATTACTGCAGGACTGGTGCTGCGCTTGTCAGCCGAGTTGACCGAGTTGTCAACATGGCATTTGACACCACTGCGTCAAACACCGGCCATCTCACAGCAGCCTGCATTGCCATAAAGCTCTCACTGGGTCGACCACTGCTTTGGTCTGGGTGCCGGCACCACATTGGTGAGGTCCTCCTGAACCAGGTTTTCACAGACCTGAAGGTGAAGTCATCACGCTCGCCAGAGGTTACCTTGTTCACACGTCTGAGAGAGAAATGGAACCTGTTACCACAAGAATCCAGCAGCCAATGGTCCCGCTACATTCCTGGCAACACTGAGCCACCACTCCTGGGTAATTTACGGGCTGAACTTGTCAGGTGCGCAAAAGAAGTCACTGACCACAAGTGGGGTGACTACCATGAGTTTGTGCAGCTTTGTCTTGTGTTTCTGGATGCAGATGGTGAAGAGCAGACTGCAGTGACCTTCCAATGACCGGGAGCGCTCCACAAGGCACGATGGATGGCCAAGCTGCTCTATATTCTAAAGCTGGCTTTGATGGAGCAGCACATTGCGTTGCTTCACCAGGGCACAATTACCACACATCAACAGGTGCCAAAGATTCGGGCATTTGTCATTTTCATTACACACATCTATGCAAAGTGGTGGTTGACCTGCGAGAAAGCTGTAGATGCTGCTGGAATGACCTGTCACTCTACCACCACCTGCAGGCATACAAGGCTATAGATGAAGGCATTGCAGCATCAGCAATTAAGGCACTGGAGCGGCATCGCTGGTACCTGACAGGTGAGATACTACCCCTGGCTCTCTTCAGCAGCAAGGTGCCCAATGGTGACAAGGGTGTACTTGCCAGAGCAATCTTGAAGCACAAGCCTACTGATCTCCAGATGCATATCCCGAACAGTGCTTTGGCACTGGTTTTGGCAAGCCAAAGTTCCCCACCCTCTTGCCAACCACCAGCTTGGCCGACCTCGCAAATAAGGACAGCTGGTTTGGGATGCACCAGCTGCACATTGATCCATTTATGTCTCTCGATGTGAAGGACTGGGCAACCAATGCTGCGTTCAAAAAAAGTGAGGTCAATGTACGTGTAATGAACGTGGTCAATGACTGTGCCGAGCGTGGCGTCAAGCTTACATCTGACTTTGTTGCAGTGGCAAGGAAGGAGCAGCACCTGCAGAATGTGCTACAGGCAGTTGAACATGACCACAAACAACAGCCAAACCTTCGCCGCTGCAAACGCAAACTAATCCCTGAATAGGACAGTTACTCTTGGTGGCAAGTGGGGAGACATATCTGGGTGGAGCACTGGCTGGGGTCAGAGTTCAGGTTCCATTTACTCTTTCTTTCTCCCTGGTGATGTTGCTCAGTGAAGCAGACTCTGGCACTGAGCAATTAAGTTTGAAGTTTAGTTAGTGTCAGCTATTACCATTAGGCCTTGTTAGTTGCCAGTGAGCCACTAGAGAGGATTTGTTCTTTTAAGTGTGTCAGTATTGCCCCTTGTGTTTAACAATAAAGTCAATTAAACTTTATATGTGTGTCCGACATCCATCACTGCTGCACAAAATTCAGGGTAAGGCCACATGAACATGTTCCATTGACCTCCATTCATTTTGTCTATAGGACAAATGAATGGAGAATCTTGAAAGTTGAATTCTGTCAAATGCCCAAGTTGCCCAAATGGCAAACAAACAACTTTTACTTATATAACCCTATAGAACATGTTACTGTATAAAAGTTCACTGTACTTAACATTTCCAGGTCAACCTTTTAGCAATTAAACTAAAAATTGCACATTTTTCAAATTTCAAAGTTCATGTCTCAGGTGGCACCCCTAAATCTCAATGGAATTCCTTAAAACTTTGCAAAAGTCATTTTTATGTTAATTGGAACATAATGCAATGCCAGCCAAATTGATATTTTTAAATTTAAATTTCCCATTCAAATTTAATGCACCCTAATGCCTACCCTACATACATGCATGACTACCCTACATACATACATGCATGACTACCCTACATACATACATGCCTACCCTACATACATACATGCATGACTACCCTACATACATACATACATACATACATGCATGTCTACCCTACATACATACATGCCTACCCTACATACATACATACATACATGCATGCCTACCATACATACATACATGCTAGCATGCCTACCCTACATACATGCATGCCTACCCTACATACATACATGCCTACCCTAAATACATACATGCATGCCTACCCTACATACATGCATGCCTACCCTACATACATACATGCTAGCATGCCTACCCTACATACATGCATGCCTACCCTACATACATACATGCCTACCCTAAATACATACATGCATGCCTACCCTACATACATACATGCGTACCCTACATACATACATGCGTACCCTACATACATACATACATACATGCCTACCCTAAATACATACATGCATGCCTACCCAACATACATACTTACATGCATGCCTACCCTACATACATACATGCATGCATGTCTACCCTACATACATACATGCATGCCTACCCTACATACATACATGCGTGCGTACCCTACATACATACATGCGTGCCTACCCTACATACATGCGTGCCTACCCTACATATATGCATGCGTGCGTACCCTACATACTTACATGCGTGCGTACCCTACATACATACATGCATGCGTACCCTACATACATACATGCGTGCCTACCCTACATACATGCATGCGTGCGTACCCTACATACATGCATGCGTATCTACCCTACATACATACATGCGTATCTACCCTACATACATGCGTGCCTACCCTACATACATACATGCGTACCTACCCTACATACATGCGTGCCTACCCTACATACATGCATGCCTACCCTACATACATGCATGCATGCATGCCTACCCTACATACATGCATGCCTACCCTACATACACACCTGCCCTACATACATGCCTACCGTACAAACATACATACATATATGTCCATAGGTACAGAGCATTTCAAAAATGAGTTGATTCTTCCATTTTCCACTACTCGACTGTGCCTGACACAAGAATTGAAAATAAAAGAGCCCTGAGAAAGCCCTGCAGCTGTTCAAAAATATGCATTAATCCTTGTTCTTGAACTGAACTAAAGCTAGAGTCAGATGACAGAGAAAACATTGAAAACTGGGCCAGATGATGAAATACTGTGTCACTTTACACATGTTATTGTTTTTAGGAAACACTAGCCTCTAGAAAAAGAGGGTGACATAGACGCCTCAAAACTTCATTGTCCTGTTGTCTTTTGTCCCACAGCGGCCACCGGAGACATCCCTGCGTACCAGCTGCGGGCCCCCAACTCCAGTCTCGCTCACAGCATCGTGATGGCGGCCTCCCCCGGCTCCATGCAGAGTCCCTCGTCTCAGCACGCCGAGGAGATCACCCGCAAGAGGGAGGTGCGCCTCATGAAGAACAGGTGAGACCCCGGAGCTACATGTCTGAGAGTTTTATATCTCAGTGGAGTGTTAAAAAGGAAGAGTGTGAACAGTGTGACAGTGACTTATGAAATACAACAGCTACCATCAGAGGTGCACTGAACCTATTAGAAGGTCTTGGCCTCTTTTAAAGAAGTGGAGCAGAGTTTCTCTTTGGGGGACATTCTCAAAGGAAATTGGGTAAAAAACACTTTAACCCCATTAAACATTTTGATAGATAAGTTGTTTCAGATCCTAGACAAGATCAATTCAGAATAAACAACTTACAGACTTTCTAACAAACTGAGAGTGTCATGCAAGACTCAGTGAGAGCACACCCAGTCTGACGTTTAGTTCATTTGAAGCTCTTGGAGATGTGTTTCTGAGATTTGAGAACTGTTTTCTGTTGGTTGGTCGGGCGGTAATGTCCACACTGACAGTCTCTCTATCTCCTCTGCAGAAGGTTTGGACGAAACAAAGCCTTTACAGTCAGTTTAAATCTGTTTCTGAGACACTAGGGCCTAGAGTTCAGAGGGAACACACTTTTCTTTTTGAATCCACTTGCAGTGTTTGTGTCTCAGTGCAAAGACCGAGGCAGATGTGGAGCACAGTTTTAGTCAGGACTGACAGGTTTCATGACAGCAGGATTTACACGAGAGAGCCTCTGCTCAGACTAATATTCATCTGCTCTTTGTATTTAACGGCATCAAGCTTTCATTAAAAAAGGGAAAGAAGCTAGTGTTAAACCTACCTTTAGGATTAGAGTAATTAGAGTTTAGGTCAACAGCTGTGGCACCATTACAAATGTCACACACTGCTTCTTCTTATTGCTTTTCTTAGCGTACAGTTGAAGTCCTATTGAGCTGCGGCTGACTCTTTTTGTTTTTTTACTGGATTTAACGTTCATGGTTATGTGTGAGTCAGTAATAGTCTCTTGTGGAAAATGCTCCAGTCCTTTTGGTTCTTCAGGTGAAACTCGGGACGTGGTTCAGAACAGCTAGGAAAATGTTAGCAGTGTTATTGTGGAAGATATGATATGGCACAGGTTTGACATTTATTGCCAGTATCTAAAAGGTCTGAAAAGTCTGAAGCAAAACGAGAGTCAAACCAGGAAAATGGCCAGGAATGGTTTAGTTGACCCATTTCAATATGTTGTTGTTTCCTAATGAACTCACTGACTCTAAATGTTGTATCCTGATATTTGCCCTGGTCTTCCTCTGCAGGGAGGCCGCCCGCGAATGCCGCAGGAAAAAGAAGGAATACGTCAAGTGTCTGGAAAACCGTGTGGCCGTGTTGGAAAACCAAAACAAGACACTTATCGAGGAGTTGAAAGCTCTGAAGGACATTTACTGCCACAAAGCGGAGTAGCGCAGACTAAATTCAACACTAGACTTAAACTCTGCTCTGATCGTCTTTGTCTCGATTCGTCTCAGGCTCGATTTATGCACAACACAAGTTTCCCGAGGAAGCCCCAAAGCTCGCTGTGCCACTTCTCTGCCCTGCTTTTATCTGACAACTGTTAAGTGACGTGCACTCGCTTGCTGTTGCTGTCGTGCGCAGATCAAACCAGCCAATGAGAGCCAGGCAGGAACAGGAAGAGGAAGTGCAGCTGCTTCCTGTTCACAGCTGTTGAAATCTTGAATGTGGTCTGAATCCACCAGCGACTCTTACCTCTTTACTCCTGTTACTTTTGGACCACATTCCTCCAACGCAACACTGCTCTTCATTTCCTCTTTTCCTTTGTCTTTTTATGAAGAGTTATGCATCATATTTTTAGAAAGAAAACTTGAATCTACACAAAACCTAATGGCATTTAAGTAAAATAATCAAGATCTTTCACTTTTTATTGTTATCTTTTTACTTAAAAAGAAGATAATCGTCTTACATCTTAAATCAGATTTTTTTTGCCGACACAATAACTGCTCCAAAATAAAAAAAACTGTTCTTATTTGATGTATTATGTTACATTGAAGGTGAATATGAACCTGTAAGTACTCCTAAAGCTTATTTCTCTAAACCACAGTTTAATCAGTTTGGGAAAGGAGTTGCAAAGAGCTATAAATAACACACAGACTCATAAGACGTAAAAACAAATTAAAATCTTCGACAAATAACCAAAACCAAACAGGTGCCTGCTGATAAAGTGCTTGCTTGAGGTTTTAGCTTTCATTATAGTCAGAATCAAACATTTTCCCCAGAAGAAGAACGTCAGATTTGTGAAGTGTAAACTTAAGACTTGAATGCAGATTCTTCAAAAACTCATTAATAAAGAGGTCTTTACTGGAATGTGTAATAACACAAAGCAAAATCCTTTTTTATGAGGTATGTTCTCTGCACGAGGGCCTGATGATCTCTTTTTATGGCAAAACTATAAAATAATATTCTCCTTTAATGTAGATTTATTATAACTTAAAGCCCTTTTCTGAACATTTAAACCAGTCAATGCTAAATCGTCTGATGTAAATTGTTTTATATATTGTTGATGTCATAAAATATGTGTTATTATTATTATTGAAGCCAAAAAGCTGCATGACTTTTTTGTAATTGAAATAAATATACAAATGGTTGTTATCTGTGCGTATATATTTTATCACTAAAGAATCCCATCACAAAAACCTGAATATGAGGAATATGATTATTGTCTTGTAAAGTAGGTCACTTTCAATTCATTATGTTTTGACAATATTCACCAATATTTCATCAGTGCCAGGATGAATCTCAAAGATCATTATTTCAAATGAAATCAGGGACGTAGCATCAGACTTTGGAGAGACTTTAAGCACATTTCCTAAATCTTTGTGGCCATTTGTGGAATTTCAATGTATTAATCTGTGTTTGTTTGTTAATTTAAAGGTGCCCCTTGTCCCTCTTTTGAAAATAGATTTGATGTAAAAAGACAGTCCTGTGGTTTTATGAGCTTTTATCAACTTAACTTGCTTTATTTAGTCCAAGTCTGGGTCGCCGTTACTAAAAGCTGCACACATCTTAAACACTTTGGACGTGTATTTTTTGCAGTTTAGAATCATTTTGTTGGTTTGAGAAGAAAAAGTGTGACTGTAGTTATGACGCTGGATAAAAAACTTGTGAAAAAAAGAAAGAACAATACCATTTTTTTTGCAAATACACTGCATTGCACTGATTCTTGACTGATGCATATGATGTATTTGTTATTACCACTGTACACCACAGACTGACAGCTTCATAATGGGCCAGTTTTTCTATATTTTTCTATGTTTTGTGGGTTATATGTTTGTGAGAGCATTACATTAAAAGTTACAGATTTCTATTAAATGGCATTATATTTATGGACAATGACCTTTGTGGCAGTTATTATGTTGGCAGCATCACAACCCCTCAGTCCTGCATTTTCCAACAAACAGGAAGTGTTCTAACACAGTTAAATGTAAGGAAAATGAAAATGATGTATGATATCATTTGATAGATTAGATTCTGCAAATGCTCTGAATAAAGACTAGAGTGTAGTAAGTGTAGTAAGTTTTTACTAAGGCTAAAAACATTTATAACTCACCAGGCACAACATATTAAACATTTTCTAACCTTTGCTGTCAGACTGAATGAACGGATGCCTCTCTTAACACAAAGTCCCCCCCCCCTCTCAGTTGCACAGAAGCACTAAACAGCCACTTAGCAGTTAGCTTGTGATGCTAACAGACCTTAGGCATTGACACAACACTTTGGACTGGGTCTGATGAGCTGCAGACACTACAGGCTTGTGTTGTTGTCGACCTCTTGACCTTTTTAAACGTCTCGGTCTTGTCTCAGACTCAAAGTTATTTTTTTTCAGTCTTGTCTTGAACATAGAAGTCTTGTGATTTTAACCAAAGACCAAAGAATAAACTTCTGCCTCAAACTCTTATATCAAAACTAACCATCATTTAGTTTGGTTGGACTAGTTTGAATTTTAAAACTTGGCCTCGATTCCTAAAAGTCTCGATAAACTCTGGTCAAATGGATTAATGTGGTCTTGACTACAACACTATGTAAGAGTTAGTGCCCGTTTTATTAAGTACCTCAGTTTAGTCCAAAAGGGTCTCTGTTATTTCCACAAAACTCATTCTTAAAAGAGATCCTAAAGCCCGCTCAGTCAGAATTGATCAGAATCAGCCCTGAGCTCAGTCTCTCTGTCAGAGGTGACCCTGAGCTCTGTCAGAGGTGACCCTGAGCTCATTCTCTCTGTCAGAGGTGACCCTGAGCTCTGTCTCTCTGTCAGAGGTGACCCTGAGCTCTGTCAGAGGTGACCCTGAGCTCATTCTCTCTGTCAGAGGTGACCCTGAGCTCATTCTCTCTGTCAGAGGTGACCCTGAGCTCTGTCAGAGGTGACCCTGAGCTCATTCTCTCTGTCAGAGGTGACCCTGAGCTCTGTCAGAGGTGACCCTGAGCTCATTCTCTCTGTCAGAGGTGACCCTGAGCTCATTCTCTCTGTCAGAGGTGACCCTGAGCTCTGTCTCTCTGTCAGAGGTGACCCTGAGCTCTGTCAGAGGTGACCCTGAGCTCTGTCAGAGGTGACTCTGAGCTCTGTCAGAGGTGACCCTGAGCTCCAGGAGTAACGCTGTCTGTCCTGATCCTTCAGTACACTTCTATTGTCTCTGTTTGCTCTGTTCAAAGGGGGATGACTATTTTTGCTTTGCTTTTAACAAGTTGTGATGAAGATTCTTCTACAGCAGTAACATAAAACATAAAACGATAAGACAGAAACAGAGTTCCAATGGTTTCTTGATTTTTCTCAGGAAACTCAAAGGTTTATGAAACTCAGATGTCTCGTCACAAAACACGAGTTGTGGTTCTACTTTGACTCAGTAAATTTCATTTAACAAGACACTGTCTGGTGCAGTAAACGCATGGAGAAACCAATCATCAAACAATATTAGCATCTGTAAAAAGTCCAGGAACAAAACACACGTATCAACTTCATAATTCAATCTCTTTGAGTTTTCTCTCTTAAACCAAAATGTACTTCATGTTCCTGAATTTACACAGATTTTTATCATTTCAGACGAATCTGTTCAAATTAAAACTCATTTAATGAAAGGGAAAAGTTTCCATGGCAACTGCAGCCGAAAAGGTATTGATGACAAAAAGACGAGCAGTAATAAAAGCTTTAAGTTGCTGAAGTAGTTGGTGTTCATGTACTTTATATTAAAATAATGCAATAGTACAGACATGTGATATAATATTTACATTTCTTAAATACTTAAAGACGTATAATAATGAGCCGTAGAGATAATGAAGAGAAGTGAACCCATGACCTTTAGTCCAGTGGCTGCAGTGGAAATTTCCATTTTAGGTCTAGATGCCTTTAAGCAGGACTAGGCCAAATGTAACTAGACAACACTGAACTAGAACACAGTCTGCTAAAGATCTCCCTCTACTGGGCGACTTTATTTACTACAACTCTTCTGCATTGATTTAGAAACACTTTTTCAAATGTTCACAAAAACCTACATAATGCATCAACAAGTACTGATATATATAATCATCCCACAGCTGACTTAAAGGCAGGCATAATGTGTCAGTGGAGGATCTGTGGTCAGGATGTGGAGCTGTTGGCAGTGGGATTGAGACCACATTATGTCGTTGTGATTACAGTTTGAGTTCAACCAAGAGCCATAAACACTGCCTGTGTCATCAACGGAACTGTTTCCAGGAACAGACCCAGCCCCTGATACTCTCCCAACAGTGTTTACAGAACAACACTGACCCCCCTGCTTTGGGCTTTTGAACAACAGAGAGCAGCCAGTGATCGTCTGAGATCAGCTGCAGGACAGAACCACTAAGACTCTACAATCTGTGGCAGAGGAAGCCTGAGACGATTCAATTGAAGAGTCCCAGAAACTGAATTTTCTCTTTGGGATTTATAAAGTTGAACTGCCAGATTACTCAAACTCAGCCGAAGTGCAGTAGACACACCATGTAACCTTTCTGAATTTATCTCATATAAATACCACCTATGGACAGCCCTGTCAGAGTCAGCCTCAGAGAGCCATTACAAAGATAAAAGTAAGAGCAGTGCAGTAGTGAGCCGTGCACGAGGAGGCTCACCTGGGTTCACCCTGAGTGCAGTAGCAGGTGTTCACCAGCAGATGTCAGCAAGTTCAAGAACAAACTACTACACATTTTAAATTTGGAAACATTATTATTAGTTCCAATGCCTTTTTCCTCAGTTTATTCTCAATAAACTGTGGGCCTTTGTGTAATTGTCTTTGACTAATTTATTGTGAAATATAAGACTGTGATGTGAGATTTTACTGCGTCATCTTTGGGACTTTTATGAATTACAAAGGCAGATCCGTGCTTATATAAGACTCTCTTATGTCAGTGCAACTAAAGCAGCACGCGCTCGGGCCATGAATAATATAGTGGAGCCGCGTGACCCCGCTCTGAACACACTTGAACCGGAAATGTTCACGAGGATGCGCCTGTCTCCGTCACTAACCCCTCCATCCTTCAGCCTCGCTCCTGTTCCCGCTGCGTAACGATGCTCTGTCCGCTCCACAGCGGACCTCCAGCCGGACTCATGGACGCGGGGAACACACCTGGAGAGGGGCCGACACGGTGGGGTTAAGACCAAAGGGAAAGTGATGGGGAGCACCACCTCCTGCTGCGTGTCCGCGAGCCCCAAACTGCGGCGGAACGCTCACTCCAGGCTCGAGTCCGACCTGAGCCGAGAGGACACGGCGTGTAACCTGCAGCACATCAGTGACCGGGAGAACGTGGACGGTACGTGCCTCACGAGCGTGAACCCCAGACTGTCTTTACGTAAAAGCTGCAGGAACAGACACCGTCCATTCGGTTAAAGCAGGAACAACAGAGTCTGCGGCTTCATCCCAGGGTTTTGTGATGGAATAGATGAGTTTATTTAGGTGACATTAAACACAATTATTATAGGTCCACATAACTCAATATTCAACACAACATCGCACACTCTCCATAATGTCAGGGATTTTAATCAAATGATTCATTTGATTTCGTGTCATTGTGTAGTTATGTAGGCCTACATAATCCGGAACCAGCCATTTCCTCTGTCGTCCCCTGCTGCTCATGTCAAAAAGCTTTAATAATAATAATAATAATAATAATAATAATAATAATAATAATAATAATAATAATATGAATAAAAGGATTTGACCTTCAGATGTCATTCTGGCTGTTGTTAAGAAAGACAGAAAATGAATAACCAACATTTACCTTTGCCTTTACAGAGGAAAAAAGGAAAACAACTTTTGAAGTTATCTTTTGAGCGGCTAAAGAGCGTTTAGGTGTATTTTTAAATTGAATCGTTTCATTTGGAGAACTGTTGTCTCAGCGTGAGCTCTTCCTGTTCAGCCTCTGAGCAGCAGCAGCAGCAGCAGCAGCAGCAGCAGCAGCAGCCCCACACCAGGACATGCCCCACGCCCCACACCAGAACATGCCCCACACCAGAACATGCCCCACGCCCCACACCAGAACATGCCCCACGCCAGAACACGCCCCACACCAGGACATGCCCCACGCCCCACACCAGAACATGCCCCACACCAGAACATGCCCCACGCCCCACACCAGAACATGCCCCACACCAGGACACGCCCCACACCAGGACATGCCCCACGCCCCACACCAGAACATGCCCCACACCAGAACATGCCCCACGCCCCACACCAGAACATGCCCCACACCAGGACACGCCCCACACCAGGACATGCCCCACGCCCCACACCAGAACATGCCCCACACCAGAACATGCCCCACGCCCCACACCAGAACATGCCCCACACCAGGACATGCCCCACGCCCCACACCAGGACATGCCCCACACCAGGACATGCCCCACACCAGGACATGCCCCACGCCCCACACCAGAACATGCCCCACACCAGAACATTCCCCACGCCCCACACCAGAACATGCCCCACACCAGGACATGCCCCACGCCCCACACCAGGACATGCCCCACACCAGGACACGCCTCACACCAGGACACGCCCCACACCAGGACATGCCCCACACCAGGACATGCCCCACACCAGAACATGCCCCACACCAGGACACGCCCCACACCAGGACATGCCCCACACCAGGACATGCCCCACACCAGAACATGCCCCACACCAGGACACGCCCCACACCAGGACATGCCCCACACCAGAACATGCCCCACACCAGGACACGCCCCACACCAGGACATGCCCCACACCAGAACATGCCCCACACCAGAACATGCCCCACACCAGGACACGCCCCACACCAGGACACGCCTCACACCAGGACACGCCCCACACCAGGACATGCCCCACACCAGGACACGCCCCACACCAGGACACGCCCCACACCAGGACACGCCCCACACCAGGACACGCCTCACACCAGGACACGCCCCACACCAGGACATGCCCCACACCAGGACACGCCCCACACCAGGACACGCCCCACACCAGGACACGCCCCACACCAGAACATGCCCCACACCAGGACATGCCCCACACCAGGACATGCCCCACACCAGGACATGCCTCACACCAGGACATGCCCCACACCAGGACATGCCCCACACCAGAACATGCCCCACACCAGGACACGCCTCACACCAGGACACGCCCCACACCAGGACATGCCCCACACCAGGACATGCCTCACAATCGAGCCACTGTAAAAGAAAAGGCACAGAACAACGCTCTCTCGGCTCTGTAAGACCTGCATTATGTCGACGAGCACAGGCTCAAGGAGAGAAGACTCATGGGTTTGGTAAATGTCAGGGATTTCTAAAAAACAAGTTAGCAAACAGTACATATAAAAAATAAAAAAAATCTTTTTTTATCTTTAGCCCTTTCTGCCTCAGTCTTTCTCTTGTTGACTTCCATTATTCTTCTGAATTCTGAATGTCTGTGCCATATTGTCTCACCCACAACAGTCTCTTCTTCAGTCTTCTTCAGTCTTCTTCAGTCTCTTCTTCAGTCTTCTTCAGTCTTCTTCAGTCTTCTTCAGTCTCTTCTTCAGTCTTCTTCAGTCTTCTTCAGTCTCTTCTTCAGTCTTCTTCAGTCTTCTTCAGTCTTCTTCAGTCTTCTCTCTTCTTCAGTCTTCTTCAGTCTTCTTCAGTCTTCTTCAGTCTCTTCTTCAGTCTCTTCTTCAGTCTTCTTCAGTCTCTTCTTCAGTCTTCTTCAGTCTTCTTCAGTCTTCTTCAGTCTCTTCTTCAGTCTCTTCTTCAGTCTTCTTCAGTTTCTTCTTCAGTCTTCTTCAGTCTCTTCTTCAGTCTTCTTCAGTCTCTTCTTCAGTCTCTTCTTCAGTCTTCTTCAGTCTCTTCTTCAGTCTTCTTCAGTCTCTTCTTCAGTCTCTGGTTCAGTCTTCTTCAGTCTCTTCTTCAGTCTTCTTCAGTCTTCTTCAGTCTCTTCTTCAGTCTTCTTCAGTCTTCTTCAGTCTTCTTCAGTCTTCTTCAGTCTTCTTCAGTCTCTTCTTCAGTCTTCTTCAGTCTTCTTCAGTCTTCTTCAGTCTTCTTCAGTCTCTTCTTCAGTCTCTTCTTCAGTCTTCTTCAGTCTCTTCTTCAGTCTCTTCTTCAGTCTCTTCTTCAGTCTTCTTCAGTCTTCTTCAGTCTTCTTCAGTCTCTTCTTCAGTCTCTTCTTCAGTCTCTTCTTCAGTCTCTTCTTCAGTCTTCTTCAGTCTTCTTCAGTCTTCTTCAGTCTCTTCTTCAGTCTTCTTCAGTCTTCTTCAGTCTTCTTCAGTCTCTTCTTCAGTCTCTTCTTCAGTCTCTTCTTCAGTCTCTTCTTCAGTCTTCTTCAGTCTTCTTCAGTCTTCTTCAGTCTTCTTCAGTCTTCTTCAGTCTCTTCTTCAGTCTTCTTCAGTCTTCTTCAGTCTCTTCTTCAGTCTCTTCTTCAGTCTCTGGTTCAGTCTTCTTCAGTCTTCTTCAGTCTTCTTCAGTCTTCTTCAGTCTTCTTCAGTCTCTTCTTCAGTCTTCTTCAGTCTTCTTCAGTCTCTTCTTCAGTCTCTTCTTCAGTCTTCTTCAGTCTTCTTCAGTCTTCTTCAGTCTAATCTTCAGTCTTCTTCAGTCTTCTTCAGTCTCTTCTTCAGTCTCTTCTTCAGTCTTCTTCAGTCTTCTTCAGTCTCTTCTTCAGTCTCTTCTTCAGTCTTCTTCAGTCTTCTTCAGTCTTCTTCAGTCTCTTCTTCAGTCTTCTTCAGTCTTCTTCAGTCTCTTCTTCAGTCTCTGGTTCAGTCTTCTTCAGTCTCTTCTTCAGTCTCTTCTTCAGTCTCTTCTTCAGTCTTCTTCAGTCTTCTTCAGTCTTCTTCAGTCTTCTTCAGTCTTCTTCAGTCTCTTCTTCAGTCTTCTTCAGTCTTCTTCAGTCTTCTTCAGTCTCTTCTTCAGTCTTCTTCAGTCTTCTTCAGTCTTCTTCAGTCTCTTCTTCAGTCTCTGGTTCAGTCTTCTTCAGTCTTCTTCAGTCTTCTTCAGTCTCTTCTTCAGTCTCTGGTTCAGTCTTCTTCAGTCTCTTCTTCAGTCTCTTCTTCAGTCTTCTTCAGTCTCTTCTTCAGTCTCTTCTTCAGTCTCTTCTTCAGTCTTCTTCAGTCTTCTTCAGTCTTCTTCAGTCTAATCTTCAGTCTTCTTCAGTCTTCTTCAGTCTCTTCTTCAGTCTCTTCTTCAGTCTTCTTCAGTCTTCTTCAGTCTCTTCTTCAGTCTCTTCTTCAGTCTTCTTCAGTCTTCTTCAGTCTTCTTCAGTCTCTTCTTCAGTCTTCTTCAGTCTTCTTCAGTCTCTTCTTCAGTCTCTGGTTCAGTCTTCTTCAGTCTCTTCTTCAGTCTCTTCTTCAGTCTCTTCTTCAGTCTTCTTCAGTCTTCTTCAGTCTTCTTCAGTCTTCTTCAGTCTTCTTCAGTCTCTTCTTCAGTCTTCTTCAGTCTTCTTCAGTCTTCTTCAGTCTCTTCTTCAGTCTTCTTCAGTCTTCTTCAGTCTTCTTCAGTCTCTTCTTCAGTCTCTGGTTCAGTCTTCTTCAGTCTTCTTCAGTCTTCTTCAGTCTCTTCTTCAGTCTCTGGTTCAGTCTTCTTCAGTCTCTTCTTCAGTCTTCTTCAGTCTTCTTCAGTCTCTTCTTCAGTCTCTTCTTCAGTCTTCTTCAGTCTTCTTCAGTCTTCTTCAGTCTCTTCTTCAGTCTTCTTCAGTCTTCTTCAGTCTCTTCTTCAGTCTTCTTCAGTCTTCTTCAGTCTCTTCTTCAGTCTCTTCTTCAGTCTCTTCTTCAGTCTTCTTCAGTCTCTTCTTCAGTCTCTTCTTCAGTCTCTTCTTCAGTCTTCTTCAGTCTTCTTCAGTCTCTTCTTCAGTCTCTGGTTCAGTCTTCTTCAGTCTCTTCTTCAGTCTCTTCTTCAGTCTCTTCTTCAGTCTTCTTCAGTCTTCTTCAGTCTCTTCTTCAGTCTTCTTCAGTCTTCTTCAGTCTTCTTCAGTCTTCTTCAGTCTTCTTCAGTCTTCTTCAGTCTTCTTCAGTCTCTTCTTCAGTCTTCTTCAGTCTTCTTCAGTCTTCTTCAGTCTTCTTCAGTCTCTTCTTCAGTCTCTTCTTCAGTCTTCTTCAGTCTTCTTCAGTCTTCTTCAGTCTTCTTCAGTCTCTTCTTCAGTCTCTTCTTCAGTCTCTTCTTCAGTCTCTTCTTCAGTCTTCTTCAGTCTTCTTCTTCAGTCTTCTTCAGTCTCTTCTTCAGTCTCTTCTTCAGTCTCTTCTTCAGTCTTCTTCAGTCTTCTTCAGTCTCTTCTTCAGTCTCTTCTTCAGTCTCTTCTTCAGTCTTCTTCAGTCTTCTTCAGTCTTCTTCAGTCTTCTTCAGTCTCTTCTTCAGTCTCTTCTTCAGTCTTCTTCAGTCTTCTTTAGTCTTCTTCAGTCTTCTTCAGTCTCTTCTTCAGTCTCTTCTTCAGTCTCTTCTTCAGTCTCTTCTTCAGTCTTCTTCAGTCTCTTCTTCAGTCTTCTTCAGTCTCTTCTTCAGTCTCTTCTTCAGTCTCTTCTTCAGTCTCTTCTTCAGTCTTCTTCAGTCTCTTCTTCAGTCTTCTTCAGTCTTCTTCAGTCTCTTCTTCAGTCTCTTCTTCAGTCTCTTCTTCAGTCTTCTTCAGTCTCTTCTTCAGTCTTCTTCAGTCTCTTCTTCAGTCTCTTCTTCAGTCTCTTCTTCAGTCTCTTCTTCAGTCTTCTTCAGTCTCTTCTTCAGTCTTCTTCAGTCTTCTTCAGTCTCTTCTTCAGTCTCTTCTTCAGTCTCTTCTTCAGTCTTCTTCAGTCTTCTTCAGTCTTCTTCAGTCTTCTTCAGTCTTCTTCAGTCTTCTTCAGTCTTCTTCAGTCTCTTCTTCAGTCTCTTCTTCAGTCTTCTTCAGTCTTCTTCAGTCTTCTTCAGTCTTCTTCAGTCTTCTTCAGTCTTCTTCAGTCTTCTTCAGTCTTCTTCAGTCTCTTCTTCAGTCTCTGGTTCACAGACAGAGACAGACCCGAGAGCCTGGAACCCAAGCTACATTAATCAGCTCGACCGGGGGCTAGCTCACAGGACACAGTGAAGTAACGCTCGTGAATCTAGAATGTTTGTTTGTTCCAGAGGGAACATATTGAACATCTGTGGGATGTGCTGCAGAGAACGAGACCTTTAGGAACGCTGTAGATTAGTGTCTCATTAGGACCTGGAGTGTCCTGAAGGAAGGAGGCTTCGACTCAAGACGCACGGAACACCTCGATTTAAAGGTCGTGTTAAAGTCAGGTGACTTCCTCTTGGAGGCTTTTTTTATTTAAAAAAAGGTCAAACCAGATCAATTTTCTACAAAACACTAATGCATTATGTTAAGAGTTTATCTCTGAGTTTCCCGTTAGACTGGAGAGATCCTGTGATCGTCTTGTTAAACATTGAAGCATTGCCAGACTTTATCCACATTTATTTGTCTGCCCTTTTCTTTATTTTTATCTTTTTTTATCTGCTTCACTGTAAAGTAACATTTTTATCAGAATAAGAAGACCACCGTTAGACCACAGTGGAGCCGGGAGTTTATTTGTGGCACTTCATAACCTTGTTTTGTCAATGTAAACGGATCCAGACTGTACAGCTTCAGTAGAAACAATCACGATTTATCGGATGGTCATAATGTTCTGGCTGTTCTGTGTGAAACCAGGACACTTTATTTTCCCTCATCCTACCTTTGACGAAATGTGGCTCCTGCTTTTCTTTTGATTATCTTCATGAACTGAAAGTAACGGACTCCAGAGCAGACGGAGGGAAGGAGGTCAGTGTGCATGACTGAACCGTCGACATGTGCACAAGAGCAACACGGCAGCTCTCTGGTGTGCCGAGGGTTCAAGACACTGACCTCCAACAGGAAGCAGTCAAGACAAAAACATTTATGTCAAACAGAGGGACTCCAGAACAAGGCTTCTCTTCAAAGATAACATTTAAAGTCAAAGAAGCCTAGTTTTTTTGCCTGTTTCTAGAACTTGCCTGTGTGGACTGGAGTTGTGCACGTCAATAAGCAGCTTGCTCAATAATTAAATCCATTTTTCAGCACAATGGAGATGTGTCTGTCTAACGCAGTGCCTCTGACGCTTTCATGATCAGAAAATATGTTAAATATATTATAGTGACGTTTAGCTCTGAGAGTAGCGCTGGGCTAATTTCTGTAGATGTTGAAAATAAATCATATTCATAGGAACAACTGTATTCCGGCCTAGGACCCCACGTCTCGGTTTCACTCACGCTCGGGACAAATCTGTTTTCTCTTCTGTTCTCTAATCTGGAGTGTGTCCTAAAGTACTGTTCATCTGTTTTTTTGTGCTGCTCACCATTGACTTCTATTCAAACATCTAAAGACAGCAATATTACTTGGTGCTTTTGGCACGAGTTGGTCATTTGCATTCTTTCAGTTCTAAACCCTTTGAAAACAAAACACACGAAAAGCTGGTTTTGCACCTGAGATTGTTGACCTTTGAACTGTAGACTGCTGTGGCTGTTCTCAAATGGGTGCATGCTGAAGATTTATGGAAACATTACATTCATGTTTTTCATGAGCTCATTGGCTTCATCTTTGTGAGAGAGCAGATCCTGGAGCAACCAAAGAGGGTTATTGCAACATGGGCCTTACTTGGACGGGATTACCTCATTGTTTTCCTCTTGCAGTTAGTTTGACAGATTAATCAGCTAAAGCTGATTGTAACAGGATCATCAGGATCAAACCCACTGCGAGAGTTTGTCCAATCACAGCTCGCTTCATGGAAATGGAGCACTCTGATTGGTCGAGGCTGATGTCAACAATGCAGGACGGAGAAAATAAACCAGGAAATGTGTTTTTCTGTTGGAAAATACGTCTTATTTTTCAGCAAAACAGTTGAAAAAAGAGAAAAGTAGAGAAAAGGGCAGCAGGACAAAAGTTGGCAAAGCTTTGACTCAATGTTTAAAGATACAGAGATAATCACAGGATCTTTAGAGTCTAATGGAAAACTCAGATAAACGTTTTAGTTCAGCTCTAAACTTTGCTTTAATGTAAAGTATTAGTGTTTTGTAAGAAATTGTTAAAATAATTATTTCAAATCAATGAGTGAGAGAACCAAGTTTTACCTTTTTTTTTTTTTTTTCAAAAGAAGCTGCTGTTGTTGGGGCTGAGACCAGGACAGAAAAAGTAAATATCAGAAAGTGAAGCTTTAATGTTTTTTGAAGCTTTTCAGTAAGAAACGATGACGTTCCCTCGGGTGTAAACATCTTCCTGAACTCCAACAGAACGTCTTTGTGGCCTGGTGTGAACAGCTCTTTGTGTTGTGTATGTATTATGTAAGAGAAGCTCTTCTCCTGTTTCACTGCACGGGTCTTCGTTAAAGTTAACCCGAGTCATGTTTCATTGTTCCAGTCCCTTTGGCAGGATTTGAGGCCGACGTCGGCAAAAATGTGTCTGAAAATGTGTTTATTTCTACCTTAAGGTGAATTTTATATCTTTTACAATCACAAAGAGGCATGTGTTCAAGACCACGCGTTTCTGTCAAAGTGATGAATAAATCACTAATACAGGCTTAAAGTGAACATATCTGTCTGTACTGAGACTATCTTTGAAGAGAAAACAGGTTTTAGTTGGATTTGAACAGGTTTTAGTTGGATTTGAACAGGTTTTAGATGGATTTGAACAGGTTTTATTTAGATTTGAACAGGTTTTAGTTGGATTTGAACAGGTTTTAGATGGATTTGAACAGGTTTTAGTTGGATTTGAACAGGATTTATTTGGATTTGAACAGGTTTTAGTTGGATTTGAACAGGATTTAGTTGGATTTGAACCGGTTTTAGATGGATTTGAACAGGTTTTATTTAGATTTGAACAGGTTTTATTTAGATTTGAACAGATTTTAGTTGGATTTGAACAGGTTTTAGTTGGATTTGAACAGGTTTTAGTTGGATTTGAACAGGTTTTAGTTGGATTTGAACAGGTTTTAGTTGGATTTGAACAGGTTTAAGTTGGATTGGAACAGGTTTTAGTTGGATTTGAACAGGTTTTAGTTGGATTTGAACAGGTTTTAGTTGGATTTGAACAGGTTTTAGATGGATTTGAACAGGCTTTAGTTGGATTTGAACAGGTTTTAGTTGGATTTGAACAGGATTTAGTTGGATTTGAACAGGTTTTATTTGGATTTGAACAGGATTTAGTTGCATTTGAACAGGTTTTAGTTGGATTTGAACAGGTTTTATTTGGATTTGAACAGGTTTTAGTTGGATTTGAACAGGCTTTAGTTGGATTTGAACAGGTTTTAGTTGGATTTGAACAGGTTTTAGTTGGATTTGAACAGGATTTAGTTGCATTTGAACAGGTTTTATTTAGATTTGAACAGGTTTTAGTTGGATTTGAACAGGTTTTAGATGGATTTGAACAGGTTTTAGTTGGATTTGAACAGGATTTATTTGGATTTGAACAGGTTTTAGTTGGATTTAAACAGGATTTAGTTGGATTTGAACCGGTTTTAGATGGATTTGAACAGGTTTTATTTAGATTTGAACAGGTTTTATTTAGATTTGAACAGATTTTAGTTGGATTTGAACAGGTTTTAGTTGGATTTGAACAGGTTTTAGTTGGATTTGAACAGGTTTTAGTTGGATTTGAACAGGTTTTAGTTGGATTTGAACAGGTTTAAGTTGGATTGGAACAGGTTTTAGTTGGATTTGAACAGGTTTTATTTGGATTTGAACAGGTTTTAGTTGGATTTGAACAGGTTTTAGTTGGATTTGAACAGGTTTTAGATGGATTTGAACAGGCTTTAGTTGGATTTGAACAGGTTTTAGTTGGATTTGAACAGGATTTAGTTGGATTTGAACAGGTTTTATTTGGATTTGAACAGGATTTAGTTGCATTTGAACAGGTTTTAGTTAGATTTGAACAGGTTTTATTTGGATTTGAACAGGTTTTAGTTGGATTTGAACAGGCTTTAGTTGGATTTGAACAGGTTTTAGTTGGATTTGAACAGGTTTTAGTTGGATTTGAACAGGATTTAGTTGCATTTGAACAGGTTTTAGTTGGATTTGAACAGGTTTTAGTTGGATTTGAACAGGATTTAGTTGCATTTGAACAGGCTTTAGTTGGATTTGAACAGGTTTTAGTTGGATTTGAACAGGTTTTAGTTGGATTTGAACAGGATTTAGTTGCATTTGAACAGGTTTTATTTAGATTTGAACAGGTTTTAGTTGGATTTGAACAGGTTTTAGATGGATTTGAACAGGTTTTAGTTGGATTTGAACAGGATTTATTTGGATTTGAACAGGTTTTAGTTGGATTTAAACAGGATTTAGTTGGATTTGAACCGGTTTTAGATGGATTTGAACAGGTTTTATTTAGATTTGAACAGGTTTTATTTAGATTTGAACAGATTTTAGTTGGATTTGAACAGGTTTTAGTTGGATTTGAACAGGTTTTAGTTGGATTTGAACAGGTTTTAGTTGGATTTGAACAGGTTTTAGTTGGATTTGAACAGGTTTAAGTTGGATTGGAACAGGTTTTAGTTGGATTTGAACAGGTTTTATTTGGATTTGAACAGGTTTTAGTTGGATTTGAACAGGTTTTAGTTGGATTTGAACAGGTTTTAGATGGATTTGAACAGGCTTTAGTTGGATTTGAACAGGTTTTAGTTGGATTTGAACAGGATTTAGTTGGATTTGAACAGGTTTTATTTGGATTTGAACAGGATTTAGTTGCATTTGAACAGGTTTTAGTTAGATTTGAACAGGTTTTATTTGGATTTGAACAGGTTTTAGTTGGATTTGAACAGGCTTTAGTTGGATTTGAACAGGTTTTAGTTGGATTTGAACAGGTTTTAGTTGGATTTGAACAGGATTTAGTTGCATTTGAACAGGTTTTAGTTGGATTTGAACAGGTTTTAGTTGGATTTGAACAGGATTTAGTTGCATTTGAACAGGTTTTAGTTGGATTTGAACAGGTTTTATTTGGATTTGAACAGGATTTAGTTGCATTTGAACAGGTTTTAGTTGGATTTGAACAGGTTTTATTTAGATTTGAACAGGTTTTAGTTGGATTTGAACAGGTTTTAGTTGGATTTGAACTAGTGTTAAAGTTAACACTGTGTTAAAGTGAAATAAAGAATACACTGGTGTAATAGATTCAACAGATACGACCTGTACAACACTGGTGTTAAAGTGACATATCGTTACGAAGCTTGGTTCTGGAGAAGGTCTTTACTCAGGATTCTCTAAAGGCTGACGTACAAAAAAACAAGCTTGGTATGGATTTGTGCAAATAAAGAAAAGAGAAAGCAGCTAATGAAAAATGAAGGTTAATAATCACTTGTTGTAGCTTATTTTAAAGTTTAAAAAGCTGAAGATCTGGGACAGGTGTGCAGCAGCACAACATGTGTCCCACACACGGTCCAAGCTTACAAAAGTGAGATTTATTAAGACTCAAGCAACGTTTCGTCGTCAGGCAAAGTTTAAAAAGCAGGGAATAAATGTTTTAAAAATGTTCTGCTGCAGATTATTTCAGGAGCAAACAGTAAAGACTGCAGCCTCTTCATCATCTCATTAATTACACTATTATGGCTCTGCAGTAATACTCTCTTTTATGGGACGGATTCAGAACCAACGACCCATATTAGAAATCTCAAAGTCCATTGGTTGAGGCCTTGTGCTCTTCTTTAAACTGCAGCTCCGTCTGTTGTAGCTTCTGTATCAGCAGCAGATGTCCCTGAGACAGATGATGTCTGCTGCGTAATCTAATCTGACTCTTCCTCTGGCTCCATCTGAGGAAGCACGGAGCTGAATCTCTAAACGCTGCTTCCACCAAAGAAAGGATGGTCTCTGAGAGAAAACTGGAGAACATGACCGGCCTCATTTCACCGTTTAGTCTGGACCCTAAACGACTTACGTTCATCAGCATTTGTAGATCACACAGACGGATGTCTTTGTGACTTTAGGCTGGGTCAGACAGAAACATGGATAATGGTGCTGATGGTGAATGTAGAAGCTCTTTTCTGTAAAAACAAAGCTGTTCCAGAGACACACTGACTGTATTTTCCAGGCGTATAGTTCAAAACACAGTAATAACAAGATTTTAGACGTTAAACACTGTACTTTTGCAGTTGTTAATATAAGAGCAACACATACGTATGACGCACATGCACTCACTGATGTTTAACTCTTGTGTTCCAGAGTTAAACTTGGCCTTCAACCCATCGGATCATCCTCGAGCCAGCACTTTATTCCTCAGCAAGTCCCACAACGAAGGTCAGTAGCTCCTTCATTTCTTTATTCTACTGTTGCAAATGGAATAAAAACGACCGTCCTTTTGGTTGAGTGAGCTTTAGCAGAGGAAGTCGAAGTAGTCTCGGTTGGTCTCTTTCAGATTTACCCAACAGGACGGGTGAGTGCTCAGTGTGCTCTGCTGCCCCCTGCTGTTCACGGCTGTGTAAAAACCTGTTTAAAGTCTTTGTTCTTATCTGTACTGAGCTGCTTTTGGCTTTTTGTCAGTGGTATCGCAGAAACAGTGTGTGCTTCTTCTGTTTATGACTTAATATTACTTCAACAACTCACTTTACTGTCTTTGTTTCTGCAGCTCGAGACAAAAGGAAGAGCCTTTACGTCAATAATGTAAGTGTTTAGCTTTAGGCCCTGGCTACATTTACACCACAAGATGGCGCCAAACACAAACCACAGAGTAACTCTTCTGAATCCTGCTGTTTGGTTCTGGCAGCGTTAAACTCTTCTGAAAGTATCAGTGATGCTGAGTCTGAAGGAAAATGTGATTGTTTTGTGTCTGAGACGCCGAGGGGGAAGTGTTAAATGTGTCTTTACGGTCATGCTCTATATCATCAACAACCGAGACGTCAGCGCAGATACTTCAGCTCCGTTTTGTCCGTCCACAATCTTGACATTAGACGGTGTTTTAAAAAGTTTATATTTTTTGCCTGAAAACTGTTTAGGTTTGGACGAACGGCACAAACAGAGAAAGTGAGTCTGGACCTGGTCTAAGACTGGACTAACTCTGACCTCCATGAGTCTGGACCTGGTCTAAGACTGGACTAACTCTGACCTCCATGAGTCTGGACCTGGTCTAAGACTGGACTAACTCTGTCTCCTTCACAAACACTGACCTCCATGAGTCTGGACCTGGTCTAAGACTGGACTAACTCTGACCTCCGTGAGTCTGGACCTGGTCTAAGACCGGACTAACTCTGTCTGAACCTGGTCTAAGACTGCACTAACTCTGACCTCCGTGGGTCTGGACCTGGTCTAAGACTGGACTAACTCTGTCTGGACCTGGTCTAAGACCGGACTAACCCTGACCTCCGTGAGTCTGGACCTGGTCTAAGACCGGACTAACTCTGTCTGGACCTGGTCTAAGACCGGACTAACTCTGTCTCCTTCACAAACACTGACCTCTGTGAGTCTGGACCTGGTCTAAGACCGGACTAACTCTGTCTGGACCTGGTCTAAGACCGGACTAACTCTGTCTGGACCTGGTCTAAGACCGGACTAACTCTGACCTCCGTGAGTCTGGACCTGGTCTAAGACCGGACTAACCCTGACCTCCGTGAGTCTGGACCTGGTCTAAGACCGGACTAACTCTGTCTGGACCTGGTCTAAGACCGGACTAACTCTGTCTCCTTCACAAACACTGACCTCTGTGAGTCTGGACCTGGTCTAAGACCGGACTAACTCTGTCTGGACCTGGTCTAAGACCGGACTAACTCTGTCTGGACCTGGTCTAAGACCGGACTAACTCTGACCTCCGTGAGTCTGGACCTGGTCTAAGACTGGACTAACTCTGTCTGGACCTGGTCTAAGACCGGACTAACCCTGTCTGGACCTGGTCTAAGACCGGACTAACCCTGTCTAAGACCGGACTAACCCTGTCTGGACCTGGTCTAAGACCGGACTAACCCTGTCTGGACCTGGTCTAAGACCGGACTAACTCTGTCTGGACCTGGTCTAAGACCGGACTAACCCTGTCTGGACCTGGTCTAAGACCGGACTAACCCTGTCTGGACCTGGTCTAAGACCGGACTAACCCTGTCTGGACCTGGTCTAAGACCGGACTAACTCTGTCTGGACCTGGTCTAAGACCGGACTAACTCTGACCTCTGTGAGTCTGGACCTGGTCTAAGACCGGACTAACCCTGTCTGGACCTGGTCTAAGACCGGACTAACTCTGTCTGGACCTGGTCTAAGACCGGACTAACTCTGACCTCCGTGAGTGTGGACCTGGTCTAAGACCGGACTAACCCTGTCTGGACCTGGTCTAAGACCGGACTAACCCTGTCTGTATGTTTATGTAGAATGGAACCAGACGTAAATACAGTTCCTGTTCCACCATTTTCCTGGATGACAACACAGTGAGCCGGCCCCACCTCAAATACAGCGTCAAGTGGTGAGAGCCCAGCCTGGATTTACAGAGAATATCTGCAGAACGTCCCGTACAATCCAATTCAAACGGCTCTGTTTTCTTACAGTTTATCTTTGGCGATTTACTACCACATCAAGAACAGGTGAGGGTTTATTTATTCTGTATTTTCTATTTTAGGATCTGTTTTAGTTTGAAAACATCCGCTTTGTTCAGACTGCTGGCATTAATGCTTTTTTTATCTATCAAATGTAATATTTTAGCATTAGACTGTTTGGACCAGTGCTTTTTTTAAACTGTGGTTCAACAACAGCTCCCTCTAGTGGTACTTGGGGAGTTTTGCAGATGATTCAGTTAAATAACTAAAATGTATTTGTTCTTGCTGTGGTGCTGTAGAGATAAAACACAAATATTTTAAATTCAGAATGGAACCTGTTACAAATCTGAGTCCGACTACATTTAGTAAGTGTTCTGTGTTGCCAGATAGTGTGTGTACTCCTGGGTTTCCCCTTTTTAAGCGCCTTAAGGTGACATTTTGTTGGCGGTGTATAAATAAAGCTGTGTCTCAGGGATCCGGCCGGAGGGATGCTGCAAGATATATTTGATGAAAAACTTCACCCTCTCACAGTGAGTCTTCATCAGTTCATTATCCATATTAACCCTCGTCGTTTGAGCGGGGGCTGGACACAGTAAATGGCCTTTTCTCTCTTTTGTGGAACAGAAATCTGAAGTACCGTTGGATTACGACAATCGCGACCCAGAGCAGAAGCAGATTTACCGTTTCGTGAGGACACTGTTCAGCGCCGCTCAGCTCACGTCCGAGTGCGCCATCGTCACACTCGTACGAATATTAATATTGTGTTTGATTGTGTTTGACACGGGATAGCTTTATGTGTGTTTCATCTGTGAAATTCTATTTGGCTTTATGTTCTTGATGCGACACTTTAAATCTATAATAACATATATATATAAAACGCAATAATCTATAATAACATATCACTCTGTTTTGGGATGTTCTATGTTTAATCTCTATCAGAGCTAATTCCACTGGGTTTGTTCGTTGACAGTAACAACAGCATGTCCCTGCAGGGCAACAATAGCTGTTCACATGCTCTAAATATCAATGTGAGGAAGTGTGGAATTGCAATCTGCACTTTCACCACTAGATGTTGCCAAAACATTCCAAAACTACAGAAAATAGGAATTATGAATCATAAATTCCGTTTACATGGTTCTGGTCTTTCCATTAGCACTAACCAGCAGCACTTATATGAGCTGTGTTTGTCAGGTTTATCTGGAGAGGCTCCTGACGTACGCAGAGATCAGTATCTGTCCTGGAAACTGGAAAAGGATGGTTCTGGGAGCCATCCTGCTGGCTTCCAAAGTGTGGGACGACCAGGCCGTTTGGAACGTGGACTACTGTCAGATCCTCAAAGACATCACAGTGGAGGACATGTGAGGCTAACACTTTTATATTGCTGTAAAATAAGGTATTGTCTGGTGAAGCTAAAGCTTTTGTGTCTCAGGAACGAGCTGGAGCGGCAGTTTCTGGAGCTGCTGCAGTTTAACATCAACGTGCCGTCGAGTGTTTACGCCAAATACTACTTTGACCTGCGCTCCCTGTCGGAGTCCAACAACCTGAGCTACCCCCTGGAGCCGCTGAGTCGGGACAAGGCCCAGAAACTGGAGGTCAGCCATATTTCTGAGTATTCACACTCATAAGCTTTGTTTCCACTGGAGAGGTAAGGGTCAAGTCTCCATGAGTCCATTTATACAAAGTGTCCCAAACTGTCTCTGTCAAAGTGTCAGCCCTGTGTCCGACTGGTGTCCAAGGTGTTGTTGGGATAATTCCAGTCACCCTTGACCCCTAACAGGAATAAGAGGAAGTAAATGAATGAATGAACGTAGCCAGGGCCTTAGTTAAAGGCTGTTTCAAGTCTGTTCACATGCAGACCTCTGCTCTCAGCTCAAGCCCTCGCAGGTTCACATCTCGTCTGGGTTTACAGCCCGAGCGAGAACCCAAGTGTCTGCTCGGGCTAATGCTGCGTTCACCGGTGAACCAACGTTAAACCTGACGCGTTCGAAGCATTGGTTCTAATATACCGGGCTCATTTGTTCAGTAATCGAGTTAATTCTGTAAATATCAACAGTAACACACGTCTTAGTGAGTCATGAACACAACACGGCTCTGCGCTGAGTGATGGAGGTGTTCTAGTCTTTAACGTGAAACCAAACTGTTGTCTCTGTTCAGGCTATCTCTCGACTGTGTGACGACAAATACAAAGAGGCCCGTAGAGCTGCCAGGAAGCGCTCGGCCAGTGTGGACAATCAGGTCGGAGTCAGATGGGTCCCTGCGATCCTCTCCTAACCCAACTACTGCCATATCTGCCCCTGACTCTTGGACGCACCCTTAAAGAGGACTGCTTTGAGACTGAGGATCGCACACTGAAGCAGAACAAAGATGAAGATGCCTTTACAGTGCCTAAACTCGAGAAGGGACCTGAAGTCTGTTTTTTAATGTCTTCAGGGCTATTCCCTGTTATCCACATGCACAAGAGAGAAGATTATTTATTGTTTTTATGTCTCCACATTAAAGTTTCTGTCTAAGTCAGGGGGCTCCAACACGACACTCTAACCACTTCACAAGCAGCTCGCCAAAGACTTAAATCAAATCCTACAATTGAATCTTTAATTCATCAGGGCCCGCCCCCTCTGGGCACACACATATTCTCTGAATACAGCAGTCTGAGCATTTGGAACTGCAGTGTTAAGTTTTTATTTTATCGTATAAAATACCCTGGAAAGAAATGCATTTACAACACGCACATCTGCTGAAATAAATGACACCAACATTTTGTAAAAGCTCAGAAGAAATGTGTTGAAATGAGCTCTGAGACTAAAAGAAACATTTTCCTTTTGTAAAAGTAGCTCTGTGAGTAGAAAAGGTTGGAGAGCCTGGTCTAAGTGTTGCTTTAAAGCATTAATCCTCAGGTAGTCGTTAACTTCAAGCATGTAACAAGAACGATATAAGCCTCCTTCATCCTTCATCTTCCTGTAAGACTTGGTTTTGTTGTCAGCTGGTATATTGTATTATTAATAAACAGCCGAAATCTGGAATATATTTCATTAAACACATTTCACAATACTTTAGACGATACTGTCCAGACAGCAGTTCATTTTTACTCTTTGTTCTTGAATACAGAGTCTGAGTCTCTTACCATTTAATAGATTTTAAATCTGAGTCATTTGTAAAGAATCATTTAATAAAACTTTGTAGTGTCCCAAATAGTGTTAGCGTTTCCATTGACATTCACAAAAACCTTTATAACTTCACTGAGTTAGGCTTTGTTTGAGCCACAGCTCTAATTTAACTGAAGCTGCCAGTCTTTAATCTTTCTTCAGACATAAACTCTGCTGATGTCGTGTTTTCGGTGAGACACGGTCATGTGGGAGATCCATAATGCCATCGCTCTGGAAGAAATGAAACACCGAATGAGTCGAATAAATGGTAACAAAGGTAACTGGTGCAGCCGAGTAAAAGTAAATAATGTTGCAGTAAAACTACTCTTACTCCCCACGTCTCATTTTTATCAGTTTAAATGTACAGCGTCTCACACAGACCATTCAGTTCAAGGCGTCCTGTAAAGCTGAGTGGTACCTTGTCATCCCAACTATGCTTTGATAAGAATAGCCCAGTGTGCAGACATGACTGAGAGGCAGGACCTGGACGTTAGACCCTTTTTAGCCACAGTCGCCCTGAGACTTTAAAGAGCTCTGGGACGTCTTGAGTCTCAGTTTGAATCTGCTCTGGGTCCGGACTGGGACTGGGACTGGGACTGGGACTGGACCACGGTCTGTCTGGGACGACGAAGATGATGAGAGCGAACGATATTCTGATAATCACCATGAGCCACACTGTCTCCTTCATGGGTAAGGTTATTTACACACTTTATTCTTTATTTTTGACCTGAAATAATCAGTCATTACAATACTTCCCTCTTTCGTCCAGAATGTCAGCTCCTTTGTTTATTAAAAAAATATGCAGTAGGGGCTTTTATTACAATTCTCTAGATTTCAGAAATGTGCCACAATAAACATGATTTATGAGAATGTTTAAGAGTCAACCATTTCTGAATTCTTTAAAGGTATAAGTGGAGCTTTACTTTGTTTAATGGCTTCTGACAGAACCATTCAGACAATAACTTTCACAATACGTTTGTTTTACAATCTACATTTAATTTTACTTTGACTTTTTTTAATCTAAATAAATCTAAAAGATAGTAGAACAGGTTAAAGCAAAGGCATCTGATGAAGACGTTTCATCTCCGTTTCCGAGACTTTACGACGAGTAAAGGAAGACATTTTTGTTCAAATGGAAAAAGCCCTCACTGAACAGAGGAGTAAACCTGACTGGACAGTGTCACAATCGACTCTCCGGAGCCTTTAACGACTCTCACATCAGGAGTCACACTGTCCTTTCAGAGTTAACGACTATGAGACCAGAACAGTCTGGTCCAATCAGGTTTAGTTTCAGGTCAAACTCCTCCCTCTGGAGATAAAGCTCAGTTGATCGATGAAGCTCAGTTGATAATCCAGATGCCGTTACCTTTTCTTCAAGATGACCTGGATGACTGAGAACCTTCAGAAAGCATAGAGCAGTAACATTCTAGTGACTCAAACTCAAACTAAACATGTTTTAGTTGTATATGCAGTGTTGACAGCAGCCTATTAAATACTCTTAAATATATAATACTAATATACTAGTAATAATACTACTTAAATATACATATATATATATATATATATATATATATTTACTTAGACATTGTTTAAATGTCCTCATTAAGGTCGTACAATCGAAATAATCCTTCAACATATCATTATTTATTATCTACACAGGCCAACATATCAATAAGCATTTGGACTGTAGACATTGAGTTAGACATCTACGGTTTAGAAATAAAACTTTGGGTTACATTTTATCTCACGAGGGACGTCCTACAAAACTCTGAAACTCAGACTTAAAGATTTTAGTTAGATTTTGTGGTCACAAGTGTGCATCTGCAAAAGAGTGGTGCAAAAAGCCCAAATCCAGGTGAATGTTTGTGCCAGGACAAATCTAAGAACATCTGCATGCAGACGTGTGTTTACCTTCACGGAAAAGAAAAAAGACTTCCAGATGTTATCTGGATGTGCATGAAGCTGTTATCCCGTCTTTTTCTTCTTCTACTACATTTGGCTTGTCTAACTACAAACCTCTAGACTGCATTGTGTAGCCGGGAAAGTAAAAACCCACTGACTCTTCTGGTTCTCAGGTAAAAGCTGGTGGCTGCTGATGCTGGGCTTCCGTTCTCTGGTCGTACTTTTGGCCGGTTTCTCTCTCTTCAGCGATGAACAAGAACGCTTCATCTGCAACACTATCCAACCCGGCTGCTCCAACGTCTGCTTCAATGTCTTTGCCCCTGTTTCCATCCTTCGCTTATGGCTCTTCCACCTCATCCTCCTCTTCCTCCCCCACGTCACGTTCACCACCTACGTCGCCCACAAAGTCCTGTCCATGTCCCACTTCAGACCAACATTTCACGACAGCGACAGTCAGAGAGGTTCGCCGCTCACACCTGAAACTCCGTCGAACAAAAGTTCTCGTCACAACGTCCTACGAGAAGTGCCGCGTTTCTACTGCGCTTACGTTCTAGTCGTGATGATGCGGGTTTTCCTTGAGGCAGCGTTCGGAGCAGGGCAGTTTTTCCTTTTCGGTTTGTCCTTTCCGAAGAGTTTTCTCTGTTACGAAGCTCCCTGCACCTCTGGAGTCGAATGCTACGTCTCCAGACCAACAGAGAAGTCCTTAATGCTAAATTTTATGCTCGGTCTCGCAACTTTGTCCATTCTTTTGAGCTTTTTGGATCTGGTAAGCTCCATAAAAGCCATGGTGCGATGGAGAAGAAAAAGGGAGTTTATAATCGAGGAGATAAGCAAAGGAGAGCAGAACAGCGTCTTTACAACTACGACAGGTGAAGACACTGACGTTCTGTTGACCAAAAGAACCAGTCCAAGTGGGACCTCCAAACACATCGGTGGACCCCCTTACTCGATAGAAAATGGTGGACACCCCTCTAAACCTGAGCAGCCAATTCATTTTGTGCTGCACAGTCAGTTTAAACCTCCCTTTTACCCCCGACCCGAACGAGGTCCTCCGTCGGTCCCTAGAGCTCCGAGCCCGAGCACTGGCAGGCGGCAGGACGGTCCTACTGGGGCGAACATCAGTGACCCTCAGGACAGAAGGGCCTGGGTGTGACTAAAGGGTCATGTGACTTACTGAAATAGGACTTTTTGTCAACATTTGCTTTGGTGTGTTCTGCATGTGTTCCTAAAGTCATTTACAACACATTATGCCTCTGTAGTTTGTGTTCTAAGGACAAACTGTAGAAAATATTATAGTCATAAACAGTCTGCTCTTCCCTGGAGCCATCTTTAGTGGCCACTTTCAGAACTGTTTTGGAACATCCCTTGTTCGCACACGACGCTGAACACTGACAGAACGCTTCGAACAAACGGTGATTGTTGTGCTCACCATGAAGCTGTTATCTGTCAAATATCCGAATCTTCAACAGCTCATTGAGCAGAACGAGCTTCTTTTGCTCACCTCTGTCACGTGGGTCAGAGGTGTTCCCTTGAGCTCTATCCAGAAAAACAAATGTAGAGTGGGGCAGAATTAGAAGAAATCTGTGCGAGAGGACATGAGCAGTAAAAACAACGTGGACCACATTAGTCAGAGACTCATATTAAAGTGGAGAACGTAAATAAGAGAAATCCAGTTTATCACAATGATTTTAAACTCAGACTGCTGCCCCCGCGACCCGGCCCTGGATGAGCAGTCGAAGATGGATGGATGGATTTTAAATTGTGATTATTTAGAATATCTCTTTTTTTGTAGATGTGTATACAACATAACATTTAAACCTGTTTTCTTTAAAGATTACATTTAATCCTGAACCACCAAACCTCAAAACCTCATTTTTTTAACAACAATGTCGAACACAAAACCCAGCAGACTGAGCGACAGTAAACAGAAAATAACATGAGGAAAAAGGATTACACACATAAAACACACCTACCCTTGTCACACCCAACGTCCCGCTTGGACAGGTTCACAGCATCAGGTTTAAAAGAAACGTGTACATGTCATTTAAACAGATCAGACAAACTCAGGGCCCGCCCCTTTGTTGATATTTGGAGAGATATATTTTTAAAACTGTGAATCTCGAGACAGACCAGATAAACGGGAAGTTACTCATCATCACAGAATCACCTAAACATTTGCCTTTGGAGAACAATATCTAATAATAATAATAATAATAATAATAATTTAATAAAGCCTTTGCCAAGACCAAACATGGCTGCAGATGAGTCCTGCTCAGTGTTCAGTGGGTTTTAGTTGTGTTAGCAGCGTTTTCTTTTTCCTGCTTTGGACAGGGTTAGTGAGTCTTGGCAAGTCATTTCTAAACGTCTTGATGGTATTTTTGAAGACATTTTGATGACTATATTTATTAAACTAATTGGTCGATAAGAGCGACATTGATCAGCAGGTTTGTCTTTCTTCACTATTATGGAGATGTTTGTCTTATAAACATCTTATAAAGGGCCCTGTTTTACTTTGAAGAGACTTAATTACAAGTCTAATTTCTTCTTCTGATGATGACCCCCAAGTACAGCCTGATCCTTCAAGTTTTTCACTAAATTCTGATTCTGCTTTTGGTGATAATGTTTCTAATATATTTACCAGTTTTCTGCTTTCATAATGGTTCTGGCCTTTTTCATCTTAATATGGGATTGTTTTCCGCTGCGAGCTCAGCCGTTTTCTAGAATCTATGTCGAGCATAAAGAACAGCAGCCTCTGCGTTTTGACTCAGGAGTTGATTTAAAGCGGTCTTTTTAAGCAGAGTTGGTGTAAAGCTAGCCTCTCGGTTAACTCTTCTTCCAGAGCTAGTGTTGTTTAAGAGTCTCTTTCTGGCTCTTCAAACCTAGCACACTTTAGCTGCTCTGCTCAGCTGTTGTCTGTGTTATGAGCTGTCAGTGACCTCTGACCTCCTACAGAGCTGCACGATGAAGCAGCCATGACCCGACTGAAGCTATTCCAGCTCAAGTGACATTAAGGACTCTTCATTGAAGATCAACTCCTGTGGAAATGTGTGTCACTGGAAATGGTACAGCAGCTTATTTTCAACACAAAGGTCTTATTTGTGATGTTGACAGAGAAATGAAATAATGATGTTACTAAAACAGAAAAAACTGTCAAAGAAATCCTCATTAAAGCATTTTAGGAAATGTCTGACATTGGATCATTGTCTTATTTATTGCTCAACACTTTTACTTGTTCTGCACAAAAATAGAAAGGGTCAAACAGCTACAGGTGCCGACCCCAGCACGGTGACCTGAGCCGGACCAGATCCCGGGTCTCCTGAGAATGTGATGCGTGCTCTACAAACTGAGCCACTGATCCGGTTTAATGCAGTGACACAGAGACTGGAGAGGCTTTAATGAGACCCCACTCTGTCTGAAACCACGAACAATGTGCAATAGTCTGCATTTCAAAGCGAAGCAGAAGAGTTTGTAATGGTAATCAACATGGATGCATTATTCAATAAAACATCGATCTGTTTAAAGGGCTAGTCCAGAATTTT
Source organism: Neodontobutis hainanensis (assembly GCA_024349245.1). Taxonomy (NCBI): domain Eukaryota; kingdom Metazoa; phylum Chordata; class Actinopteri; order Gobiiformes; family Odontobutidae; genus Neodontobutis; species Neodontobutis hainanensis. Next base: position 153,183 of record JALDNG010000257.1, read on the forward strand.
AAATATTGTTCTATTTGACACTTTTTGGAGCTAATATATTCCATACAGTCGATAGTTGTCAGCACCTTTCTCGTTTGGAGAAGCAGTGCTGTGAACGGGGCCACATTTAAAACAATGAACGTCTTCATGATCCATTTAAATGTGTGGAGGATCTTTCCACAAAACCTGCTGCTGAGGACTGGCCCTTGTCCTGTTTTAGACTCAGGACACAGTGAGGAGCTTGGACAAATGAATACTGTCTGCTGACTAAAAACTTAAGTCCCTTTAAGCATAATATTTCATGGTTAGTAATAATCCTTGAGTTTAAACCTGTCAGCCAATTAGAGAAGAACATTTACCCGGACAATGATATACTCCTGGACATTACCACGGGAGCTGTGGGAGGGGTTATGTCCGGTTAAACGGTGACTGCCACTGTGTTGGTATTCAGGACAGCTCAGATGTGCAGAAACATTAGCACAGCGTCTGGGAGAAAGGACTGCACTGTAACTGGCAGGGGTCGGAGGTCACCAAAAAAACAAACCTGGTGACCTCTCACCTCACGTGCACGTCCTGTTGCAGAGCTATGTCCAGCCGTTGTCAACACGCAAAAAACTCACAGTGTTCTCAGTTATGTGTCCTTGGAACTGTCCCCGACGCCTCTGCACATGCTCAGTACGGGACAGTGACACGTTACAGACGGTACGATACCATCAAAGCATCATGGGAAAGTCTGTCACACAAATGCACCTTCACTCCCTTTACTCCGGTTACACTTTAACATGACACGAGAGAAATTTAAACTATTGCCTTAGTTCTGCCGTTAGGTCCCAACTCTGCTGCAGAGTGACCAAACCAAGGTGTTACTGGTTAAACTAATGTCTTATTTACAAGAGAACTGTATTTATTATTACATTTTATTATTTTTATTATTATTTTAGCAGTTCTCAGGACACCTTCTGTCTTCAGAGCCTCCATCACGGTACGTAAGTGATGGAGGACAGCCTTCCCCTCACCTTTGGCCTAAATGTGAAGTGGTCAGAGACTGGTCAGGTCAGCCTCTTTCTCCCCACGTCAAGGCTAACGCTGCACTGAGAACTCGGATACGACCGAGAACTCGGATACGTCCGAGAACTCGGATACGTCCGAGAACTCGGATACGACCGAGAACTCGGATACGTCCGAGAACGCGGATACGACCGAGAACTCGGATACGTCCGAGAACTCGGATACGACCGAGAACTCGGATACGTCCGAGAACGCGGATACGACCGAGAACTCGGATACGTCCGAGAACGCGGATACGCATCGAGAACTCGGATACGCCCGAGAACTCGGATACGCCCGAGAACTTCGGATACGCCCGAGAACTTCGGATACGATCGAGAACTTCGGATACGTCCGAGAACTCGGATACGACCCAGAACTCGGATACGACCGAGAACTCGGATACGTCCGAGAACTCGGATACGACCGAGAACTCGGATACGTCCGAGAACTCGGATACGACCCAGAACTCGGATACGCATCGAGAACTTCGGATACGCCCGAGAACTCGGATACGCCCGAGAACTCGGATACAACCGAGAACTCGGATACGCCCGAGAACTCGGATACGCATCGAGAACTTCGATACGCCCGAGAACTCGATACGACCGAGAACTCGGATACGCCGAGAACTCGGATACGCCCGAGAACTCGGATACGCCCGAGAACTTCGGATACGACCGAGAACTCGGATACGCATCGAGAACTCGGATACGCCCGAGAACTCGATACGCCCGAGAACGCCGGATACGCATCGAGAACTCGGATACGCCCGAGAACGCGATACGACCGAGAACTCGGATACGACCGAGAACTCGGATACGTCCGAGAACTCGGATACGTCCGAGAACTCGGATACGTCCGAGAACTCGGATACGACCGAGAACTCGGATACGTCCGAGAACTCGGATACGACCGAGAACTCGGATACGACCGAGAACTCGGATACGTCCGAGAACTCGGATACGACCGAGAACTCGGATACGACCGAGAACTCGGATACGTCCGAGAACTCGGATACGTCCGAGAACTCGGATACGACCGAGAACTCGGATACGTCCGAGAACGCGGATACGACCGAGAACTCGGATACGTCCGAGAACTCGGATACGTCCGAGAACGCGGATACGACCGAGAACTCGGATACGTCCGAGAACGCGGATACGACCGAGAACTCGGATACGTCCGAGAACTCGGATACGTCCGAGAACTCGGATACGTCCGAGAACTCGGATACGACCGAGAACTCGGATACGTCCGAGAACTCGGATACGACCCAGAACTCGGATACGACCGAGAACTCGGATACGACCGAGAACTCGGATACGACCGAGAACTCGGATACGTCCGAGAACTCGGATACGACCGAGAACTCGGATACGTCCGAGAACTCGGATACGTCTACGCTCTATCAGGTAAACACCGGGTTTGAATTCAGGTTTAGGTTCTTGAAAAGCTTACACTTATAAATCTGTGTATCTGCTGCAGATATAAGCCCTGAGGGTAAACTCAAGCAGGTTGTGTGCTCAATCAAGGCATGTCACAAATGGCAAACATGACCCCTGACCTCTGACCCCTCACTCTGCATAACCCACATAACAGCACAGGGGAGATGAACGACTCTCATGACTTGGAGCAACACAGACCTGGTTATTACAATATGTTTGCTCTGTATTTTTTTCTCACAGTTTATGATTATGAACTTTATTCTTTAACCTGAGTGACCCATATCTTATTTTTAGAAATAATCAACCAAACATATGCTATAGACAAATATTACCCAATTAAACTATTGTGCTGTGCAGGAAATATATCTTTAATTTGTTAGACAACGCTCAATGTCTCTTGACCGTCCTCCATGATGTGACCCTGTGACCCCGAGCCGCCCCCCGTTCCACTCAGACGTCCCACTAAAATGATCTGTCCCAAACCGATCGCAGACAGAGCAGTCATCAGCTCGTCAGACAAAGACTTCATTCAGACCGGCTTCGGAGCAGATCAGTGTTTACATTAACAGGAGATGGATTTGACCTGACCTCGTGACCCCCTTCCTCCTCAAGCATCAACGCAGACAGGAAACTCAGAGATGGTAAGGTTCTGTTTCACCGAGCATCTGCCACATCAGGAAGTCTGTTCAGATCACCTGGAACATCACCATCCTCACGTTTTGGTGTGTGCCGTGTGTAGGTGTGTGGAGTGGTCACATGACATCGGGAAAGGTCGTGATGGAGAAACGTCGGTCGTCTCTTTTGTCACAGACTGGTCAGGTCGGCTCTGAGTGACTCCAGGTAAATAAGATCATCCATTCTCTCTCGTGTGACTCCTTTCAGCTCCGAGGACGGCTCAAATATTCCCCGACAGGTGGTAAAACTAAAGGTGAGGTCCTGTCAAAGTTCTTGGTATAAATTTGGGGTCTCTTTATTTTTTCCTCAAACAACTTGGCATACAATTCTCGAGTCATTCATATTTTCATTTATTAATTTCCTACCCCTCAGTGGGGTCAGGGGTCGCAGGTGACTGGAGCCTATCCCAGAAACTTTAAGCCTGAGGCGGGGTTCACCCTGGACAGTGGTCATTTCTAGATGGCTTGGATAAATTTGGAAAATTAAAATAAATCTGAATGTTATTGTGTCAAACCCATTAAGATGATTCAAATTGTGAAAAATGTATGATATACACATAAGGAATAAATACATTTCAATAATAATATACTTTTGTTAAACAATATCCGTTCTTCTTTGAGGACGTCATCTTTTTTTGTCAAATTGCCATTCACTTTTCTCGCCACAAGATGGCAGCAAAACAGAAGCAATGTCATTGATCTTCATCCTCACCTCAACGTTTTTCTCTCACTTTTTTAAGAAAACCCAGTTTGTTTATGGAATAGAGACATGGCACACAGTTATATTTGAATAGATTTTTCTGAGGATGTGGCGACGTGTCTGAGTTTGTTCGCTGTTGGGAGGCACTGCCCTGTCACACTTCATTAACAGACCACATACAGCACCTCTCCTCAGATAAGTGTAATGGACCGCTGTCTGCCTCCAGCCCCTCCCCAAAGACAGTCTAATCACCGGCCTCTGTGTAAATAATCCACGTCCGGAAGTGTTCAGAGAACTCAGACGGACCCAACATCATCTTTTTTCAGCTGTTTTTAGAGAGAAATCTCTCATTATCGAAAGTATTTGACACAGTTAGGGTTTTTGCTTTTCAATAATTTATTGCAGTGTTGTTTAACTCAAAGAGAGCCGTGAGAGTGAATCCTTTCAGGGGCCAAAGATTCTGATTACTTTCATAAAACCTGTTCAAATCCATCTTAAACTTGTTCAAGTACATATAAAACATTGCAAAGGGAGTGAGGACCTAAAACTGCTGAAGCCTCAGGATTTGAAGTTTAGAAAGAAGGGAATAAACAGAAACACTCTTCTTTTTACTGCAGCAGGACACAGCTTTACCCCTGGACCCTCACATCACAACAGAAAGGGTTTTTCTCTTCTTTTTTCAAGAAGAATCACACATCTATGTTTCAAAAGTTTCCTTGGTATGATTTACGTCTCTCTGATGACATCTGTCTCTGCAGCAGACGTCTCTTTCTGAAACACAAGCCTCTTCAGGAGAAACTCAACCAAACTGAGCTGAAGTGTTTATCAGAAGGACCTTTTATTTTATTTTACTGCTGCACAAACATTTAAATAACTCCCGCCACTCTTTTTGTGTGAACCTGTCCCGGAGGTAACTTTAACTCCGGAGAAGATCTTTGTTCAGAGGTTAACTTTAGCGTTTAGAGCTGGACAAAAAGGACAGAACAGGCTTTAGAGCAGGTTTAAACACACCACAGCTATGACTAAAAGAACAGTCTGGAGTCTAACAGAAAGGCGAGTGTGCTTCAAACCTGACGAGTGCAAACGGTTATGTCTGTAGCCAAACTATTTCAAAAACTGAACAAACCATTCTATGAACGAAGATATGCAGCTGAGGTTTGATTGTGTCATTGATAGAAACATATTCTACACCTTTCGTCCCGAAGAGGAGGCCTCAGAGCATTAGCAGTGTGTGTTTTAGAGACCGGTTTGAACAGATGTGGTGCAGCCTTTTCTCAAAAAAGACTTTGTAAAGCCCTCTGTTATATATACTCTTAAATTAGACATAATCATGTATATTCTGAAGAGTGTACTATGTTCTTCAGATAAAACAGGGCACATTGTCCCTAAAGTAAAAGACACACCACTCTTCTGCAGAAACACAAAGACAAAGGGGCATGTGTTTAAATTTCATTAAAGCAGTTTTATTCGCAAAATAGAAATCTTCTATCAAAGTGTAAATTATACATATTCACAATCTGGTCTTATTTACACAAATATACACGGTATGTACACGTAGAACTCTATAAATACACTTTATTCACAGGTGGATAAGGCCGTTCTTTACGGGACAGGACTCGTGTTTAGGAAAAGACCTCTGCTGCAGGTGCATTGTTCTCATTGTTTCAAGAGAAGCCATTAGGCGCTCATTAATGTGCTAATCACAGCCAGGCCTGAGGCAGGTCCCACTCTTGTCTTCAACAGCAGCATTCATCTGGACTCAGAGTGACTCTGGACAAGCGTCAGAAGCGTCAGGTTTAATAAACGAATAAAGGCAGTTTTTCAGAGACATAGACTGTTTCTGAAAAGAAAACTGTTCCAGTTGTAGCAGAACTTTTGCACAAGACGTTTTCGCGCCTGCGGTTTACTGCAAAAGTACAATTCTCTGTGAATGTTATGCTATTGTTGGCCATTTATCCAAGATTCACGTCCGTCGTTGTGTTTTGGCTGAACACGTGACTAACTCATGTGTTTCCAAATGAATGATGACAAAATGTGAGGAGACCATAGCATGAACCCAGCTCCAGCATTTTACGCACACATTTACGAAATGGATGAGTTGTGTAAAACTCTGGAATCAAAATGAAAAGGTACAAGAAATTCAACATGAAACAGTCAATAACTGGACAAAAGAGACAGAGTAAGTCCGATGCTTGTTAAGGGGAGGTTGCTACTGGTTTGAGAACAGAAGTTGGCACATTTTAAATAAATAAGAAAAGAAGTGGTAAAGACAGCCCAAGACCAGGTCCAGACCAGAGGAGTGCTCAGTGAAGCCCTGGAGTTTGATATTAATCCAAAAAGTCTCGTTTAAGACTTGATTAAATGTCTTTAAAGTCTTGTGTCCAGGTCAGACCCGGGACAGAGGCACCTGTTTGGGGTAAGACACGGAACTTGCGGTTCCGGACCTCCAGGTGAGCCCCGTGCTGACGTCACTGTACATGGAGCCGCTCGAGGCTTTACTGCCCCAGCAGCAGCGCGTGCAGAAAGTCCTCCACGAGTCCAGGGTCTTCCCGGACCAGACCCAGGCCCCGGACGTGATGCCCACGAGGAGGCACATGAAGTACTTGAGCATAAACACGGCGTAGTCCGGTCTGGCTCTGGCCGCGTCCTGCGCGCACGAGCAGGTGTGCGTCAGCTCCCACGCGCCTCTGTTGTGCTGCTCGTAGAAGTAGCAGGCCACAATGACAGTGGCCGGGACCGTGTAGAGCACCGTGAAGACCCCGATCCGGATCATGAGCCGCTCCAGTTTGTCCGTCTTGGTCCCGCCCTGTTTGATGACGCTCCTGATCCGGAACAGAGACACGAAGCCCGCGAGCAGGAACATGGTCCCGATGAAGAGGTACAGCACAAGCGGCGCGAGCACGAAGCCCCGCAGGTTGTCTAGGTTCTGGTTCCCCACGTAGCAGATCCCAGCCACAGAGTCGCCGTCCACGGCGCTCAGCGCGAGCACCGCAATAGACTTGACGCTGGGCACGAGCCAGGCAGCCAGGTGAAAGTACTGCGCGTGCCCCGCGATGGCTTCGTTGCCCCACTTCAGAGCAGCGGCAAGGAACCAGGTGAGGGACAGGATGACCCACCAGATGGAGCTGGCCATCCCAAAGAAGTAGATGAGCAGGAACACGAGCGTGCACAGCGCGGGGCCCGTGGACTCGTACCGGATGTGCTCCACGCCACTGTCCTGGTTACACGCTACCTCCTCGTGCCCTGCAATCAGCCGCACGAGGTACCCCAGGGACACGAACAGGTAGCACGCGGACAGGAAGATGATGGGCCGCTCTGGGTATTTGAACCGGTCCATGTCGATGAGGAACGTTGCCACGGTCACGAGCGTCGACACGAAGCACAGCGCGGACCAGAGGCCGATCCAGAAGTTTGTAAAGGTGCGCTCCTCCGGGCTCAGGTACGGGCTGTGGCACGGCACCGCGCAGTTTGGGACCTGTCCCGTGTGCACGCGGTGCAGCAGCGGGTGGTCTGCGCTCAGAGGAACCATCGGGTCCCGGCAGAAACATCCGGGCTCACAGTGCGCGGCGGCGGGCTTATGCTTCCCAGGCACTCGGCTGTAGGTCTTCTTCTTGGGCGCGTAGGGCTTGAGCGCGCGGTTCGTGGGTTTGGCCACGATCAGCGGCGGCGCGGTCGTGGTCTGGCTGCGGTTGTAGTCCATGCACAGGGTGTCCTGGTCACCCTGCTCCGGCAGCAGGTCGCACCTCATCCTGTCCGGCCACGGGAAGCCGTACTGACGCATAAGCGGCGCGCAGCCCGCCCGCGCGCGCTCGCACACGCTCCTACACGGCGGCAGCGGCTTCTTGTAGTCCTCTAGGCATATCGGCGTGTACATGCTGCACAGGAAGAAGCGCAGGTCCGGGGAGCACTTGATCTCCACCAGAGGCCAGAACTGGTGCACCTCGAGCCCGGCCTCGTCCTGAGAGTCGTGCTTGAACTGGTTGGGCATGTACGTGTGGTTGTAGCCGATGCCTTTGCACAGCGGCACCGTGATCTCCTGACACTGCAGCTCCTTGGCTGCCCAGCAGCGCGTCCCGTGCAGCAGCAGGGCGAAGAGCGTGAGCCGCGCCGGGACGCCCCTCTCCATAGTCCCTCAGAGTTTAGTCCACAACAAACAAATCCAAAGTCCTGGACTAGTCCCGATGAAGCGCTAGAGCCATGCCTCTCACTCTGTGTTCTCCGCTCTGTGCTCTGAGGCTCTGAGGCTCTGAGGCTCTGAGGCTAAGTCTGAGTGTGAGCTGTGTGTCTGAGCAGAGCCGCGGGCGGTGGGTTTTATACCGCGGCGGCAGCAGGACACTCCCCCAAAGCTGGAGCATGAGGCGGGATGTTTGCTCTGGACCAGGGCTCGTGGATTAGACCTCATTAGACCCCCCTGTGCTTTCACAAACAGAGAAGTGACGGGGGTCCGAGCACAATAGAGACATTAGGAGGAATGTCATTAAAATGTTCTCTGGTGTAGTTACTGTCACAGGAGCCCACAACAAGGTCATAAAGATGGATTAGGCCATTTTTGGGTCCCTGCGAAAAATACCACTTCAGCATTTTATGGTTTCATCAAAGTTCCATAGATCTGTAGTTCTTTGAAGAAGATCTGGCCACATAAGTTATGATGAATATCTTCAAGAATCATGTGGATTATGTTCTGAGACTAGGCTAGACTTTATATAGAGGCATATATTCTCTAATAATGGGGTGGCAGTAGCTCAGTGGGTAGAGCAGTAGTCTTTCAACCGGAAAGTAGGCGGTTCGATTCCCTCCCCACAGTTCATACTGTTGTTGTGTCCTTGGGCAAGACACTTAACACACCTTGCCTCCAGTGACTGTAACACTGTTAATTACTGTAGAACAATGTAAGTCGCTTTGGATAAAAGCGTCAGCTAAATGAATAAATGTAAATGTAATAGTGTTTTCTTTGCTAATCACAGTTTATTTTATAACTACGTAAAATGTGCTCAAACACAATATTATTATTGCTGTTCAATACTGTTTTTGTCTATTTAGACTTATTTAGGTATTATCTGCACAAATATTAGATTGTTTAGGGTCTTCAATGTAAAGGAAATGGCATTGGTTTGTTGTTAATGTTTGTGGAAGCAGACAATACAAGTTATGCAAATACTTTTAATGAGCCTAAAGTAAAGAAGGCATTTGGCTTAACATCATTTAAAAAACCTAACAGTGCAATACACAGAGGAAGTTTCACACTGATATACCTCATTCTGACAACGATAAGACTCAAATATGCACTTACCCGTTTCTCATTTCGTCTGTCAAGCTCTAAAGCACATCTTTAGTAAAGCCTACTGTCAATATGTCAATACGAAACAAAAAAGTGAATGAGAACCTTTCTTGTGCACACAAATGTCCAAACCCCCAATTAAATCTTTGGTTTTGTCACTTTAACAAAATCTGTATTTTATTATTTATAAAATGTCTCAAAAATGTTATGTCCAGACAGGACCTGGAAAAGTATGCAGGACTATTAATTTTCTTTCAAAGACAGTCACTAAACAGCTACAACTAATCCAGCAGCCAGAGTAATTACAAAAAACAAAAAGAGTCAACATATCACTGCACCGGCTTCCAGTCGCACAAAATACTCTTGTCCAGAAATCACTGAATGGTTTAAGAACTTTAGAAGACCTTCAGATCAACCGGTACCGGACGGTTAGTCGTCCCCTTCCTCCGGACTCCACGTGTCATTATGCAGCCAGTCTGTGCAACTCTCTTCAGACTCATCTTTTGAACAAAACTTAACATTAAATATCAAATTATTATTCTTCCATGTTGAGTGTATTGCTCTGTGTTTGCACATTATTATGTCTTCTTCTGTAAAGCACTTTGAGTTGTCTCACAGGAAAGGTGCTATAACAAATGTGTTCTTGTGTAAACGGTCTTTGAGACTTTTTAAAATCCAAAAACACGCCATTTATATTTTGACTGACTCTATAAAGGAAGATTTAGCAAAATCTCTGAAAATAAATACCCGATTTGACAAAGTTTATAACCTTTTTAAGGCTGCTTCTGAAAAAAATAATTCTGTAACGTAATATTTTGGTTATGTCTATACTCAGTTATTTATACCATATGTTTTATTCACTTTTGACCAATCGTCTGAGGAGATATTTATGTGAAAGAAGAGAGGAATGGTTTGAACAGACGCTGTATGTCTTGCTGGTTTGGTTTTGTGCTGGAACATGCCTCTCTGTCCTGATTGTGTTCAGGGGCTAATGTCTCTTGTTAGCCCACAGCGGGGGGTTGTCTTGGTAAAAGCAGGGGGCAGTTTGTTTTAACGCTGGGCGGTCATTACTGCGACAGAGCCCCAGCTCCACAAACACCTCCCTGTTGTGTTCTCATGTGTCAACATTCACCAAAGCAAAGAGCAGAGGGACATGAAGCTCTGATTAAAGTCATTTACACTTCTTATTGGATTGTTTGTCAGACAGCTTTATCAGAACAAACTAGACCCAGCCCTAACAGTCTTTACAACAACGGCTGTTTTCCTCTGCTCAGAGCAATCACACCGGTCTGACACATGCACACATTCGTCCCCTCTGCAGAAAAATACTTTGGGTAGGGTGCACGTGGCAGAGTGGTTAGCACTCCTGCCTCAGAGCAAGAAGGTTGTGAGTTCAAAACCCGGCCAACTCAAATATTCTCGGCCGACTCTGGTCTTTCTGTGAGGAGTCTGCATGTCCTCCATGTGTTACTGTGGGTTCTCTCCGGGTACTCCGGTTCCTCCCACCGTCCAAAGACATGTATGTACAGGTTAATTGGCAACTCTAAAAGTGTCTCTAGTGAATGAATGTGAGAGTGAATGATTGTCTGTCACTGTTTGTCTCTTTATGTTAGCCCTGTGACGAACTGGCCACTGTCCAGGGTGAACCCCGCCTCAGTCCCAAAGCTGCTGGGATAGGCTCCAGTCACCCGCGACCCCTAACGGGACAAAGCGGTAGAAAATGAATGAACATTTATATTTTATTTCTCGTCACCAGAGATTTCAGTTCAGTTACACTTTAATAAAACGTACATTTCCAGACGGAGCAATATTCATTTAGTCTTTTCTTTTTTTGCAAAACGGTCTTGGTCTGTAGACTGCTCTTAAGACTATTGTGTAAAGGTCTGGATCTAAAAGTCTTGGTCTTGTCCATGTGTCAAATATAATACAAAACTGGTTTATTAATGGTGAATACAAATATATTAAATTAAAACTAACTCTGTCTCCTTCAAACACTGACCTCCGTGAGTCTGGACCTGGTCTAAGTCTGGACCTGGTCTAAGTCTGGACTAACACTGACCTCCGTGAGTCTGGACCTGGTCTAAGACTGGACTAACGCTGACCTCCGTGAGTCTGGACCTGGTCTAAGACTGGACCTGGTCTAACACTGGACTAACTCTGTCTGGACCTGGTCTAAGACTGGACTAACTCTGACCTCCATGAGTCTGGACCTGGTCTAAGACTGGACTAACTCTGTCTGGACCTGGTCTGAGTCTGGACCTGGTCTAAGACCGGACTAACTCTGACCTCCGTGAGTCTGGACCTGGTCTAAGACTGGACCTGGTCTAAGATCGGACTAACTCTGACCTCCGTGAGTCTGGACCTGGTCTAAGACTGGACCTGGTCTAAGACCGGACTAACTCTGACCTCCGTGAGTCTGGACCTGGTCTAAGACTGGACCTGGTCTAAGACCGGACTAACTCTGACCTCCGTGAGTCTGGACCTGGTCTAAGACCGGACTAACTCTGACCTCCGTGAGTCTGGACCTGGTCTAAGACTGGACCTGGTCTAAGACCGGACTAACTCTGACCTCCGTGAGTCTGGACCTGGTCTAAGACCGGACTAACTCTGACCTCCGTGAGTCTGGACCTGGTCTAAGACCGGACTAACTCTGACCTCCGTGAGTCTGGACCTGGTCTAGGACCTTGTGATG
>JALDNG010000257.1:170000-339141 GCA_024349245.1 Neodontobutis hainanensis
TGGATTCAAACTTTGTTTTTAGAAACACAGATGCTATTCACAAGAAGTTAGTCTGACTAGAATCATATACAACATAATAACATGAATTATTACATAAATAAAAAGTAGTTATATGGCAAAGTCGCGGAGACTCTCTCTAAGCCCTTTACATCAACTCCAAACACAGACCACACGGCAAGCAGACAAAAACATGTCAAAAGATCTACTCAGACCAGTCGACACATTTAACCAACAAACTCGAGCCAGAGCTCAAATGAAACTAAAGAAGATAACTTAATAATTTCATACGCCTTATGGTCATGAAAATAGGCCTAGTGCGTATTTCAAAAGAGTTATCGACCTCGTCCACTGTTGAAGCACTGGGACTGCCTTAGACCCATCTGACAACAGATCTTTACTTTACGTTTGTGGGTTTAACCTTAAAGAAATCACCGTTCAATAGAGAAAGAACATTGTAATATTCTTATCTATTTCTATCGAGACATTTCTGTAAAGCATGTGGTAATAGCACTAAACCAGAAGTGCTACAGGAGTAAATGACACTGAGGAAATCCACAATCATTTCTAGATTCGACTGTATGCTTGAACTCTGAGACACATTTCAAACTCTTAATCAAACGTAGACTGTGACATTTGGAAAGAGGGGCCTTCCTGGAGTATTTAAACCCAGTGTAAATGTTTAAAAAGAGATAAGTATCCTAGCATCTCCAGTGCCTGCTCCTTGCCCTCTCCTTTTTAGGGAATTGGGGATTTGGCAGGTTTCCCACGTCTCAGTGTAGCCTTGTCTGTCTTTATCCTGCCTAAACCTGCTGGCCCCTTTTTACCGCCGCTGTTCTACCTTCGAATCCTCGGAGCACTGAAGCTGCAAAAGCCATTTAGGACAGATATCGGATGATGTGGCGCTGGGGCTTTAGAGGAACAGATTTTAGAGGTCTCACTCTTGGGAGAGATGTGACTGAAGCACACACTTGTTCAGGTTAAACAGTCGCAGGAAGACGGCCCACTCACATCTGCTCACAGGGTAAACACCAGGCCGGCTCATGTTTACTGGTGTCAGGACTTAACTAACATTTCCTCTTGCACAGGCCGAGTGTGCTGCTTCAGCTGCAGCTTTTTATTTTGAATTCTAATTTATTTATATAGCTTTTTTTTGGGTCAAGTACACCTTAAATCATGGACATACGGACACTATTTATAAAAACGATACGCTGTGTAATCATTTATGCAACAGTATTTCTTTTATTAAACAAAAATATTTTACCATAAAAAAAAAATACCTGCATAAACCCTTAATCTGTACGAATATACCAAAAATAGTAAATTATTTGTATTCTTTGAAATATAATTAAAAGATTCATGATAATAATGAAACAAAAATGGTTTAGGCAAATGGAGGTTAGTCCATTTTTGATTTAAAAAAATCACCTTTTATTTTATTTTATTTTATCTTCAGAACATTCAGATATTCTGTTTCTTATCCTTTCTTTCCAGATGATTTTCGACATTATGCCCCGTATGAGCACGTATTTCCTGAAGTCACCACAAATGTCACAAATGTCAAGAGAAGATTCTTCTAAAAGTGTGAACGTGGCTCAATAGAGTGACATTGCTGAAGTCAAGCTAACAATGCATGCTGTTTTAGTTTAAGGACATTAGTTCGACCATCGTAACACAGGAATATATCATTAAAGACCTGTTTAAAAAGGTTTTCATAATTTAAAAGAAAAGGTTAAAGTAAAAGCATCTGGACTGAGTTTTCAAGGTGAAGATGTTTCGTCTCTAATTCCAAGAAACTTAATTCATTCAGAGTTGAACTGTAAGAGAGCTGAGCTTTATCTGAGAGGGAGGGGCTTAACCTGAAACTAAACCTGATTGGAGCAGACTGTTCTGGTCTCACAGTCGTTAACTCTGAAAGGACAGAGTGACTCCTGACGTGAGAGTTGTTAAAGGCTCAGGAGAGTTGTTAGTGACACTGTTCTGTTCAGGTGTTGTTGTTCTAGAGTCAAACTCTTCTGATTTAAGTTTCAGAACACTGTTATTCTTCTCTGGACAAAATTCGGACATTTTCATAACTTACATTGTTTTATCAGCCAGTCTCTGGTTTGACTTTGGTTGTAAAAGGAAAATGACTTTGTGGTCCATTAAAGTCTCTTGAGTGTAATGTGACCAATTACACCTGCATTAAACCAAATGAGACTGTTTTAACGGGTGTACTCAGACGTGAAGTGAAGGGTGTGGGACATTTGGGGCAGGTACATCTATGTATTTGCACCGAGACAATTGCCACATTCCACATGAAGGTGAGGAGTTGACCCCAGACTAAACCAGGACGAGACCCCCACCCAGGCCCCCGTTACCACCTGCGCCCGGACAGGCTAACAGTAAACTGACATGCCCCCCTCCCCCAGAGTGTGACCGTGGGTCTGGAGCGGCCTCTTTAGTCAGACTCAGAAAAGCGTGAAAAGTTAGTGGAGGTCAAACGGGTGATGGACTAGTTACGTCAAAAACATTCAGAAAAATGGTTCTAACCAAGCTGGAGCGAACCGAGAAGGTACGAGTCTGGGGCTGCGTGATTTTAGGAAAACATACATATCAATAACTATGTGGAATATGGTGGTAACCATACGGCCTGGAATATTTGAAAATCCCCTTTAGCATTGTTATAGTGCTTCTACTCCACCAGTGTCAATGTCACTCCCTGCTCTCTCACACGGTTTTATGTCCAGATATACTTTCTCTGGGACTTTGAGGCTAAAAACCCCATAGAGTCAATTACCTGTAGTTACCATTTGTCGTAGCACGATCGTGTCTCTGTCTCGTCTGAATGTGCTGCCCTTCATCACTGTTCTTTAGCAGATTCAATCAGTTTTAGGATCCAGTGTGCACAAAAATATAAACTAAAATCACAGCTGTTTTTCTGTGAGGACATTACAAACAGTAGGTGGATAAGTTCAGAGGAAGGAAGTGCTTTGGTTTGGTTTAAACAAATGAGAATAGAGCTAACTTTTTATTTTGGACATCATTTTCAATATTACCTTAAGATCTATGCATTTAAAATGACCATGTTCTTTAAGTTCACGTGCAGATTTCTCAAGGACAAGCTGTGCCAGTGCTCACATTGTGCAATATTTTACCCCTGGAGAATGTCTGCTCATTCCTTTACTCAGTAACCTGTCAGACGTTCGTTCTCTGTACAAACTCCACTTGTGCCACTCAGAGATGATAAAGCCTGTGCCGTAGTGCGATTAGCCTTATCCGTTCACAAATATGTCCGACAACAGGTGTCTTTAGTGTCGCCATCGACAAACCCCGCAGCTGCTCGAGGTTCATTTGTGAGATAACACTGTCAAAGGCTAAACCACTGCTCCATGTTCAGAGGACCATTAACGTGTCATTCTGTGGCGTTACCAGTGTGACAAACTATTGCCTAATCAGAAGAAAACAGAGGCCGACGGTCAAGGTTTATTTGAAATACTGAAAATAAAAGCCATGAGAAGTACTGTATATACATTACAGCCGTGAGAAGAGAACTGGCCCGAGTCATGAAGATGCATTTATAGTAGCTTATACACATCATCACTGTTGGGATCTGGTCAATTATGTGTTTCAGGGAAGAATTATAGAGTATTGATCACTGCACGGTCTCCAGAGAATTAACAAAGATTAACAACAGAACTATTTGTGCAAAATGAAAATCAGCTTAAACTGAATGAAGGGCACATACAAAGTAGAGTGAGCCTACAGACTCTCAGCTGCACAGTGTGGGGTTCACTGCTTCTCATCAATGATTGTTCAGAGTTCCTATCTTTTCTCTGAAGCAGGTTAACCGTTCAGTGTGAGTATCTATTGTGAAACCACACATCCAGCTTCAGCGGACACGGCCCAGAGCACAGGACTGAAAGATGTGAGGAAGCACAGAAGAAGCAGCGCTCAAAGCTTGAGAGGAGAGCGGAAAACAAGCTGGCACAATCTTTTTTTTGGACTGGAACTGCACAGTCTCGAAGCTGTGGTGGAGAAGAAGATGGACAAAATCAATCTCAACATCACCACAAGAATAAACCGAGGCAGATGGAAGTTCATTCAAACACACATTCATCTTAAATGGGCTTTGGGCTCCATTTCATGTTGCTTTTTATTTATTTGAACACAAAATGGACAGGGAGGTGTTGATCTGTTTTCTTTCAAACCCTGTGCTTTACAACAGACACTTCCTGTGGAGCGTGTTCAGGAGTCAGACTCTGAACCAGCTCCAAAGGTCGCAGACACTCCTTTCTTTTCTGCTCTGAATGTTTTGTGCGCAGACGCTCTAAATTTAGAGACACAAGCCTAAATACACGGAGGCTTTATGCCGTACAGTGTGCAAACATTTCGTCCTGTCCAGACAACAACCCACTAATCTCAGTCCCTGTGACTGTTTAGTAACTGTGGTAACCCTCCCTGTTGTGGTGCAAGGATTTAAATGAGTGTTTACACTGTAGGAGTTTATATTTGACGCGGTGCAGGGAAGTAATATAGTTTTAGAGC
Source organism: Neodontobutis hainanensis (assembly GCA_024349245.1). Lineage (NCBI taxonomy): Eukaryota > Metazoa > Chordata > Actinopteri > Gobiiformes > Odontobutidae > Neodontobutis > Neodontobutis hainanensis. The sequence goes on from JALDNG010000257.1 coordinate 174,525, forward strand.
TTACAGAGCCTTCGGGCTGAAAAGTCATTTGCAAAGTAAACTGTACTTCTGCCACAAATGCTTCTAGTCACGGACCACAGCCTTGAGCCAAACAAATGTAGCCTACACATCAGCTTCCCTAGAAATGCTAACCCTTTTTTAGATTCCTTAGATTAGATTTTATCGTTATAACACAGGTAACAAGCACAAGGTTATAAACAGTCTATAAACAGTCTACGAGTACTAAGGACACGAGTCTGTCCTGTCCAACGATGGTTTGTCTCTGACAGGTCTGGGACGGTTTTAGGTTTGCAGATGTGGACACCGTTTTACCGTTAGGAACATAAACAACATGGAGCTGCTCTGATTGGATTAAACTGAAGTTGATGAATATAATCTATTCACAGTCTAATAAGAACTACTGTGACCATTTAAAAGACTACATAGAGACATGTAACTTTTACAGTAAAAACCCTTTTTGTTTCCAGTGCAAAACTATAAAAATAACATGAAATCACTTTAGTTTTAACAGTAATTAGCCTTAGAATAAATGGTGTCATGTGAAGCTATTGACGGAACATTGTTGTCAAAACAACATGCTTCTGTAAGATTGAATATGGTTTATTCTTAATAATAATCGTATTTTTAGATGCTGCTTTTCCACCTACTGTAGGCTCGCAAAGGTTTACAGACATTCAACTATTACCAGTGTTACAGAACTTCACTGGAGGAAATGTAGGTTAGGTGTCTTGCCCAAGGACACAACGACAGTATGTGCGGGATGTTATGATGTTATGGGATGTTTCGAGCGGGGATCGAACCGCCCACCTGTCGGTTGAAGGACGGCCGCTCTACCACTGAGCTACTGCCGCCCTGTACACCCATCTCATACGTTACAGTACTTTAATAAATGTTTAGTAAGTGTTACAGTCTTTTACCGGCAGCTGTGCCACAATTTCACCATAAAAAGTATGGTACAAAGCAACTTGAACATCTTCAACGGGTTTGTCCAATAAATAAAAAATACACTCTAAACATACTCAATGCCTCAAATACAGCCCCCACTAAACATCTAAAACATTCATTCATTCATTTTCTTCCGATTAGTCCCTTTAGGTGTGTGACTGGAGCCTATCCCAGTAACTTTGTGCCTGAGGCGAGGTACACCCTGGACAATACAGACAGAGCTGTTGTGTGGCAAAATCCAACAGTGCTCAAGAGACAAGGACATGGCTTGGTTAAAATGGATTGTGTGCCTCAGTTAAGTATTTGATTGAAGAAGAATTCTTGGTTTCTGATATTATTAAAACACATGATCGTGTTTTCAGAACTCCGTGTTTGCTACCAGATCGGTTGCCATGTACAGCTGGACTAGTATTCGTCAAAGTAAATTACCCCAAGTGAATGGTCATTGTACCCAGCCGTCGGCCCAGAGCTGCTGAGAGAAACGGTGCACATGAAGAATCACAGCCTGGAAGTCGAAACTCAGGGCCACAAAAGTAAACACACACAAATCTTGATGCACAAATACAAATTGTAACAAACACAAATCTTAGAACAAACTCAAAGTTACTTTTCCTGAAGTACAATTTTATTCACAAATACTGTTCAGGAACTTGCTTAAATTATTGATAAACTCAAAATGATGAATTAAAGTGGGATTGGCCATATGGCCCACCCTGAGATACAGCCCTAAATCTGCTGTGTAAAAAGTACTTCCCACTATTTCTCTTTGGTCAAAATAAAACACTAGTCGAAGAGATTCATCAGATCCATGTAAAGCTCAAGCTCGCTGTTTGGACTTCAAAACTAAAAAAGAGGAAAAAGATTTAGTTTAATTATAAACAAAACAAATCAAAAAGTAGTTTACTTACTCTAAACATTACCCATGTCCTTACTCTGCACTTATTTAATAAAAGAAAGCTCTAAATGTAACAAGGACTTGTATTAAGACAAACACCACAGACTCCTTACAAACCTGCATTTCTTCTTCACATGCCAAACATTTACAACTCAACCAAGGCTCAGAAAAGAAGCAGCTCTAAGGCGACTTAACTAAAACTTAAAGAGAGGGCTAGTCCAGGGTTTTAGTTCAGAGACTGGTTGAAGCATCACAAACACAACAGGACGGATGCTATACTGAACAACATGGACCACCGCCTGCACTCTTTTGAACGACAGAGCAGCCAGTGGACGTCAGATAACCTGCAGGACACAACTCCACAAGAACAATCAGTCTGTGGAAGATAAAGCATGAAGTCATGTTAGCAATAGCCTGTTCAGTTTTGACCCACTGGAAACACCAACGATGCACGAGGATGTACTGTATGTATTGTGCGCTTGTGTCTTAACAACTGCACTCTGCCCAGACTCGGCCGTGGTCAGGACAGCGTTGGGTTTCGGCGGTGGGTTTTGTGAGCGTGCTCACGGGGAAGGAGTGCAGGACCTGAGCACCGCACAGACGTTCATGAAGGACGCACATTGTTGGCCGCCCTGGGGAGAAAACTGAGCAGTCTGGCAACACAGGCGGAATTTCCTACTGCGATGTTATCTCGCACAAGACATTTAGCCTCGGCCAAATGAAGGAGCGAGTGGCGGGAGGACGGGGGAGTAAAGTGACAGAGGGAACAGAAAGAAAAAGCCTAAAGGAGAGAAGAGGACAGACTGTGGACTGAGTGGACGTCTAAGTATCATTTACACCGTGTCTTTAGAATAAAACATACTTGTGTGCATCAAACATCATTTATGAAATTATGTAAACCTTACAAACATATAAAGGAATGGTTCTTTAAATACTAACAAGAAGCATTTGGCAAAACAGAATTGAAAACAGGAGCATCAGACAGAAGACTTCAGCTCAAACCCAGGTTCTACTGATACACTTCGGTTCATGACATATTCACGTTTCAATAACGACCAAGAGGACCTGGACATTTATTCAGGAGGCCCCAAATAGACCCCAGAAAAGTTAAAGCAGTGATTTTATTTTCGCGAGTTTGCTGACGTAAAAGATAACAAAATACAAAGAACAGTAAATAGCTTTTGTTTTTGTGTAACAGCTCTCCAGGAACTACACAGAGTGCAGCAGCTTTTTCTGTCTTTAACACGACTTTAACGGGTTTAAATGACACCAGATCTGCATATACTTCATTTAATTGAGGTAGATTAGTCCAAAGAATAGTTGACCCTGTGTTTTTTTATTTATTGTGGATTACACTTTTTTACAGCAGTTCTGTCTCTTAACACACACAAGAGCAATAACTAGATCTAAAAATATGCAATAAAATGGTGTGAAAACAAGGCCATAAAAATTCTTGTCTTATCAGCGAACGAGCCGCAGCAGGAACAGTGTTCGATCAGTGCCCGGTTTATCTGGGATTACTCGTATTGTGTCGAGCCCTGCGTGAACTGGTAAATGTTTGACTGCTTTTGTACAACTGCCAGAGAAGCTAATAATCTCTGGAATAAGTTATGAAGCTGGACAATTAGTAATGGATTATGACACAACTGTCAAACTCAAGGCCCGGGGGCCAAATGTGGCCCTTTGCAATGTTTTATGTGGCCCTTGAACACATTTAGTTGGCCATTTATTTAGCATGTTTTAATTGGATTTGAACAAGTTTATTTTATTTTTTATAAATTTCCATAGGTTAAGCTACAAAGACATTTACAAAACCTGTTCAAGTCCATCTAAAACCTGTTCAAGTCCATCTAAAACTTGTTCAAGTCCATCTAAAACTTGTTCAAATCCATCCAAAACCTGTTCAAATCCAAATTAAACCTATTCAAATCCATCTAAAAACCTGTTCAAATCCAAATAAAATCTGTTCAAATCCATTTCAAACCTGTTCAAGTCCATCTAAAACCTGTTCAAGTCCATCTAAAACTTGTTCAAGTCCATCTAAAACTTGTTCAAATCCATCCAAAACCTGTTCAAATCCAAATGAAATCTGTTCAAATCCATTTAAAACCTGTTCAAATCCATCTAAAAACCTGTTCAAATCCATCTAAAACCTGTACAAATCCATCTAAATCATGTTCAAATCCAAATTAAACCTATTCAAATCCATCTAAAACCTGTTCAAATCCAAATTAAACCTATTCAAATCCATCTAAAAACCTGTTCAAATCCATCTAAAACCTGTTCAAATCCAAATTAAACCTATTCAAATCCATCTAAAACCTGTTCAAATCCAAATAAAATCTGTTCAAATCCAACTAAAAACCTGTTCAAATCCATCTAAAACCTGTTCAAATCCAAATTAAACCTATTCAAATCCATCTAAAACCTGTTCAAATCCAAATAAAATCTGTTCAAATCCATCTAAAAACCTGTTCAAATCCATCTAAAAGTTGTTCATATATATTTTTCTCAGGTTCGCCTTTAGGAGGAAGGAAAGCAACATTCACGGTACAGCTTCAGAAAGCATTACTGTGGACAGGTATTAGGAGCTTTAAATCAGACTCAGAGCTTACACAGTGTTAAAGGTCTGACTGTGACCAGAGTCTGAACAGTAGTGCTGCTGCGCCGTGTAATGATTACCATCTGTCAACATTTATCTCACTCAGGCCATAAATGTTTTCTCAGAGAACAGGTCCTAAAAGAAAAGAGATTAACATGTCTGAGCCATTACATCCAAACTGAAAACTGTTTCACCTTTTGTCCTCATTCCTTTGACTGATCTGAAGGAGTCGACATTAAAATGTGTCCTGAGTGAAGGCTGAAGGTGTAAGCTGTGGGACTACTGTGACGCTGCTTTATCTGATGTGTATATATGTGTCTGATGGGCAGAATCTGTTGTGTATATATGTGTCTGATGGGCAGAATCTGATGTGTATATATGTGTCTGATGGGCAGAATCTGATGTGTATATATGTGTCTGATGGGCAGAATCTGTTGTGTATATATGTGTCTGATGGGCAGAATCTGTTGTGTATATATGTGTCTGATGGGCAGAATCTGTTGTGTATATATGTGTCTGATGGGCAGAATCTGTTGTGTATGTATGTGTCTGATGGGCAGAATCTGTTGTGTATATATGTGTCTGATGGGCAGAATCTGATGTGTATATATGTGTCTGATGGGCAGAATCTGTTGTGTATATATGTGTCTGATGGGCAGAATCTGTTGTGTATATATGTGTCTGATGGGCAGAATCTGTTGTGTATATATGTGTCTGATGGGCAGAATCTGATGTGTATATATGTGTCTGATGGGCAGAATCTGTTGTGTATATATGTGCCTGATGGGCAGAATCTGTTGTGTATATATGTGTCTGATGGGCAGAATCTGTTGTGTATATATGTGTCTGATGGGCAGAATCTGTTGTGTATATATGTGCCTGATGGGCAGAATCTGTTGTGTATATATGTGTCTGATGGGCAGAATCTGTTGTGTATATATGTGTCTGATGGGCAGAATCTGTTGTGTATATATGTGTCTGATGGGCAGAATCTGATGTGTAATAGCAATAAAGAGGCAACTGGCAAAACTGTATAAACAGCAGGTTGGTAACGCTGGGCCCTGTGTTTGCTCTGCTGTGTCCTTTTTTACCTCTTTGTGTTCGTAATCAGACTTACATCGATGAGTGCCTGTATTGGACTGTTTCAGTTCTAGTTATTGGCTCAATAAGGGCTTGATTATTGGCTTTGGACTCTTTAATCAACACAGGGCATAATGTAAGTATTAGAATAAGTATTAGATGAAAGTTAGTAACAGTGGTTTTACAAAGCAACTCCCAGCTCAGGATATACAACTAAATACTACAATAAAACAGCCAATCAGAAGCATTTTATAAACTACAGCGGTCCTTTAATGATTGGGTTTAGGTTTTGAGCAGACCACATTCTCTCCACAGTCTGCAGGATGAAAAAAGGCATTTGTCATCAGGACTCATCTGTTAATGAGACAGGTTCACTCAGAGTTTTTATTGCATTATGTGACACCATCTAGACACCTGAGCACCTGATGAGAGTCTCTCAACTGTATCTGCTTCTTTCAAATCAATACACTTTTAATATTATCATACATGACATTAAACTTAGTTTAAGGAGTTTCGATGATTGTGCAGGTTCAAGTGTTGTGTCTTTATTTCGTTATGTGGACTTATTCCAGCTGAACCGGTGATTGTAAAGTGAACAGACACTTGTTGCCATGTGTCGGCTGAAGAGGCCCAGTCCAGGTCGACTTAGCCGTGTGACACGCGATAGGCTCTAAATCCAAAGTGGAATGGCTGCAGGCTTCAACCTGCGCTTAAGAGGGTCAGTGCAGAACAAAGGGGGTTCAGTCCGTCTCTGAGAGGCTGCAGTCCGAGAGAAAACCAGGCCAAAGTTCTGTCTCCGACACTGCCTTTAACTGTTCTTATCATGTTTGTTTACACCAGCACACTGATGATATAATGATGCTCAAAGGATGAGCTGTTCAGAGTGACACTTTTAACTCACTCCTGAAGCAGCCCTCTCCATTTATCTGGGCTTGGGACTGGCACAAATGTACACTGGCTGTGACCCCTTGTGGCTGGATGAGGTGCATATTCACAGGTAAACAGTCCATGGTTCTTTTTATCGTGAGTGAAGATTTGGGATGAGACACATTAAATCACCACAGGAAACTGAAATTCAACTGCATTTCATGACATCTATTTTTTTATTTTAAAATGATTTTTAATTTAAATTATAGTATAATAAATTATAGTAAGCATTAAAGTGACATTCAGCCACTAGAGGGCGCAGATCCATCTACAGACTGTGTTTGTTTTCGAGAGGAAACTATCCAAAACCGGCAATTTAGTAAGAAAAAAACATGTCTTCTGAAATGGTCGGGTTATTTTAGTGCATTTTGTACAAATACAACTGTATCGGCCTGTATCTGCTCCGTCTGTTTGAGCTGCTAAACGTCTGCTCGTCTCGGTGACATGGACAGTTTTCTGTCCAGGTACCGTCTGTGAAGTAAGATTCCTCCAATGACTGTCTAAGAAGCGTTAAATCAATATGAGAATGTATATTTTGGGAAATTTAAAATGATGCAATGCTACTAGCTAAAAGTGACGCAGTGTTACTTAAAGTTTTAGTTTATATTGTTCAAGTATACTTCATTTGTGTTTAGTTTAAAGGTACTGTTTAATGACCTTACAGCATTTGTAATAAAACCATCTGTGAAAAAAAACTGGGACCTATTTTAATCAAGGTTCATCTTAAGAACAAACGAGACGCTTTGGTCGGTCACATTTTCACATTGAAGGGGTTCTGACTCGGCTGTTGGTTTACAGACGATCCTTTCCTTAAGAAGAACAATCTGAACATGGATGAATATTAACTGTGCAGTTAAAAGATGTTTAGTGACCCAAAAACATTTCCACCTGAAAAATATTTACATATATTAGGATTTATATCCCTTTAGATGAAGTCTGTTGAAGCTCGAACACTATTTTAAATCACAGCCACACGTCAACATTACCTGCACCAAATAGAATTGTTCTAATGTGAAACAAACCAAAACTATTTTAGTCTGAAAAGCTCAGGCGGAGTCTCCATTAGGAACAATCGGCAGAGTTTGTCAGAGTTTGGAGTAAATGTAAATGGATTATTTGTGCTTGTAGGGTTAGGGTTAGGGCCTGGGGGTGTGTAGTGTCTCATGCTGTGAGTTTGTGACACGTGGCATAGGTTTAACGGGTTAATGTTAGCACTAAACTCTGGTGATGAATCTGCGATCGCTCAGTTTAGGGTTAGTTTTAGGTTACGTTCACCTTTAAATTTAGAAGACATTTTGTTGCGAGTGGTGGGAAGATGAGGGAAGGTGTTAGGAGTACAGCAGACGGATTAAATGCCTGTTAAATGCAGTTCTGTCTGATTCACAGAGCTGCATTCACATGAGTACATCTTGAGAAAACAAACCCAGACTCTTTACAAACCAAACCTTCTTTTTGTGTAAGCTCGCACCTGCTCCTCTTCGAATGTGGGAAGAACTTATCCAAGAAAGTGTTATTTTTGAGAGAAATGATTGACATGAAGCCTCTTATTTATCTGCTAAACTTTTTTTCCATAAGAATACTTCAGATCCTGCTTGAAACAACTGCAGCACAAATTCCCATGCAGTCAAGAGTCATGTCTGCTCTTTTACAGGAAACCCTTTCACAGTTCTGTCATAATGGCCGCTTGAATCCAGCACGTTTTCACCTCTTGAGCCAAACGTGAATTGCCCGACCTTCTTTAAACCTTTATGCCTGGCAGCCATCATTCACTGTCAGCACTGTTCATTTCCCACGCTTCAGAAAAGTCCTGTCAACTTGTTCTCCTTTTTTTTTATTTCCCCTCACTATGCATGTGTCCAGTTCTACCTCCTTCTTTCGGATGTCATCCTGGGTCTTTTGTGGTTGAAGCCTATTGAACTCGCAGCCTCTCCACTCCTCGGACTCTCCTGTCCCTCTCAGGGGCCTAATTATGAGCCGCCATTAAATAAAAACATTTATGTTTCACCCTTTGGACAATGAATGCTTGTGATGCCCCCAGTCCCTCCCGCTCTCCTCTTTCTCCGCTGAGTGGCCATTCACTTGGGGGTCTCCCTTTTGTGATGGCCTCGCCGTAGGGAGTCTTAGGGGGCAGTAATTGTGCCTCATTAAGCCTTACAGTAAAGGGGAGGTGGGAAGTAAAGGGGGACGTGCAATTAACAAATCCCAGAGCGATTGAATGGGGCTCCTAATCAGGCCACAATAGCTGGGGCTCCCATCCTAGTAGGCCAAAAAGGAAGTGTTGCCATTGTCCAAACACATACAAGCACGCAGCAGGAATGCATGCTGCCCAGCGGAGATGGATGTAGGCCGTGCTGGCGTCATCCCAGAGGCCAATTTAAGGGAGAGACAGGAGGGTCTTAAGAACGCTTTTCACTGCCTCGTTCTCGGGAGAAACACTCGCAGGTGCAAGAACACACAGAGGGCCTCATTAGCGCTGCTCAGGACGTTTGCTCATTTGTTCTTCTGTGATTCCTCCGCTACATCCTGAGGTGGTCCTGTGTGAAGTGGTGGAGTAGGTAAATCAGAAGAAACAAGACTTTCTGTCAATGGAAATCCACCCAGCCTCACCATAACACACAGCTGCATGCAAGTTCAGGCTTAAAGTTACCCTAATGGCCTGAAACCGTAAACAGACACCCAACAAACAACCCTTGATCAAATGATTTAGATCTTCATTTATTTATTTTGCACAGTTTATTCATCTCAGTGCTACTCTAAAGGCTATGAGACAAATTGTTTGTGATATTGTTTCCACTTTTTGTGACGATAGCTCAATCTTTTAGTTTTTATTTCTCTCTATTCCAGTAGAGAGATGCTGAAAGTGTTCCACATTTGTGTTTTAACCGTGGAAATGCCACTAAAAGCACGTCGTTCCATTGGTTGCATTCACTGTTCCATCCAAATGATGTAAGGACGCACTTTGGTTCAGAAAGGGTTGGGCTCATTTGGTGCTGTAGTCCTGCTCACCAGTTCCATTTTATGAAATATTTGGTGCTTTAGACTTTGTTGTGTCTGGGTAAAAGTCTTAAAAGTCAGCATACCTCTGGCTGCAGAGACATAAATAAGTCTCCACTCAGTGCCACTGTCAGAGCCGTAAAAACACAAACACATAATGATATTCCAGCAGCACTGGAAGGAGAAAACTTTGCAAAGCGCCTCTGTTTTATCTGCTAATGGGAGCAGAAAGTGGTTTATCTGTAGCGTTCCCAGGAGAAACACTGGCTGCTTGTCCTTATCTTTGTCCCCGCCGAGTGCCGCGCTGGATTATGAAGTGGATTATGCAAATACCGCACAATATATTCATATTAACAAAGGTTGGGGTTCATGCGCCGTGCCATGAATACGCAAATAAAGAACCTGAAAAGGCTGCAGTGTGTTATCATTTAATGGAAACAGTGCACATTATTACTCCATGTTTTGGCTCGGTGGTTAATTTGTTGAATTGGCTTCATCTGAAAAACACTGATATCTCATTGTGTCCATTGTTTTAATTAGAGTCACTTTGTGTATCGTATGTAGAATAGTGAGGATAATTTGTATCCCATAGGAAACCGATTGAGTTGTTTATTGTAAAAAGACATACTTTTAAAATATTTACTCTAACAGTAAAATTAAGAACAATTTAATCCTGTGTTTTTATTTGGCTTTAATTGAGTTTAATTTAAGAAGCTTACTTGTTGGCATTTCCTGTTTTAGAAATAAGTCAGTTATTTAGGAACCATTTTGGATTTATTTGTATCTTTAAGGCCAACATCTGGTGGGAATTGAACCCATAACCTTTGAACAACACTGCCATTTGAGTGCCAAGCGTTGTCTAGTGGATGTTAGTGTGGGACTCAAACCAACACCCTTTGAATACATATCTGTTTAAGAGCTTAAATATTATACCCCAATTTAATTTTTAATTTCTATTAAACGTGCCATGACACCTGAGAACTCTAAGATAATATCCATTTCACACAGAACCCAGAGCATTCATCAAAAGAGAAACAATTGAGGACACTAAGCTCGACTCTGGTGGGACTTTAACCCACAACCTTTTAAATTACACTGGAACTAACAGCACCAACAGAGCCCAGTTTGTAGAAGTGTCATTTGGGCATTCAACAGAAGACGTGAAGCCTAGAAGTCCAACACGTTTTCCATTGTGCCACAGAGCCTTGAGTGTTTCTGACAGGTGTGTAAAGGTGTGTGCTGTGACATTTAGTGTTGCTGGATCGTGAAACTGTAGAAATATTTAACTGAGTGTGAGCTACAGTTGGTTTGATTTATGGTTTATGTGATTAGACACGATATAAAAGTGAGTTTCATCATTCAGGTGACATCATATTTCAACACTACAAATACTTTTTAACTGGAGGTTATTGGGATAATGACTCACCAGAGTTGAATGTGACTCCAGCAACAATACACTTCCTTCTAAGACTAACACTAAGATATGCATTGTACTTGGCTTTATTTTTTCTCTTATCAAATTTAAAAGGCGGTTTGCAAGGGGTTCGGGGACTTGCTGGTTTAATTATCATTTAAAGTGATAAAAAATAATCAAAGTAGTAACACTTTTTTATAAAAAAATGTCACGAAGAATGTGTTGTAAAAAGGACTGTTGCAAAATATTTTACTGTTAGCATTAATAAGGTTTATTCTCTAATGTCTCATTTCTAATTTAAAAATGCAACTGTACAGTTTAATTCCACGTGAACAAATCTCTTAATAACCTTTTTTTGGTATGGTATTTGTCCAGCAACAGTTACTTTGTGGAAACAAATGTAACTTGTCCAAGAACTCTACCTCCTTTCTCTGAAATCCCAGGGTCACGTGGTGGATTTTCCCACAATGCCAGTTTCTCTGTATCATTTTCCATCTGAGAACGATATGACCACATGTTTTATGAGCTCATACCAGATTACATTTCGTCTCTGTGCGCGGCGGATGAATGGCCGACTGTAGCTGAACAGGTCGAGCGCTGAAGAAGAATGAGTCTCGGGCAGTTCTTGGGCGGCAGCAGCGCCAAACGACAGAACTCATCTAATAAACACAACTAATGTCACTTCCTCCTCTCGTCCTTCTCTGAACTGCAGGTGATAATTATTGTTTGGGAGCTAATTTGCACAAATAATTAACAGATGTAGGCTGACAAATAGGCCAACGTGATTCTTTGCAAATCCCTGCTCCATTGTGTTGCTAATTGGGCCCAGTGTAAACAGATACTCTGACATGCCCCCCCCCCCTCATCCATCCTCTGTGGTTCTCTCTGAATACAGTCCTAAAGCCTCTGAATAAACAGCTGCAGCTTTAAGAGGTGTGTCCTGCTCAAAGCTTGAGAGTGAAACGATGAGTAAAGCTAACAAAAATGAAATAGCTTGTTTATTGCCGTGTTTAGAATGAGGCTAAGGGCCCCTGCACTAAACAGAAGAGACACAAGTAGACAATGTAAAGGCTAAAGGGGAAAACCTAAATGGGTTGTAATAGTGTTAACTGCTTTACAATGAGGTGACAGACGACTGGAACTGGGGGTCAATCTGAAGGTTCAGAAGGCATAAGCATGTGACCTTTAGCCTGACTCATTAAAAATCTGATTTTGTAGTGTTTTTCACACATAATGTGTGTTTCTGTTGCAAAGACTTATGAATATAATGACATAATTGACAAGTTTCATCACATTTTTCTATTTTCAATGTCACTAAACGATAAAGGACGTCACATGGGGCAGGGCTTTTGATCTGCCACATTGTCAGGAAAAATAAGCCAGGACAGGTTTCTGTCAGACTTCATTGAGCACATTAATAATTCTTTCAGGTATTGAGCTCTGTGTTAGTGGGAGAATCCACCCGGCAAAGTGTTTAAAAAAAGAAACCAATCACATAAACAGCACACTCAACGACTGTTGTGCTTTTCTGCAGCGTTCTAGAAAAAAAAACAGCCCCTAAATAAGCACGGTCTGACAAGTTTACACAGATAGTGTTTAACACTCCCTACTCACATATGCTTTATGGTTTTGATTTTACAAAGCGCTGTTTTTATTTATTTAGCTCCTCTAAAGACCTTGTGTAGCATATTATACATAAATCATAGAAATGACTTGACACTAATAAGCCTATTCTACAGCACATGTATCTTGGTTCTCGCTGGATAAAGGCTCACAGCGATCATCTGTTAGTTCTGCGTTGCCTTCCTTTCAAAAATGGAAACAGACAGAAGTATATTACACAAATGCACTGGAAACAGTGGAAGTGTAACTAGTAATATATAAAAAATGTTTTAATGGCGACATAACCATGTTCACAGCAGCAGTTCATCGAATAAAACTGGTCACAATTAAATATATACTGCATCCATAAACTCAAAAGCAAATGTGATTCTAGCCACATTTAGCAGAACAGTTCACTTATTAAACTTTTGGACACAGCAGAACTTTTCGATCACTGGGACTGTGACATCATTCTTCGGCAGATTCCCAACTCATGATAAAGTCATGCATCACTCCGCCCCCTCCTGCAGCAGCGTTCCCATCCCGCCTCACACAAGGACAAAGCTCTGACACGTCCTGGGCCATTGTCTCTGCTCCCCCCACTGCCACTCTCCAACAACCCCCCCAGCCCTGCCCCCGCCCTGTGTACTCACCACCCAAGCTCTGGACACAAGCCCTTGTTACCGAGTGTTTTTTTAGAGCTGAATGAGGACCATTAGTCAACAGCTGGTCCACTATTCACCAAGAGGCCAAGTCAAGTCAAGATGTGGCCGCTGTGCACAATCAGGCCGCAACAAAAGCCACACAACACGAATACTGCGCAACAATAGCCGGCAAGGTAAAGGCTTTGGACAGTGTTCACTCAAAAAGATTTGAATTTAAAACATATTGAGAAATCTGAGACAAAAGCTAAAGTGAACAAATTTTACTCAACGCAAGCAATAGTTTTCTTCCATTTTCCTACTAGAACTAGTGGGTCATGACCTAGAAGTGGGTCAGTGGGTCACAGAGAGAAGTCGAGAGAAATAAGTTCAGTGGAAAATGTATATAATTGAAATGTTGAATCAGAAAGTGTGCATTGACTTAGACCATAGGTGTTCAAACTTTTGATGACGTCTGAGTTTATCCTTTTTCCAAGTACTGTACATACTGTATACATGCATGGGTTTATAATAAATATATTTTCAATGACAAAACAATTACAATTTCTTTAAATGCCAATGTAATGTCAAGCATAAAAACATCTTAACAAATGAATGCTGTTACTGGGAGAGTTAGAAAACAACAAACAAGGCTTACAAAAATACCTAAAACTACCAAGAAGCCTCACTCAGCTTCTTTTGAGAAATTACACAGAGTCTCAGTGGCACAGATCGTCTTGTGGTGGAAAGAGAAACTGCATTTTGCCTGTATCATAAAACCATAATGATGTTAGACAGTGTTGGTGGATCATAAACACTACTTTGTTTTGTAGAAGCTGAGGGCCGCATTAAACTCTCACCCTGTGCCATGATTGGCCCCTGGGCCTTACTTTGGACATGTCTGACTTAGACAAACGTGGCAAAAGTGCAGAAGTAGTCCAAATCTTAATCAAGTAAAAATACAGTTATTCAAAATAAAATGATTCAAGAGTAAGTAAAATAAAAGCTTCAGTAGCAGAAAACTCTCCTCACCTTCACAATCTGCCATTCTTCACTGCAAACTACGAATATTCAGAAACAAACTGAAGTGAAGAGCTGCCCTCTGAGTTCAGTGTCAGACACATATTTATCTACAGCTTACTTTGCTTCTGTTTTCTCTGATTATGTTTTTTGTGCTGATTTTCTGTGTAAGTGGAAATTTATATCACTGTAATAGACAACTTTACAATTCAATATCTTTTGCAAAAAAAGGATTCATTGTTTCCAATCAAGGTTGAACAAGAGCAGAGAAGAGCACATTTTCTGTTTTGGAGCTGATCAGCCAACCATGATTATGTATTTCTATGAGTTATTATTTTTGTGGTAATTATTTCTTTTATTTAATAACACGTGCACTCGGGTTTGGAGTCACTGTTTGCTGTATTTGACTGAAAAAGCCTTACTTCCTCACCTGCAGACCCTGTAAACGCTGCTCGCTCAGATGCTGTTGCCTGGAGCCATATTGACTCCATTCGGGCCGAGCGGTCAGTCCATGGCCAGAGGCGCTGTTCAGGCTGCCTCCACTGTCGGTCTGCTGCCCCGACCGCCTCGCTTCTGATTGGATGAGACTGCCGTCCAAAACTCTAGAGACTCCCAAGGCCATGTTTTTAGACCTGACTGGTTCTGTCCATAACTTTCTCCACTGCTTCGTCTGAATACTGATGAGTCCAAAGAAAAGGGTCTATGTTTTTTGACTGAACCAACCCTATCTTTAGAATTCATTCATTTACCAGTCATTTAAGCATTAACAAAGTTTTTTAGTTGGATTAACATATTATATATAAATGGTCACCTCTTCAGCATAATCTCTTATATACATGTGGCTTCCTTCACTTTCATTTACAGAAAGAATGCACAGCACTGAGTCTTTAGTTGACGAGCTGGAGGGAGGAAGTCCAGACCACCCAGGTCTAGTCCCCGTCTCCCTACAGACTCTTAACACTAATTATATGGGAGTGATTTGTTTGAAAATATGAATTATGTCCCAGACAGACTCCCGGCTCTGGGTCTGTGCTTCATCAAACCGAACTCAACTCATCTTTAAATATTAGGCCAGAATACAGCAGAGCTGTAGATTTGTGTCTTATAGGTGCATTAAAGTGTCTTTGCAGTTTTCAAAGAAAATCTAAAATATGTTCAAATACAAATTACCCTGATCAAAAGTTCACATACCTCAGTTCTTAATACCATGCATTGCCACCTTTAACATCAGTTGAAGTCTTTTGTGGTAGTTGTGGATGAGGCTCTTTATTTTCTCAGATGTAAAGGTTTGAGATCTCAGAGTGTCTCAATGACACTGAGGTCAGACTGAGGTCAGGTCAGTCCAGAACCTTCTCTTTCTGCTGCTGTAGACAACGACAGGTCGACTTGGCCTTGTGCTTTTGGATCGTTGTCCTGTTGGAACGTCCAAGTACGTCCCATGAGCAGCTTCAGGGCCGATGAGTGCAAACTTTCCTCCAGTATTTTCTGAAAACATGCTGTATTCATCTTTTCCTGAGCCTTTGTAGCTCACACATCCCCAAAACATCACCTCCATGTTTCACAGTAGGACTGTGTTTCATCGTAGGTCTTGTTGACTCCAAATGTAACGTTTGTGGTTGTGGCCAAAAAGTAAAATTTTGCTCTCATCACTCCAAATGACTTTGTTCCAGAAGTTCTGAGGTTGTCTCTGAGCTGTTTGGAGAATTGTAAGTGGGATGTTTTGTGGTATTTGTGAAGTAATGGCTTTCTTCTGCGACTCAACCATGCAGCACATTTTTCTTCAAGTGCCTCCTTATTGAGCATCTTGAAACAGCCACTCTTTTTTCAGAGAGTCCTGTATTTCAGCTGAAGTTATTTGTGGGTTTTTCTTTGCATCCTGAACAATTTACTTGACAGTTGTGGCTGATATTTATGTTGGTCTACTTGACCTTGGTTTGGTTTCAACAGAATCCCTCATTTTCAACTTTTTTATTAGGAGTTAGAACATTGCTGATGTTATATCCTTTTCCTGTTTTATACAGTTCAGTTACTTTTCCCCGCAGATCCTTTGACATTTTTCTGTTTTTCCCATGACTTAGACAGAAACTCCATCACTGGATGAAAGATGCAAGGGTCTGCTAGGCAACAATAATTCCCCCGGCGTTACAGTGCATTATATTGATGAACAGCGGGAACTGTTTTCGTAAACAAAATATTAATGCCCTGGCATTGGCAAATATTTTTGTTTTAATATTTAATTTGATTACATTAATGTTTTTTAATGTTGTATAAATAAATATTTTACTGCTAATAACTTTTAACTGCTGTAAAAAGCACCTTATTTGTTTAAAGTGTTTGCAAAGCAAATGTTATTGCACTTTTGTTTATATAGCAGTACTTTCATAATAGTAGCTCAGTAGCTCAGTAGTTAGAGTGGTCATCCATCAACCGGAAAGTAGGCAGTTCGATTCTCACTCTCCACCCAGTTCATACTGTCGTTGTGTCCTTGGGCAAGACACTTACCCCACCTTGCCTCCAGTGGCTGGAACACTGGTAATTACTGTAGAACAATGTAAGTCTCTTTAAATAATGAATAAATGTAAATGTAAAAAACAAAAAAAAGTATGCAATACACAATTTTTTTATTTATAGACCATTTTTTTAATCTTTTGGGTATAATGTGATTAATCGCAATTAATCATAGAACAATGTGTGCTCTAATTCTGCAAGGGAACGTAAACGTATGACCACAACTGTATGTGCAGTACCCATCCGTTTAACTATAGCTGATGAAGGTTTGTGGTTGAGCTGTCCAGGTGTTTTTGCTGCAGACTCTTCAGCGATGTGTGCTTTTGTTGAAGGGGCTGAGGGGGGGGGGGGGGGGGGGCTCTATATTAGCGGTGTGTTTAGCCAGCAGCTGATATTTCAGACCTGACGTGCTCTGGTGGTAACTCAGTTCACTTCGACAGTAAATGCAAATAACTTTGGTTTTGTGGAGAGATCCATCTGGCATGGCTTCCATTGGTATGCAACTTATTTATAAAAAACAATACATGTCTGTGAATGTATTATTCGTTTGTGTCAATCACTTGGCAAACAATCCCTTAGAGGAGGTTGATACTACTGGACGTCTTTTATCACAATGAGAATAAAGGTCCATAAACAGACGTGTCCCTGAAACCTTGTATGACTGTTTGCCTGATCTCATAAACATCTGTACATGAGCAGCCCATATCCCACAGCATTTTAAGATGCTCCTCTGTTGTTGTTTGAGAAAAATCCCCAAAAAAACAATTGAAAACAAACAGAGCATTGAAGAGTATAGATAATGCTGGGTGGTCAAGCAATAGAGCAGCGCATTCCTCTTCATTTGAGTTGATATTCTTGGAGAATCTGTGCTTAATTTAATTACAGGGAAATGAGCATCTCCCATGCACAGAAGGGAGTTGGTGACGGCCCCACAAATCCACTCTGCGACTGTGGGACTTACAGCTAAATGCCTTTCCCAGAATTCCTCGGCTCAGGTTTGACATGAGCTGTGTTTTCAGAATTATTTCACCTTCGAGGCACAGCGCTCGGCGGACAGCAAAACAAATCCAAACAGGCTTATTTATGAACTTTCCAGTGACAAAGAACTTGAGACGGGACACAGCAACTGCCAACAAAAAGCAGGAAATGTTTGGAAAAGTATTTGTGAAGTGATGCAAGGTGAACACTGCAGTCACTCTTTTCTAACCAAGTACCCTGGACTCTGCAATTTATTCAAACGTTATTACTCCAGTAAACATTTTTGTTTCTTGTAACACTCGAATATGGGACGTTTCCTTTGACTGTGGTACACCATAAATGTATTATTAAAACTGGACATTAGTGGCCACTCGAAGTATTGCAGCCAAAAAAATATCCTATTTGACCCAAAAGAAAAGTCCCTGTAGACTGTATGTAGCTACAGGAGCCTACAGTGACCAAAAAGTATGGTATTGTTTGTGTGTATTTCCATTTTTTTTACGTCAACTGCTAAAAATCCCTAAATTTGCCAAAAAATATTTTTTGGGGGTTTGTGACGCCACTGCTCTATCCCGCCTTCAGCTCAGTGCTCAGAAGGAATCAGGTGGAACCCAGCGGCAGGAGTAGTTTTGCAGAATTAAAAAACTTAAATAGCATGCTGCGCCAATGAACAACTTCTATTGAAAATATGACATCTGTGTCATTATTTTTATTTGATTTTTTTACTCATTCTCCTCCAGTTCTAATAATACATGCACATCCATCCATGTCTGTTCCATGTCAGAGAAACAGCAACAAAAAGAAAATTATAATTAGACAACGAGGGGTAAAAGTGAAACAATAAATATTGTCAGTACATTCATGTAAAGTTTAAAAAAAAGGAGATAAATGTTTTATCACATTAATCTGGTTCTGAATTCAGAGCTATACGTTTAAGCTCTAGGTTAAGCTTTCAAACGTCAGTTTTATGTAATGTATTTTACAGTTTTATGTTTTATTTAAAATAAAAGCAGGGTAATATGATCTGTTGTTGCAGGGGTTGGGAGAGTGATGACTTTATTAGTTTAATTTAAATCGAAATAAACCGAAATCTAATATAAAAATTATTTATGAATGTAGAAAGACAGGAAATGTAACCTCAAGTTTAACTTGTCCACTGCAAGATACACTGGCTTATTACAGAGAATCTCCACAGATTACACGTTAACGTTATCTGACTTTCTATAATCTTATAATAATAACAAAAGGAAAAGAGGTCAGTGGGCTTTGTTAAAGTAAGAACAGGGTTTTCAGGACTCTTCAACATAATGCAGTTTCTCAGCCCATGTCTGACTCTTGAGAGAAGACTGCTGCTGTCATGTCCTAGTGTTGTGTGTTTATCTGTTTGTGTATTGTATTTCATTTCCTGTGTTTTATTGTGAAATCACTAAACCCTGTCTGTGTTCCAGATTGTCTTCCTGCCCTGGTGTCTTTCCCTCCACTGTGATTACCTGCTCCGCCCTAATGTGTTCCACCTGTGTCTCTCCACAGTCGGCGGTGTTCCTCCACAGTCGGCGGTGTTCCTCCACAGTCGGCGGTGTTCCTCCACAGTCGTTGTCCCTCTACAGTCGGTGTTGTTCCTCCACAGTCGGTGTTGTTCCTCCACAGTCGTTGTCCCTCCACAGTCGGTGTTGTTCCTCTACAGTCAGTGTTCCTCTACAGTCAGTGTTCCTCTACAGTCCGTGTTGTCCCTCCACAGTCGGTGTTGTTCCTCTACAGTCAGTGTTCCTCTACAGTCCGTGTTGTCCCTCCACAGTCGGTGTTGTTCCTCTACAGTCGGTGTTGTTCCTTTACAGTCGGTGTTCCTCTACAGTCCGTGTTGTTCCTCTACAGTCCGTGTTGTCCCTCCACAGTCGGTGTTGTCCCTCTACAGTCGGTGTTGTTCCTTTACAGTCGGTGTTCCTCTACAGTTCGTGGTGTTCCTCTACAGTCGGTGGTGTTCCTCCACAGTCGGCGGTGTCCCTCCACAGTCGTTGTCCCTCTACAGTTTGTGGTGTTCCTCTACAGTTGATGTTCCTCTACAGTCCGTGTTGTTCCTCTACAGTCCGTGTTGTTCCTCTACAGTCCGTGTTGTTCCTCTACAGTCCGTGTTGTTCCTCTACAGTCCGTGTTGTTCCTCCACAGTCGTTGTTGTTCCTCCACAGTCGGTGTTGTTCCTCCACAGTCGTTGTCCCTCCACAGTCGGTGTTGTTCCTCTACAGTCAGTGTTCCTCTACAGTCAGTGTTCCTCTACAGTCCGTGTTGTCCCTCCACAGTCGGTGTTGTTCCTCTACAGTCAGTGTTCCTCTACAGTCCGTGTTGTCCCTCCACAGTCGGTGTTGTTCCTCTACAGTCCGTGTTGTCCCTCCACAGTCGGTGTTGTTCCTCTACAGTCGGTGTTGTTCCTTTACAGTCGGTGTTGTTCCTCCACAGTCGGTGGTGTTCCTCCACAGTCGGTGGTGTTCCTCCACAGTCGGTGGTGTTCCTCCACAGTCGGTGGTGTTCCTCTACAGTCGGTGTTGTTCCTCTACAGTCGTTGTCCCTCTACAGTTTGTGGTGTTCCTCTACAGTTGATGTTCCTCTACAGTCCGTGTTGTTCCTCTACAGTCCGTGTTGTTCCTCTACAGTCCGTGTTGTTCCTCTACAGTCCGTGTTGTTCCTCTACAGTCCGTGTTGTTCCTCCACAGTCGTTGTTGTTCCTCCACAGTCGGTGTTGTCCCTCCACAGTCGGTGTTGTCCCTCCACAGTCGGTGTTGTTCCTCTACAGTCGGTGTTCCTCTACAGTTCGTGGTGTTCCTCTACAGTCCGTGGTGTTCCTCTACAGTCCGTGTTGTTCCTCTACAGTCCGTGTTGTTCCTCTACAGTCCGTGTTGTTCCTTTACAGTCGATGTTCCTCTACAGTCCGTGTTGTCCCTCCACAGTCGGTGGTGTTCCTCTACAGTTTGTGGTGTTCCTCTACAGTTCGTGGTGTTCCTCTACAGTTCGTGGTGTTCCTCTACAGTCCGTGGTGTTCCTCTACAGTCCGTGTTGTTCCTCTACAGTCCGTGTTGTTCCTCTACAGTCCGTGTTGTTCCTCTACAGTCCGTGTTGTTCCTTTACAGTCGATGTTCCTCCACAGTCGGTGGTGTTCCTCCACAGTCGGTGGTGTTCCTCCACAGTCGGTGGTGTTCCTCCACAGTCGGTGGTGTTCCTCCACAGTCGGTGGTGTTCCTCCACAGTCGGTGGTGTTCCTCTACAGTCGGTGTTGTTCCTCTACAGTCAGTGTTCCTCTACAGTTTGTGGTGTTCCTTTACAGTCGATGTTCCTCTACAGTCGGTGTTGTTCCTCTACAGTCGGTGGTGTTCCTCCACAGTCGGTGGTGTTCCTCCACAGTCGGTGGTGTTCCTCCACAGTCGGTGGTGTTCCTCTACAGTCGGTGTTGTTCCTCTACAGTCAGTGTTCCTCTACAGTCCGTGTTGTCCCTCCACAGTCGGTGTTGTTCCTCTACAGTCGGTGGTGTTCCTCCACAGTCGGTGGTGTTCCTCCACAGTCGGTGGTGTTCCTCCACAGTCGGTGGTGTTCCTCCACAGTCGGTGGTGTTCCTCCACAGTCGGTGGTGTTCCTCTACAGTCGGTGTTGTTCCTCTACAGTCGTTGTCCCTCTACAGTTTGTGGTGTTCCTCTACAGTTGATGTTCCTCTACAGTCCGTGTTGTTCCTCTACAGTCCGTGTTGTTCCTCTACAGTCCGTGTTGTTCCTCCACAGTCGTTGTTGTTCCTCCACAGTCGGTGTTGTCCCTCCACAGTCGGTGTTGTCCCTCCACAGTCGGTGTTGTTCCTCTACAGTCGGTGTTCCTCTACAGTTCGTGGTGTTCCTCTACAGTCCGTGGTGTTCCTCTACAGTCCGTGTTGTTCCTCTACAGTCCGTGTTGTTCCTCTACAGTCCGTGTTGTTCCTTTACAGTCGATGTTCCTCCACAGTCGGTGGTGTTCCTCCACAGTCGGTGGTGTTCCTCCACAGTCGGTGGTGTTCCTCCACAGTCGGTGGTGTTCCTCCACAGTCGGTGGTGTTCCTCTACAGTCGGTGTTGTTCCTCTACAGTTTGTGGTGTTCCTTTACAGTCGATGTTCCTCTACAGTCGGTGGTGTTCCTCCACAGTCGGTGGTGTTCCTCTACAGTCAGTGTTCCTCTACAGTTTGTGGTGTTCCTTTACAGTCGATGTTCCTCTACAGTCGGTGTTGTTCCTCCACAGTCGGTGGTGTTCCTCCACAGTCGGTGGTGTTCCTCCACAGTCGGTGGTGTTCCTCCACAGTTTGACTGTTCTGAGCCTGCGGTGTTTGGACAGGTTAACATCTGTCTGCTGCTGAACTGCTGCCAGAACCAAGACTCTGGAGCGCTGGGTTCATGCTCCCTGCCAACACTAGTCAGCTGTGTTCCGTCTCTGCTCTGTGGACATTAGGAAGAATTGGAAAGGCAACGTGCGTCCATCAAAAATGAATTCAAATGAAATTCTTTTACACTGATTTTCTTTGGTATTAACAATAGGATTACCAACCTTCAATAATGGTTGCAGATAAACGTATTTGAACATATGACTTGCTGAATCTAACTAAACACTAAAACTGACTGATTTGTGATCAATGAGCAATAACTCACAATCGTCATAACACACAGAACCCGATGGGCCTTTATGTGAGTAGTTGGTGTAAATTCACAGATTAGGAAAATGAAATGTGAAGAGAACTATCCAACGATATGACACTAGAGAACAGTCCTTGCAGAGACAGATGGATGCAGGCAGTGAGAGGGAGGCTGAAGGAGAGGGGGACTGCTGAGAGGGCAACACCAAAGGTCAAGGAGAGGCAGCGAGGATGCGCTCCCTCTGCTTTAGGACTGCTGCATTAATCTGATGGAGTCCCACTGTGACGCCAATGACCTTCAACAAAGAGGACAGTAGAGAGACACTGTACGGCAGGTAAAGTCAGACGAGTGGAAAGAGGAAAGCTGGAAGAAGCTGTAAATGATCAAACACAGCACTGCGTAGAAAAGCCTTCTTCATATAGTTTCCCGCTTGTGTTTTTATCACGGAATGTAATGTCACAGAAGCTAGCCTCTCAGAGGAAAGCTGCAGGTGTTTGTGTTGGTGCTTCTTGACTAACTGTTGGTGGCTCATTACAGCGACAGGCCTGGATTAAGTCTGCTTTAAGGGGAAAGCAGTCATTTAGGGATTATTACCCCAGGACAGCTCAGTGAGTGGCCACACAGGTAGGTTCAACTAACTTCTCGTTTTAAGGGAGTAATTTGCAAATGTAAACACATGTTAGCTTTTATTAATACTGCTATTGATGCGAGGTTTGTAAAGGCAATGAACACAGCTTGGGTTCTTAAAGGGACTCCCTACCAACCAGACACATGCTCGCAAATCTAAAGATATTTGTTTCCCCTGAGGTGGGTTAAGGGCACTTTTTGGTTAAGGATAAATTGTTGGTCATATAAAATCATAACTTGAAATACTGTGTATTAATTTTTATATTACTATTGTCAAAATGACACTTCAAAGTCAAGATTGAGGGGTATTAGAATTTTAGTGGGAATTAATCCTTCTTTCCACTGCGGGGTAAGGTATGGGATGGGTCAGTACGGGACAGTTGGAGAACCAATGAAGGGGCATGTGTTACTTGGTCTAATCTTCTATCTTTGAGGCTTGAACAGGTCGCTTGTAAATAAAAGTAAAATTGCTAGGAAGCAAATTCAACTATTCACTGTTGAGAAACTTCTTTTGTAAAGGCCTATGTACTGCAGAAGAACATTGTATCCAAGAGATTTGTACATTTTCACAGCTGTATTTAATTCAACATAGACTCTAAATACTGTGGTGTTGGTGGAGTTAACCCTAGGACTGGTCTGTCCCGACAGTCTGCTACACCAGGCTGTGGTACCTCTGCAGGGACACCTCTGGAGCTCAGGGCATCTTTAAAAGGCTTTAGTGCACCTGAGCATGAAATCCCACCTCTCACCGTGATGTTCCTGTAAAAACAAAAGTTAATAGGACTAACAGCTGCTCGTCTTAATGTACGAGCCATCAGCAGCTTTATCTGGACTCTTTAGGAGGAGACACACTGAACCCGCTCAGGGTTGTACAGACAACATAAGTCAGGTCCTTCCTGGGAGACAGCACAGGTCCCTAAATTAGGGAACATTTTTGAAGAAATCTCTGGAAGTCTTGGAGGCAATCTGCTTGTTTTTTAAATTCTCTAACTGCTGCTGGACTCAAACATTTTAAACACTCTCAAATATCAACCGAGAAAAGAGAAAAGTAAAATAAGAAAATACTATCATGGAGTCTTTCCTGTCTAATGTCTGCACTCCTTTTGCCCTTCAGTCTGTCTCTTCTGCCCTGAGCTGTTTCAGGGTCAGCAGGTTGTCCACAGGACGTCCCAGCGCTGAGATGAGCCCAGGCTGGAGACGGAATGAACTCTTGATCCTCTGTAAGACTCCCCACAGACCGTCTGCAGACAGAGGCTGAGGAGAAACGAAACTCTTGCTGTTCCTGACAGTATTGTTGAGGCATACATGAACCAAAACACACAACCATCCCTAAAGTTAATTAATGAATTCACTTTTTCGATTTATTTTATGCCAATATTCTCTAATGTCTTCTAATTCTAAGTCTTTCCATTATACCTGCTTCAACCTTTTGCACTGCTGTTAAATACTGACTCCATATTACACTGTATAGTCTAGACTCAACCATTAAGTGCATTTACTTTACCCAATATGTCCTGCTGCAGTAGATATCAGTGTTGAGCAAAGGCAAAGACATTTAGTTCTGTGGTTACTGCATCTGAATAACAATAAAATCGGTTTATTTATGCTTCGTCAGCACTGATCCATGGACTTTGGAGCAGAGCAGTTGTTTGGTCCTGCTCCAGATGCACTACTGCAGCTGCACATGCAGCAAGACAACTTGACTGCTGTTCTAATGGGTTTAATATTTTACAGCCAGATAAATGATTTCACACCATTCCCTCCCCCGACTGGACCCAACCGCTGATACAGATCTGAACTGTCCGACCAAATATGGAAAGTCATGGACAACAAGGCAAATTAAAAAGAGGAAATGGATGAATGGAAAAAACAAAACAAACAAAAACAGTGAGGTTTAAAAGTACAGTAGACCTGCGGACTGTGAAACACATTTCTAGCAGCGGATTTGAACAACTGTGCACTGGAGCTTTTCTCTAATAAGAAACCTTAGAAGGACTTTAAAGTTCTAAAACAGTGCAGTAAATTAATATCAACATGTCTCTACAGGCTTTACGCCGATCTAGTTCTTTCTCATTTGTTTTTCTTTAAATGACCAGACACAAGTCATGGCCATTTAAATCTTCAGGAGACACATCCCATTTTGCCTGACGTCTGTAAATAAAGTGTGAGGCAGTTTCACAAAGTGCAGTGGGAAACCCGTAGTTAATTCAATGCAGCATTTCCTTGGTGCAGATCTTGGTGTGGACTTGAAACACCAAAGCCTATAATCTTAATTTTTCTTGTGTCATCTATGCATAGTTGGAGATTGTTAGGGGCAGGTGGCACAGTGCTTTTTTAATCTGTGGAATGAAAACTTTGATCCATTGTACTGTTTATTGTATAATTCATTTTCGACCACTTCCTGTTTTGGCCCTTTGGGTCACGCTGGACAATGACCAGTTCAAAATGAAGACCATGAAGACCGTCAGCCTCCTTACTACTGCAAATGTCTTCCTTTTTTCGATGACCTTAATAAAATCATCTCTTGCACGTAACGGGGGCTGCACTGAGGCACACTTTCTCGAACTGGAGGCCCCTGTATAATCTCCTCACTACATCAATCTTACCTGCTTTTTCTTATCTTCTCATTCAATCACACTCCAGCTGCGACGGGACGCTGCGCCTGATGCAATTTAGATTGTCCCAGGTGAGGGAACGCTGTGTCACTTTATGGCCCATTTTGTAGATTTAAATCTGTTCTTATCTTTTCCTCCTTCATTTCCTCCTGATTTGCCTTCACTGCTCCTCGGCACGCGCCCTTCATGTTCCCTGCACCCTTTTCTCCAAAACCCACAGAATCTTACTGTTTTACCTCTGTTCCTCTGGACATTGATAATATTTACTACACATCTGTGCAAATGAAATTTGATGAGAGAGACAATAGATCCCTCAATAGGACTTTTGTGTTTCCATAAGGACTTATACAGTACGAGGTCAATATGGAATACTTTATAGTGCTTCCATTGTCAAAAGCAGTCCAAAATAAGCCCATTGTAGTGTTTGTCAGATTTTGTTGATGCGGAGCTGAATGTCCTTTTGTGATTGGACAAAAGCAAATATATAAAAACAAAAATATACTATAAGATAAGAAAACAAACAGATGTCTTGTCAAATAAAGGATGTTATGAACATATTCCAAAAACAAAAAACAAACAGCTGTTTTAGTTTTTTAGACAGAATTGAGCTCTTACAGCTCTAGCCTCAAGAATTAAAGCATTACACAACGGCAGCATGTTTTAAAAGACGACACTTTTGGACACGGCCCAGAGCAGCACAAGCCTCTCCAGGTGAAAACTGAACAGAACTGTGCCACATGAACCTGCACATTCAAGAATCAGGGCTGTTCAGTGACAGCAGAGCTTTGGGGCACAAGAGGAAAGGAACTGAAAAGTTGCGATACTTTTGTGATTCTGTATAAATGTGTTCTGAACCTGTCACTGGAAAACATGTCTTCTTAATGAGTCGACTTTAAACTCTTAATAAGTTCAGTTTTTATCTTGTGTCCACCTGTAGAACCTCTCTTTCATCAGCCCGTAGAGCAGGCAGTAACTCGTATTTATCTGTGCCGACACATAATGGAGCGAGAAAATGACAGTTTGGGTTAATGAAGGAGCTGACCCTGTGGAGAACGGCCGACACGGTTTATCTCTGCTTCAACAAGAACAGGGCCAGCAGTCCTTTAAAACACCACTTATTTACATTTAGAGTGGATCCTCGGAGGGTCACGGGGGCCACCCTCAGCTGCAACTTTACAACCCGCACTTAAAAAGAAACAAAAGTCTTTCGAGTGAAGGCTTTTAAAACACAATTAAGCCATTTGTTTGAATTATTTTTGTTTTTAGACAAAGTGAAAGTTTGATTAGGCTCAGTTTGTTATCCACTCGACTTTATCTGTCCAGTTCATCTTTCCATTTGTTCCAGAAGAAACTTCCTGTGGGTGCTTTTTAAATCAGTAAGAGAAAGTTTTATGTTTAATATTATATTTAGAAGTAAGCAGAAACCAGGTCTCAGCCTTGCCACTCGTGTGTTCAGATTGTAGTTTAGTTAACAACTTTAAGAGATAAGAAACATTTGAACATAGTATACATACTGTAAGAGCAAGGTTTGTACATTCCCGGGACATAATTTCTCAAAAAACATACATCTCATCTTCCTCTGACCCGGGGTCGGGTCGCGGGGGCAGCAGTCTAATTCAGAGAGGCCCAGACACTTTCTCCTGCTCATCAGGATGAACACCAGCCGAGACACACCCTCCAGAGGGTCCTAGGTCTTCCCCGGGGCTTGCTCCTGGTGGGACGCCCCCCGAACACCTCCCCAGGGAGGAAGCATCAGGAACAGATGCCTGAGCCTCAGAGGACAGCTTGTCCTTTCAGTCTGACCCATAGGTGTGAGTGGGAATGGGTCTGTCAACCTCCCGTTCTTTTCTTCCCTCACTCATGAACGAAGACCCCCAGATACTCGAACTCCTCCAGGAATTCTCCAACAACCTGCAAACCCCCCTTTTCTGGCTGAGAACCTTGGACTGGGAGGGGCTGATTCTCATCCCGGCTGCAAACTGTCCCAGAACAGGCTGAATGTCCAACAGGACAACATCATCAGCAAAAAGCAATTTGACAGGCAAATATCAACCAAACTCGACTTTTCTAAAAACGTAAGGTTTGTTAATACACACCCCCAGGTGTGGAGTAGACAAAAAAACAAGATCCGAAAAAACAGATTCTGCTCGACTTCTAAGTGAACCCTGTTGCAGAGTTTCTTGTGGCTAAAGTCCAAATAAATAAAAAACATGGCCCTCCACTGAATTTACCCCTGAGTGGTACAAAGACATAAAGAAGTGCTACTCCGTCCTCGCGCCTGTCCTCACTTCATCCATCACGTCTCAGATTCATCGAGCAGGAGGCAGCTTTGGGCCAAATCCGATGTTGTCATCACTGAGGTCAGGGTCCGTGTTAACAGCGTGTGTCCAGCTGTTGCCAGCACTCAGAGTCGCCACAATGGGCCGCTTGTGTTCAGCGAGCACTCGCAACATGTAAGTGCGTCCTCCGAGCGGGGGTTACGTCAGCGCTGTCCAGCTGTGCACCGACTGAAGCCACTCAGGGCCAGCTCCTGGAGAACTGGAAATGTTTGTGGACACACAGTGAGTACAGCCTGTTGAGGTGAGAGATAAGAATATGCACTGGTCAGAGATATGGGTTTATCACAAAAAGATGTGCGAGTGTCTGGTTAGAAACAGTTCAGCTGTGTATCTGTCAACAGCTCTGTATTTTAGGAACGGATTATGATTTGACCTCAACTTCCTGTCACCTTTGACCCCAGTTTATCCTCATCTGTTATGGGCTCACTAAGATTGAGGTTCTTAACATTCTCAGTGCATAATTGTGAACAGAGAAACGGAAAATGACAGTTTAGGCTCAAAGGGCTAAACATAGTCTAGTTTTAATTAGACATGTTCATATTAATATTTTATATTTCAGCATTTTGTTAGAGGAAAGTTATTGTATTGCTTTTTCAATTTCCAATTTCTAATGGAACAGAATACATTAATTTCATCTTGTTTCATTTTTTTTCTCGTGCGACTTTATATTAACACCACTATATCACAATGGTATTAATATTTTTACACAAATTTCTGATTCTGAGAGAAATATCATTAAATATCACTGCAATCTTCACTTTTCCCTCCTAAAAAAAACTACACTATTTGAATTACACATATTCAACCTGACCCAACACTTACAAAGTTAAACATAACACCTGCCAGAAATGTTCTGAAGAATTCTTTCATTTCCTCTTATTTCTGAAGAACAAACATGAGAAATAAAACTTTAGTGAAAGACATTTCATTCTTAAAACTTGTATTCCAGAAACCACATTTTGAGCAGAAGGATGAACTGTATTTAAATGGATAGAAATAGGTGGTAAACTGTTCTAAAGGTAAACTGAGCAGGTCTAAGTGAAAAAAGTCTTTAAGTCGGAATATAGATGAACTTGAGCTGCAGAGCGAAACAAAACCAAAAGGAAAGAAATTTATGTTGACATTAAGCAAACTCTTATTATAAAAACACTAAGAAACTTTAAACAGTGTTTTTAACTAAATGTTTACTGCTCACTTCTATTTAATGTGAAGCATGCTTTCTTTCTTAAGGGCTTTGAGATGACTTGTTGAAAATTGGTTGTATTAAAACCATTTTAACGTGACT
This sequence comes from Neodontobutis hainanensis, assembly GCA_024349245.1. Taxonomy (NCBI): domain Eukaryota; kingdom Metazoa; phylum Chordata; class Actinopteri; order Gobiiformes; family Odontobutidae; genus Neodontobutis; species Neodontobutis hainanensis. The sequence continues at coordinate 203,632 of JALDNG010000257.1, forward strand.
TATTCTGCTTAACAGCCAATGAGCTCAGAGTTACACAGCTACACACACATTTTCAGCCTCACACACTCACACATACACAACTCTAAACACAGTTTTCAGAGTTGGGCACATCGGCCAAACCTGTGAGACTATGTTAGTAGATTTTCATTCATTGCAACAAAACGTAATTTTCCATTTAAATCGACTAAACTCTGAACAAACATCTGTATTGAACAGAAATCAGAGCCGGATCTATAAATCTAAATATAATATATATGTGCCTGCTGACAACCCCCCGAATCCCAACATGTCCCCCAAGAATTACGTTCTTCTGCTGTCGTTCTGTATTCGCCTTTAGCAGAGTCTTCAGTGGCAGACATGGAAGTCTGCGAAGTCAGGTCAGAACTGTTACAGCAAAACATAGTCTTTTATGTCCAGAGCAAACTTTCAAGAAGCATTTATTCAAACATGTAACATAACCAAAAAATCCAAACAAGCTGCACACCGTCTAAGGCTTCTGTGCACTCCACATGGTAAAGGTCATCAGCAGGGTCCTCACCGGAGATCCTCAGAAGGCTCTAGTGTCAGGCGGCTCTGGAGATTGTTCAGGGGCCAGGTGAGCACACGTGCAGCGGCTCCAGATAAAGTCAGGGCAAAGTCGGGAGGATAGAGCATGTGTAAAAAGGTGCTGGTTTGTCAGTAGTTGTGTTGGAAACATAAGAAACATGAGACAATATGGAGACATTTTAAATCCAAGGTAAGGAAGAAAGCGTGTTCAGACAGAAAGATGTCTTTGTCTCTGATGTTTGTCTGCTCTCCACGTTGACCTTAATGTGACACTAAGTAATTACACTTCCATTGGGTTTTGTATTTTTTCCAGATTCGATGGAATGTTGGTACCAGTGCTGGTTTCCATTGCTGCACCTGTCTGCTCTGGTAAAAACTGAGACATCCTGTATCGGTTGCTCGCGGCTCGACCTCTCGTTTGACTGATGTTTTTATTGGTGTCCTACTGACTCCAGAGTGATGCGCCTGTTACAGAGGTCACAGGGGTCCGTTCTTTTACTGCCCCTTCTCTCCTCAAACGCTTTAGTCTGACAGCTCTACTACACGACCGGGGCTTGCTTTTCCTATCCATCCTTTCTTTCCTTCCCTTTTTTCCACGCCGCCTCGTTCTTTTCCCCAGCAACAATTTAAATTTGTTCCACCCACTTTTGACCACTCACATGATCCCTGCGCACAAGCCGTCGATTACATGCATGTCATCCCGGCATGTATGGGGCTCGTCCGGAAAAAGGGGGAGCACACAGAGGGTAAATTGAAGAAATATGTTGGGGTAATTGAGTTACACAGTTTGGACAGCAGTACTGCTGTGAGCACTGAGGACTTATTTACTGCACTTTAGAGTTATTTCCCGTTTAAGCATTTTTGACATGGCAGCCATTTACAAATTAGCTGAAGCCAATATGGCTGTAATCTAGTTTGGCTGATGCATGAATGTGTTTCTATGGAATTAAAAAAGGGGATTTTTCTATAAGGAATTCAACAGAAAGGAAAAGAATAAAGAGCTTTGAGAGTCATTGAAAAAATGGGATTATTTCCCACTCACATTTTCACTCATGTCAAAGATGATTTATCTAGTTCTCCAAGTAACTAAGACAATCTGATGGTTCTCACTTTTCCTGTTTAGATGTAGTCATGGAAATGTCATGGACATTGACTAACGAAATAGTTTATTATGTTCTAAACATCACATTTTTCAGGATTGTGGGTCGCGTTGGTACTGGTTTGTTTCCATCATCAAAGTGTTCCTAAAAAGTGCACCATTTTGTACTGTACCATTTTGGGGATAACTTGTTGGTCAGCTGACTGGACAATAGATTAGCCTCAAGCAAAAAGAAAAGTCAAAAGAATGTTATGTCTATCTATCTCTATATCTATCTCTATCTCTATAAAAATCACACCTGGTTCTTGTGAGAAACGTTTTCTGTTGGAAACGTTGTATTCCAACAGAAAACTTTCTTTGAGAATTTTATTTTTGCACTGCTTTTTACACAAGCAGAACATGTGCCTCAAATATTGAGTTCCTGCTGCAGCTCTGTGAATGTAATGTTCAGAAAGATGGGAGTAAACAGGAGCAGTCGAATGTGTCCTGCAGCAGCTGTACCGCCAGCCTCTCGCTGCTACAACAGGATTTACTCTGATTTAGATTCACCTCTAAAACATTAGATTTCTCAAACAGAGAAAGGACTTTTGTGTTTCTTTTTGTTTCTGCAGCAGACGTCTCTCTATGGACCTCGAAGAGGAAACACTAGCCAGGGGTGCCCAAACTGGGGCCTGGGGGCCAAAATTGGCCCACCAATGGGTTTGGTTTGTCCCTCCAGTGGTCTTCACATTTTGTGACTTAATTTGCAAACTGACTACTGCTTCATTCTCCAATGATGCTCGAGCATATTTATTGGCAAGGTAACGGCCAGTTTCATTGAAGAGGAGCCACTGGGTGCATTTACCCCAGGATCAGCTCACTGCTCTGAACAACGAAAACAAAGGTTTGTGCAGACTTTATAACCCTAGCCCTAGTCTGATGGATTTTTTGAAAGTTCTTTGTCAAACCGCTTAAGTTCACGGGTTTCAGATTAGAAGCTACCTTGTCAAAACAAAATGGAGCGGCATTGGCAGTGGCACACAGACAAAAGGCCTTTCAAATAAACCTGGAAGGAAGAGTATTTATTTTAATTATATGCAAAAGATTTTTGTGTTTGGCCCACGAACATTTTTCCCTTTGGCCCTCAGAGGGAAAAAGTTTAGACACCTCTGCACTAGACTTTTCAGGGGTTACCCTGTACAACCGTCAAAACCTCCACAACAATAGCCAAGTGTCCTGTCATTTCTCAAAAAAGAAAAACTGGACAAATCTATAAATTATTTAAATAAGGAAGCAGACCCAGTGCATGCAAGCAGGTGATATTTTATGACCATTCAACGAGGAAAAAAAAAATTTCTTAAATAAAAACCCCAACTGAGCCAACCACAAACATTTGACAGAAAACGATGATGTGGAAGCCAAACGGTGCAGCGTCGGGAACAGGAGGCAGCGGAGCACTTTTGAAGAGCCACGCTGAGCTCTTGGCGGCTCTGACATTCGAGTGGTGACACCGCTCACCAGGACGCGCTTCAGAGCGTGTACTTCCACTTTCCAAATGATGGCACTTCTGAGAGAGGAAAATCGATCCTTCTGCCTCCTCTGAGTTCACACACTTGGAGCGACGAAGCCCGTGAGGCTTAGGCACAGATCTACCTCGACTCATTAAAACGAAGAAGAGAAATACTGAAATTTTTAAATAATCATTACTTTACAAAACTCAATATGACCCAGTTTGAGGGAATTTAAAATTGAACTTTTATTTCTCTATTTCCAGTCCAGACAACACTTTGAGAATCCAGGCTTCTTTATAAAAGCTAAAGGCTGCTCCATTGTTGACCAAACTCAGCAAAGTGACTTTTAGAAGCTTGTGTTAAATAGTATTGTACTCAGAGCATATTGAGACCAGTCTTAGACCAGTCTTAGACCAGGTCCAGACTCACGGAGGTCAGAGTTAGTCCAGTCTTAGACCAGGTCCAGTCTTAGACCAGGTCCATACTCACGGAGGTCAGTGTTAGTCCAGTCTTAGACCAGGTCCAGACTCACGGAGGTCAGTGTTAGTCCAGTCTTACACCAGGTCCAGACGCACGGAGGTCAGAGTTAGTTCAGTCTTAGACCAGGTCCATACTCACGGAGGTCAGTGTTAGTCCAGTCTTAGACCAGGTCCATACTCACGGAGGTCAGTGTTAGACCAGTCTTAGACCAGGTCCAGACTCACGGAGGTCAGAGTTAGTCCAGTCTTAGACCAGGTCCAGTCTTAGACCAGGTCCAGACTCACGGAGGTCAGTGTTAGTCCAGTCTTAGACCAGGTCCAGACTCACGGAGGTCAGTGTTAGTCCAGTCTTACACCAGGTCCAGACGCACGGAGGTCAGAGTTAGTTCAGTCTTAGACCAGGTCCAGACTCACGGAGGTCAGAGTTAGTTCAGTCTTAGACCAGGTCCAGACTCACGGAGGTCAGTGTTAGTCCAGTCTTAGACCAGGTCCAGACTCACGGAGGTCAGTGTTAGTCCAGTCTTAGACCAGGTCCAGACTCACGGAGGTCAGAGTTAGTTCAGTCTTAGACCAGGTCCAGACTCACGGAGGTCAGTGTTAGTCCGGTCTTAGACCAGGACCAGACTCACGGAGGTCAGAGTTAGTTCAGTCTTAGACCAGGTCCAGACTCACGGAGGTCAGAGTTAGTCCAGTCTTAGACCAGGTCCAGACGCACGGAGGTCAGAGTTAGTCCAGTCTTAGACCAGGTCCAGACTAGACCAGGTCCAGACAGAGTTAGTCCAGTCTTAGACCAGGTCCAGACGCACGGAGGTCAGAGTTAGTTCAGTCTTAGACCAGGTCCAGACGCACGGAGGTCAGTGTTAGTCCAGTCTTAGACCAGGTCCAGACGCACGGAGGTCAGAGTTAGTCCAGTCTTAGACCAGGTCCAGACTCACGGAGGTCAGAGTTAGTCCGGTCTTATACCAGGTCCAGACTCACGGAGGTCAGTGTTAGTCCAGTCTTAGACCAGGTCCAGACTAGACCAGGTCCAGACTCACGGAGGTCAGTGTTAGTCCGGTCTTAGACCAGGTCCAGACTCACGGAGGTCAGCGTTAGTCCAGTCTTAGACCAGGTCCAGGCTCACGGAGGTCAGAGTTAGTTCAGTCTTAGACCAGGTCCAGGCTCATGGAGGTCAGAGTTAGTTCAGTCTTAGACCAGGTCCAGGCTCACGGAGGTCAGAGTTAGTTCAGTCTTAGACCAGGTCCAGGCTCATGGAGGTCAGAGTTAGTCCAGACTTAGACCAGGTCCAGGCTCACGGAGGTCAGAGTTAGTTCAGTCTTAGACCAGGTCCAGGCTCATGGAGGTCAGAGTTAGTCCAGACTTAGACCAGGTCCAGGCTCACGGAGGTCAGAGTTAGTCCAGTCTTAGACCAGGTCCAGTCTTAGACCAGGTCGAGACTCACGGAGGTCAGTGTTAGTCCAGTCTTAGACCAGGTCCAGTCTTAGACCAGGTCCAGACTCATAGGTCCAGACTCACGGAGGTCAGTGTTAGTCCAGTCTTAGACCAGGTCCAGACTAGACCAGGTCCAGACTCACGGAGGTCAGTGTTAGTCCGGTCTTAGACCAGGTCCAGGCTCACGGAGGTCAGAGTTAGTTCAGTCTTAGACCAGGTCCAGGCTCATGGAGGTCAGAGTTAGTCCAGACTTAGACCAGGTCCAGGCTCACGGAGGTCAGAGTTAGTCCAGTCTTAGACCAGGTCCAGACTCACGGAGGTCAGTGTTAGTCCAGTCTTAGACCAGGTCCAGTCTTAGACCAGGTCCAGACTCACGGAGGTCAGAGTTAGTCCAGACTTAGACCAGGTCCAGACTCACGGAGGTCAGAGTTAGTCCAGTCTTAGACCAGGTCCAGACTCACGGAGGTCAGAGTTAGTCCAGACTTAGACCAGGTCCAGACTCACGGAGGTCAGAGTTAGTCCAGTCTTAGACCAGGTCCAGACTCACGGAGGTCAGAGTTAGTCCAGTCTTAGACCAGGTCCAGACTCACGGAGGTCAGAGTTAGTCCGGTCTTAAACCAGGTCCAGACTCACGGAGGTCAGAGTTAGTCCGGTCTTAGACCAGGTCCAGACTCACGGAGGTCAGAGTTAGTCCAGTCTTAGACCAGGTCCAGTCTTAGATCAGGTCCATACTCACGGAGGTCAGAGTTAGTCCAGTCTTAGACCAGGTCCAGACTCACGGAGGTCAGAGTTAGTCCGGTCTTAGACCAGGTCCAGACTCACGGAGGTCAGAGTTAGTCCGGTCTTAGACCAGGTCCAGACTCACGGAGGTCAGTGTTAGTCCAGTCTTAGACCAGGTCCAGACAGAGTTAGTCCAGTCTCAGACCAGGTCCAGACAGAGTTAGTCCAGTCTTAGACCAGGTCCAGACTCATGGAGGTCAGTGTTAGTCCAGTCTTAGACCAGGTCCAGACTCACGGAGGTCAGTGTTAGTCCAGTCTTAGACCAGGTCCAGACTCATGGAGGTGATGGAGGCAGATTTTTAATTGAATTTTAAATGTTTGAGGTTTTCATTTAATGCAGAAAACAGACAACTATGCCATTTTTGGTCTTTATAGGCCTCAACATCCGAGAACGAGACCTTTACAAAATGGTTTTAAGAGTACTCTCAAGTTCTACATCATTAAACAGCGTTAAACTGTTAAATTTCCATTACTGTCGAGTCCTTGTGTCCCAGAGCCTCAGTTTTACATCAGTGGCACCATTTATTTATTTTACGTAGAGTTTTTCTGGTTCAGATTCCTCATGCGCTACATGAGCACAAGTCAGACGATGAATAATGTTTCTACTGTTTATAGTGCTTTATATTATGCCTTGGGAAAGAAGACTGGTGACCAACAGCAGCGGACGAGTGACTGCCCCAGAAATCCGGTTTTTCATTGATTATCTTGTACATTGACCTTTTATTTGGAGAATCTGAACTGACTGTAATAGATCCCTGGGAAAATCCAATTAAACAGCTCTAAAGAAACAATCCAGACCTTTAATAAAACTGAGCAAATAGATTTTAAGTTTTAATTTAAACACATCAGTTCAGTTTAGTCTACAGCAGAGAAGCATCAGACCACTTTAAGCATCGTTTTCTCTTTTCTCGTTAGTCTCGTTAAAGTATAAAAAATATTGCATGCATGGATTTTAAACTTACAAAAACGTTTTGTTGCCTTGGCTTTGCCGTTTAGATTAAAAATAAAGTGGGGTCAAGACCAGGGTGACCTCATATACATCTAGGACCTAATACACTAATGTACTTCATAAGTTATAGGCATTATAACCTGTTTAAGCAAATGTCAGCATCAAATATACGACTTTGAGCAAACAGACTTTAAACCCAGGTTTCTCTGTGCTTTACCAGGTGATTATTTATTCATTCCACAGTCACACACTGGTGGCTCTTGGGTAGACTGACAGACGTGGCAGACATATTGCGTCAGCCTCTCGGCGTGAAGTGTCTTGCCCAAGAACACAACATTATGAACCATGGCATGAGGGAATTGAACGGCCAACCTTCCAATTATAGGATGACCGCTCTATCATAGAGCCACTGCGCTTGTGTTTCCCTTGTAATTAGATAATGTTGCTATAAAACGTAGAACTGTACAAACAGTAATGTTTTTTAAAACTTCCTTACTAAATGTTTTACAGTGTCCGTACTTCTTGAACAGTGTTGTATTTAAACCTCCTGCAGTTTCAGCATTAACACTGACTTGTCGAGCCTTTTCTTTGTGTCGCTGAGAACCAGAACCACTGGGCTTTTCCAAGGAGGACGAACATTCAGCTTTTCTAATTCCACAATTTGTCCTTATTTGCGTTTGAGTAGACATTTATGAAAAGCCTTTCTTCTCCAGTTGCTGCTACAGCAGGCCAGCCTCGCTTTGTTGTTGATCTATTTATTTAGCTGCTGCCGTTAAATGGCTTAGTGACAAATTAGAGTGTATCCATAATGACCGCGATGGTTAACAACGCATTTCCCAATGCGTCTTTTCTCTACATTCTCAACTTGACGTATTTCACACCAGACCCCAAAGTGAATGGCCCCGAAATGAATGGAACGCTGAACTTTGTGTTTTTCGACTTTGCTAATGGGGCTGTGCAGCAGCAGAGAGACACAATACAAGGGGGAGGGCTTTTTAAAAGCAGTTTGGAGAAAAGGGGTCAAGAATCAAAATGAGAATGACATTTGCCATCAGCAGCTTTACGCCAGCCATTGATGCGTCTTTTCCAGAAGTCAGGCTGTAAGAGCGACATCTGAATTGCAAATTGGAAACTCACAGGTTCTTTTAACAAGTGTCCAGCGCCAGAGAAGGCACGGTTCCCACAGCCATCCTGTCCATCAGTCCACCCACTCCTCAAGTGTTAGGACCAAGTCAAGACCAAGACCAGAGAACATCGAGGACAAGACCGAGGCTGTGTCCCAAACCACTGTGTCTCCAACCGTTCACTCTGTCCCCCTGGACAAAACCCACCAAACATCTTAAATCTCCACTGCCTCCTTCGTTTTCTGTCCTGGCCTCAGCCCCAACAGCAACGTAAAAAAACTAAACAAAGATAAAACCGTAAAAAATGTCCACAAAACTAACACATAAAACCAAAGTTTAGAGATTACTGATCTTGTATTTTCATGTTTGGTGACATTCGACCAATGAGAGTGCTCCTTTTTTCTGAAGTGAGCTGTGATTGGACAAACTCCTGCTGTGGGTTGATTATTCTCATCTTTTAAAATCCTTCATTATAAAGAACCTCTCAAGGTCTCATTTTTTCCACAGATGGTTCTGTTTCAGTAAGATTTAGATTAAACTGTCAAACTAAGGCAAGTAAATATGTAATGTCCATTTAGTCTCTATCAAACTGTACACATTGTTGTCACTGACAGTGTGTCAGAAATGATGAAGAATCATGCTTCAAATGATTCAACGAGCTCAAGACCGGCCCAGACCTAGACCAAGTTCAAACTCAGGGCGGGCTAGTGTTTTAGCTGAAAGAGGAAGACTAAAATAGATATTTAAGAGACCTTCGGAGACCTCTGTCTGACACAAAAAAATGTAAAATGATTCTGACACTGACAACTTCAGATTTAGGTTGCAAAATCTTTTCTGTACACAAGACAACAATAGATAAATATGATATACATTAAAGACAAGCACTAGATAGATATTTTATACAAGATTAATGTGCAACAGACATCAGTAACTCATGAATAAGGTTTGAACAAGTCTTTTGACAAAGAAAAAGTGCAGATTGCAAATGCGCACCTCACACTCTTCTTTAGAGCAGCCCCCCCCCCCCCTCCATGTCCGTGTGGCCTGCATATAGCTGCCATCGCTCACACAGCACGGCTTTGTCCCAGGAGCGAGGCTGGGGGAGGGTCCGGGTCGACGGGAGGGGTCCGGGAGGCTGTAGTCCCCCCCCCCCAACACCGAGCTCCATGTTTGTTTGTTGGTTCTGTCACAACGTTCCAATCAGAAACACTTTTGTCTTTCGAGTCTACACAGAGTTTTCATTCAAATTTCTCTGAATGTGTCTTGTTTAAGGGACATTTTAGCCAACCACACATAAAGGAGAGGTAAACCCTGAGATACACCAGGCTTCTCTAGAACCAGCTTGTACAAAGTGGAACATGCCACTGCAAATGGATTTAAACATCCAGTTACCAACAACGTATTATAAAAACACAGCGAGTGGCCAAACGTTAAATAGAAGTACGTTGTCATGTAAGTGGTTTTTTACTGCTGCCTAAATAAAATAACTCCAAACTCTCGATCACTTCTGCCACGTTTTCACTTTACAGAAGGAAAATTTGGATTTCTGCACAATTTGTTAAAAGTCAAAAGTCAAGTCAAAGTAGCCTTTATTGTTGCTTTATTGTTGGGTAAATTATCTTCACAGCAAATGCTCCTGACACAATCACATCAAGGCAAAGAGCAGGGCCATGGACGTGCTTCATGTTTCACTGTATAATGTTTAAAGAAAGATTTGTAGAGGCCATGTTATCGCATGTATTAATCTTTAGTAGTACTTCTTTTACTTCATTGTCTTTCCCTTGTACAATAAAAACCTTATATTTAACCAGGCATTAAACTCAATTCTGATTCTTACGTGGAAGTATCAGCTGGAACAAACTCAAATTATTATTTTATTCCTGCAGTACCACAAATGTCCACTTGTAGAATTAGTTTAAAAGCAGATGATAGTGTCTTGATGATTCACTAAATTAAAATGGTAAAAACTGGATTAGGGTTCTGTAGGTTGTCTAGTGTTAAAGTCCTGACATCTACTAAAACATTACATTACATTTATCATCATTAAATGAAATTACACCCAGTGGAGAACGGTCAAAAACACTGGGAACAGTGACTGAGGTGAAGAGGGGACGGGGCAGGCATGTTTTTTCTCGTCAGACTCAGGGTCCTGTGGTTTTAAAGGAGTTTGTGTGAAAGGGAACGCTGCTCTGGGGCCCTTTGTCAGTGTGGCCCCATCTCTCTCCGTCTCCCTCTCTTTATATTTGTCTGCCTTTGAGACGGGACGTGAAGGTATTCAGCGAGAGGCTAGGGCTGGGATGAATGGCTGCACGTTCGAGTTGTTTTTAAAAAGAGCAGGGTGGCTCTCGCCTCACGCTGTCCTTCACTCGGGCCTGAAGTGGGCCGCTCTGTGGATTCAGTGTCACATGTTTTTGTGCGTCTGGACCCATGCACAGCAGCCGTTATACTGGTAGAGGAATGTACTTCATGTTCAGATCCAACTTGAGCCAAATCCAAATTAAAAGGAGATGGTGGTGGATTTTTGCTGATAGTGGTCTGCTGGGCCCTCATCCAGGGAACGGACATTGAGAGAGTGGACTCTTATAAGTACCTGGGACCAACTGTACAGGACGGGACAGAGCAGGCTCTACCTCCTAAAGGAGACTGAAGGGGTCTCTCCTGAGGACCTTCTATGACTCTGTGGTGGCATCAGCCGTCCTGGTGTTCTCTGCTGGACACGGAGCAGAAGAAGCTGGACAAGGTCATCAGAAGTCCAGCTCTGTCCTGGGCTGTCCTCTGAACTCAGTGCGGGAAGTAGATGATGGAAGGGTCCTGGCAACGCTGTCAACTTTACACTTATTACTGCTGCTCTTACTGTACTTCTGCAAAATGCAATTTCCCCACTGTGGAGCAAATAAACCTGTTCGAATCGCACTAAAACCTGTTCAAATCGCACTAAAACCTGTTCAAATCGCACTAAAACCTGTTCGAATCGCACTAAAACCTGTTCGAATCGCACTAAAACCTGTTCGAATCGCACTAAACCCTGTTCGAATCGCACTAAACCCTGTTCGAATCGCACTAAAACCTGTTCGAATCGCACTAAAACCTGTTCGAATCGCACTAAAACCTGTTCGAATCGCACTAAAACCTGTTCGAATCGCACTAAACCCTGTTCGAATCGCACTAAAACCTGTTCGAATCGCACTAAAACCTGTTCAAATCGCACTAACACCTGTTCGAATCGCACTAAAAACCGGTTCGAATCGCACTAAAACCTGTTCGAATCGCACTAAAAACCTGTTCGAATCGCACTAAAACCTGTTCGAATCGCACTAAAACCTGTTCGAATCGCACTAAAACCGGTTCGAATCGCACTAAAACCTGTTCGAATCGCACTAAAACCTGTTCGAATCACACTAAAACCTGTTCGAATCGCACTAAAAACCGGTTCGAATCGCACTAAAACCTGTTCGAATCGCACTAAAACCTGTTCGAATCGCACTAAAACCGGTTCGAATCGCACTAAAACCTGTTCGAATCGCACTAAAACCTGTTCGAATCGCACTAAAAACCTGTTCGAATCGCACTAAAAACCGGTTCGAATCGCACTAAAAACCTGTTCGAATCGCACTAAAAACCGGTTCGAATCGCACTAAAACCTGTTCGAATCGCACTAAAACCTGTTCGAATCACACTAACACCTGTTCGAATCGCACTAAAAACCTGTTCGAATCGCACTAAAACCTGTTCGAATCGCACTAAAACCTGTTCGAATCGCACTAAAACCTGTTCGAATCGCACTAAAACCTGTTCGAATCGCACTAAAAACCGGTTCGAATCGCACTAAAACCTGTTTGAATCACACTAAAACCTGTTCGAATCGCACTAAAACCTGTTCGAATCGCACTAAAACCTGTTCGAATCGCACTAAAACCTGTTCGAATCGCACTAAAAACCGGTTCGAATCACACTAAAACCTGTTCGAATCGCACTAAACCCTGTTCGAATCGCACTAAAACCTGTTCGAATCGCACTAAAACCGGTTCGAATCGCACTAAAAACCTGTTCGAATCGCACTAAAACCCGTTCGAATCGCACTAAAACCCGTTCGAATCGCACTAAAAACCTGTTCGAATCGCACTAAAACCTGTTCGAATCGCACTAAAACCTGTTCGAATCGCACTAAAACCTGTTCGAATCACACTAAAACCTGTTTGAATCACACTAAAACCTGTTCGAATCGCACACAAACATCATTTGTGTTATAAGGCAATAAATATTTTTTCTTGAAACCAGCTGGGCTTATCTTTACTTGAGCCACAGAAACCTCTGCACTTTGAGTTCTAGCTGCTTCGTTCTTAACAGAGGTTTTTGAGTTCCTCGATGTCAGGCACTGAAGTGGAATGTTAGCACTCCTGCCTCACAGTAAGAAGGTCCTGGGTTCAATTCCCGGGTAGGACAGGGCCTTTCTGAGTGGAGTTTGCACCAGGCACAGTTGCCCTCCCCCTCTCATGGGGCCAAGTCATTATTCTTCTCAATGTTGGACCTACCTAAAAGACAATGGAGGACCAAATGTTTTAAGAACAGTTTTCAATCAGTTTATTCATTCACTGGTTTTTAACTTTTTACACTTTTGTAGCATTAAATCTGCTTGTTTTACTGGCCTTTGTTGTTATGGCTGTGTGGTTTTCTGTTAAAGAGGGACCTCTCAAATCCACCTACAGGAACTAATAAAGTAACCGGAACCTAAACACAAAGTTGCAATGCTAAAAGACTGACAGGGGTCAAACTGAATCCCTTACTTCATCCTTTAAACATCACCATGACTGAAAATCTATGGATTTTAAGTAATTCACCTCAGTGATATGAATTTCTGACAACGGCTTCAGAAAATGGCTCCTACAGAAGGCGGAAATGGTGAAAATGAGAATTTCAGTGCTTGATAAATCATAACCTTAGTGTTTCCATTCAGACTCTTAAAGTTTCCTATCATGCAGCCTCCGTGAGACCAGAAATAACGAGCAGCTGATTTCAAAGCCCCTCGTCAGAGAGCTTCTGCAATCTGGACCCTGCAGAGGAAGAGGAACAGTCCCTCTGCTCGTCGTCAAACCCTTTGAGAAGTGGCCGGAGTTTTGACACGGCGGTAAATCCACTTTGCAGACGAGCTGGGAGCCACGATGGGACGACCGTGTGCGTCTCAAACCTGTGTCTGCAGGATAACCGGTCACAAACACAGCTGATAATACATTTACTTCTGCTCTCAGCTGAAAGAAGAGCTGCAGAGTGAGCAAGAAGAGAGCTCCAAAACACAAATAGAAAAAAAGCAATTGGTCAACTCATCTTTTATCGAAGTCTTCACACAGCGTAGGTGAAGTTTATACTGCTTTCTCCCAAAAAGGGATAAAAGGGCAGATAGAATTGAACCTGCAAAAAAATATATATATATTTTACACTCTATGAGAGTAAATACATAGTGTTACTTCATCTCAGTGTTACTTTAAAATGCCAGTCAAAGTCTTTGAGTGGTGTAATAAAAATTAGGTTTAGTGACAAAGATACAGCAAAAACATATGAGAGCTAAACTGCAGTTGACAGAATATTGGATGACAATTTCCAAAGACAAAAAAATGACTTCTCACATTAAATTTGTCAGCTGCGTATGTGTAGGAAACTTTAGTCACACAGCCAGTTCTAACCAATGAGGTAATAGGAAAATGTCTGTTTGTTTCCATAGCCATGTCTACCATAGAACTGTTCAGTCATTGGTTCTAGTGTCGACGATGGTGTTAGTGACAACATTTACTCAACATCCACGAGCACAGACCACAACCTGAACACAATGCTGATTTCAGAATTTAAAAGAAACTGAGGGGAACAGTGTTGGACTCTGAGGATGACCAGCTGCTGGACATCGAGCTAAAGTCCCGGCCTTTACCTTGAACAGACCGAGAGAAGTAGAAGAGGGTGGGCCTATGACAGGAAGAGTCTGAGCTGTTGCTAACCCTTTAGAGAATTTAATTTTTTTTTAAAAAAAATTTAGTTTTAGTCCAAACAAGATATTTTTCAAATGCATAACACTAGTCTGTTCATATTCCTCAACAAACTACTGCTCAGTGGGACTGGAGCTGGACTAGTTCCTTTAACAATAAACAATTAAAAAGTCAGCCAGAGCAGCACGCCTACACATATTACATTTACGTTAAATCCATCCACTTAAATGAAGTCTGAAAAGCCATAAGGTCTGTTCATGAGGTTTACACGAGGCTCTCTACACACTCTGTGCCTCAGGCTCTCGCAGCTCTGAAGACTTTATCAGCTGTCACTTTGTCTCTGTTGCTGTCACCAGGAGGGATTCCTCGTGTAAATAAAACTGATTTACACGTGTCATCTCATAATCACAGGATTTGAAAAGAATCCGCCGGTGATGCAGGTGATCTCCGTGCTTCTTGTGATCCACCTCTCACCCCAGAAAATAAACGATTTCTTTTTTTTTTTTTGGCCCCTTGGCAATTTCTCACAACACAAGCCTTTAGTTCTCATCTTATCAGAAAAATGAAATAAGATCCAGAAGAAAGGTATTCTCCTGATATCTGCCCACTCGACGCCTCCTGCTCCCTCTGCACTTCCTTTTCCAGCTCGTTTTATAAACTGTGCTTCAACATTACATTAAAGCTGATCTTCAGTATGATTGTATGAATATATCTGTTGTACTGTTTGTGCAGGAGGTCCTGCAGACTCCAGGACCTCCCAGTGAGGCTCCTGAGGGACATACCATAAACACACTCAATTTAATATCCGTAGATCTAGCGCTCCATTCAATGAAACTATTGAGATAAATTATTATTCAGGATTAATAAAAAATTGGAATTTTTTTGCATTTTTATTTCACTTTTGAATTTATTTGTGTTGGGGCATCACATTTCAAACCATTTTTCTTTAACTTTGGATGAAATTTAATGGGCGACAGGCTCAGTGGCAGTCTTTCTATTTACAACAGTGAACGGAAACCAAAGCTAAATCCTAAACAGCTTCTCTAAAGGGCATTAACAGCTGAAGGATGCAGTGATGCTAATGGTCCAGGAGCTTAACTCTTAATGACACTAAAAACAGGATTTCCAGACACTAGTTTTCTTCAGCTTCTGTCCAGTGACAGTAGACTCAGGTTAAACCCCTCCCTCGTTGAACTGAGATGAAGAAGAAAACGTTCAAACCTATCCAGACACATGCAGCAGCCTCAGGAGGACTCACTACATGGCTCTGTGGCACACTTGGACCACACTTGGACCGGACGTTGGACTTCTAGACAAGTGTCGTGCAATTCAGAGGTTGTGAGTTTGAGTCCCACCGTAAACACATAAAACACATTATAGAAATCTATTACTTAGATGAAGTTGACTTGCAGAAGTAATTTAATAGACTTCATGTACATAATAACTTTAAATCAATGTTTATCATAAACTAGTAAAACACATTAGGGCATTTTTTTATGTATTAATTTATTTATTTTTTTCATAATCAGCTTTATTTATGATAATACAAAATAATATAGTTAATAAAAGAATATATGTATACCGATAATGGCTTCAAAGAACACCTCAGGTCTGCACAGAGCCACTGTACGAGCAGAATAAAACAGATATACATATTTATGGACTGTTTTACATAATGTAAACATCAATAATGCTTCTTCTATACGAGTGCTCTTTAATGTTCTCTGAAATGTTTTGTAATCAAGTGGTTTAGAAGCTCAGAAGAAAAGATCAAATAGCTTCATGCATTAAATAAGAAAACGTATACAATTTCAAAGGAGCGTGTACGTGCCCTGTACAGGTCTCAGGATTCTTGAACATATTCACTGAGCTAGTAAATACACCATCTAAGGAACAACCGGCTTTCTGCCTTTATTTTTATAAAAGATGAATTCAGAAATTGTAATTACACAGATTAAAAATTTCAGAAGAACAACATTAACAATAAATAAAACAAGTAAGTCTGGACAGTGTGCAGTTTGGAAAAAAGACAATTGAGCTCTGGTGCCACCAAAAGAACTTCAAGGTAAGTGTTGGACAGCATTTAACATAACCTCAATAAGAAAATAAGCATTTCTGTTTTTCAATCTATTGTTTTCTACAAGTTTCGAAATCGTGCTCCAAAAAAAATTCTAAATAAAAAGTGGTCCTCGGTGTCAGCCACAGTGTAAACCTGTGTGTTCAGGATCACCTTGAAAATGAGGTCAATGATTATATTATCTGCTGATAAAGCAATTATAATGAATAAATAAATTGTAGCGCCCTTTAAACAGATCTGTTTTTGTTTTGTATGGGAAGCCTACTTGCTTTTCAATTTTTTACCCAAATTATCAAAAGGGTGAAGTTGGTTGGTAGAAGTTGTAGACAAACATGATTATTTCCACAAAGGAAAGTCTTACATACATTCAATTAATATTCAAGTGTGCCAAAAAGTGCCTTTAGCCTTTAGGTTAAGGAATGTTAACGTCTTCTGTGAAACAGACTTGAGACTGAAATATGTTTTTAATTTAATCCTGATGTACCCGTATGCTGTGCCATATGTGCTCTGCAGCTGTTCCCTTTTCTATTGCACCAGCTCCCAACCTGGCAAGCTCACATCTCCCAAACCCTTTCTCAGAAAATCATCCATCGTTTCCACACACACCTTTTTCCACACCACTTAAATCAGTGACGGTTTCTCTTGGCCGGGCATGCTAAGGCTAAGCATGTTAGCGGGAGGGCAGTTCGCAGCCAGACCACAACCGCATCGAGTTCAGGACCAACCGAAGAGGGATGTGCCTCTGCTTATGTTGGCTCACGCCCACTCAGAGGAGCAACAGACCCAGGCTTTTCCACAACTGTCAACGTGAACACCCAGAGAGAGGCAAACGAAGGGAAGGGATCATCTGAGAGGAGGGGGCAAGAGTTCATTAGGGTTAGTGTCACTGCACATCCAACACGTCCTGGATTCATTTGGTCTCGGAGTTCTACAGCCTACACAAATTATACAAGTGAAACATAAAAAGTTTGTAATGGAAAAATAAATGTATACAGACAGAGTGGGACAAAACGGGGAACTTCTTGAATGTCAAGTTGCAGGTGAACACTTTGAAACAAACTAATTATTGGCGTATTCATGAATCAGAGTAAGACTTGACTCAGTACGGCTCAGCCCAGTGAACATAAGCTGTTTTAAAATACAAATCATATTTTAAATATTTTTTTTGGTCCATTTTATTTGATTGAGACATTAGATGTGTCTCTGACGTGATGTGCTCTACCCACTGCTGCTCTGACCCTTTAGTGGACAACTTGTCTTTCCAATAATGAATAAAGTAAATCTTGGAGTGCAGGGATGTACAATGCTGCAGTAAACGCACCATTTCCAGTTTATCCACAGCTTTATGAACATTAAATACACAAAGTCGTGCCAGTTCGTTATGATTTAGGAATTATTTAATCTCACAAGTTCTGCTTCTGTTTAATGCACTCCAGAGAAGTCATCCTGGTCAGCCAGACCCATTCATTTGGATTCCTTCAGCGTCATATCCCCTCATCAGAAATCATTTTTGGGGATGTTTAAAGTTAGGGTTAGACAGTGCAATGCTTGAGCTCTCTTTTCAGTTGGATGCGTTCCAGTTTTGTTTTGTGTCCGGTAACCTTCGGGATCCTTAAAGAAACAGAAATGGCATTAGGGCAGCTGGGCAGGATAGGTACATGTCATAATTTATATATTTGAACTATTTACTCAAAATAAGACATTTCCTCTGTCGTTTTATGGATCTTATATCCTTCAAAGCAAGCCATGTAACAATATCTAGCAGTGACCGTTATTATAAACTGGAAGAGTTCAGTCTGCTGTTTCTCGACAGAAGTCTAACCTGATAGCTGTGCTCTTGTTTCTGGAAACAGAGGTTTTGATTCTGCAAACAGAGCGCTGCACCCTGTGGAGGGACGAGGATGAGTGACTGACAGGTGTCACACTTCAGCTGACACTCATATCTGAGCTTCTTCATGTCATCTTTGATCTCACGTTTGGTCTTTCCTCTCAAAGCTCATCTACAGATTTGGATCTACCTCAGAATTAACTGGGAATATGATCAAAAAAGACTCGGTGAATGTATTGAACACAATGTGAGGTTTTCTACAAAGTTAACTTTCTCAATTAACCTTTTTATTTCCCCTTAGACACATGATTTATTATTCATTTTTACTCCCACCTGCAACTCAACAGTCGGATTTTTATAATTTTATCTAACATCTAACCCAAACTTTTTCCCTCAAAGTGCCAAAATGGAAATGTGATACTTTTTTTGCAGTGAACCATCTATTTTCTGACTATAGGTAGTGCCTAAACCCAAACTCACGTCGTTTGACCCAGAGCATTCAAAAATTCACCAAAATAGTTTTTGTTATGTAAAATATGCAGATGTGCACACACAAACCTTGTACTCTTACCCGTGTTCTCCTTTTAAGACCCTTTAATTGTCTAAATTATTGTGAGCATCATGAATTGGGAGAGGCTGTTTCTGGGGGATATTTTCTTCAATAGAAGAGGCCATTAACTTATTAGACCAGATTAAAACATTTCAGTCAAAACACCACGACCCCGGGCAAACAACCCCTTGGTGGGTCAACTTTGGCCCTACTTTGGTCGCCCCTGAACTAATCAAACCAGGAGAATTGTATTTCTCGCAGATTGTATATTTTGTCAGGATACTTCATGCTAATGCATTCTGGGAAATACTAGAAGTGTAAAATAGTAGTCCTCGTTGGTTTGATGACATGCATATAAGTAGGATATGCATGTTCACATTCTGATGAGGGCCATCGGTCAAACCCAGAGTGCAGTCCAGAGTGGTTAGAGGGCGACACTAACAGCTGCTGAGCTCACACTGGGACTCTCTGTCTAACTCCGTACAGTCATTTATCTCCTGTCGACAGTCATTCCTGCACAGATTTATTTTTGTCACACATGTATATGCCCACTACAGTGTCTGTCCAAGATCTGGACACAGCTGCTTTAAATTTCAGTTTTTATTTTATCTTATGGACTTTTCTTATTCCCACTTTCATGAGACCACCATAGACTCAACCCTTTTATTTAGCAAGTGTAGCTGTACAAAAATCTGACTCTTATGTATTCTAACATGCGGACAGGAAATGGAACCTGGCCAACTTTTATTTTCAAAGATGTTTGTTTCCAGGTTTGCTGCAGCCTGTAGAGCTTTAGAGTTCTTGTATTCTTCTGTTCAAACTGAAGATTCTTTAACTTTAGGCAAATACATTCTCAGCGCTGGGCTCTTTTTTTTAAAGAATTGGTTGCTCTACATTGTCCTTATATGGCTCCAAATGTCCACAACAAGCCTGGCCCTTTGTGGTCTCGGTGCCGTTTATAGTTAAGGTGCTGGAAGACTCATGTCAAGATTGATTTAATTGAACAGAAATTTGTGTTTGACTGAGTAATAATGTCAGGGTCAAGCGTTGATGGAGTAGTTCAGGGCCGATGGGGAAGGACCCGACGCTGGGAGCCGAGCTGGGTGGCTGCTGCGAGGGGCAGGAAGGGGGCAGGACGTCAGGGAGGTCCGCTTGGCCATGAAATTAAAAAGTAAATGCAACACGATACAAGCCAAACAAACAGAGGGGCGCTGTAGCTTCAACATTCCCAGTCACTATTGAATCCTGTTGATTGTTTCCTGGCGTCCATCTTGAATTCGGAGCTGCCAGAAACAATCGTGACTAAATCCAAATGGGTCTCGAAAGGAAAATAGTGGACATTTTTAATTTCTACAGAGAAGACATTTTGAAAGAGGTCTGTATTCTTCCAATCAGCAGAGCTAATTGTGATTGCTGTTGTATGTACCAATGACAAACTATTTTGTAATTGAGCAGAACAGGATAATGATGTTTACCTTATTGGGTATTTCCTGTTCAACTCTTTCAGTGACCTCTGACCCCAGCAGTAATTCACATGCTTTCAGTGAACAACTGAGTTCAGTCAGGTTAAAACCAAAATGAACAAGAGCTTCTTCAGTTCCCTCCAGAAAAGTCTCAGACTTGTGATCAAGAGTCTTGTGGTCGTTAAGATCAGCTGAACTTTGACACAATTAAGACTTGCTCATGGGCACCTGCGTAGCTGTCAGAGCGGTTTTTAGAGGCTTCACCAAAAGGACTCCTTTTAGCAGCAGCACAGATTCAGGATAATTGCAATAGAAATATAACGTTGAAAATGACCCGTGTTTGTGGAGTATTAATGTCAGGCCAGGATGATAAGTGGCTGAAATATTATAAGTACATGTATGAATAAAGGGATGATTATCCCTTTATTCATACATGTATTCAGTATTCATATTCATACTGATGATTATCAGTACAGTTTGTTCTAGATGTTCTTTTCTTGTCCTTGTGTCAGAGCTACTCTTCAACAGAGGGACCTCTCCTGCTTTTCTTTTACTGAACAAATAAAACCCAACCATTTTTTCCTCCAAAACACCAATACGTTTCACCAAACTGAAGTTTAGAGCTGCACCCTTTGTCAGAACGAGGGTGTGCAGTTGCAGTGATGGGTGTTGCCTCAGCCCAGGACTGTGCTTCATCTGAAGGTTTTCTACTGAGCTACTGGACATGCTCATGCATCTGCTGTTACAGATGGACTCAAATGATTGTTACAGTATTTGAAGGTGCAACCAGTTCAAGTCACTATAACCCGACTTTCAGAAAATGCTACAGAAACGTCTTTAATCTCATAACTTTGTTGCTTTATTAATGTTTAAATGTTGTCACAAAGGGAAATTACATTAATAAACTCTTTATCTGCCGCTACAAAGTACTTTTATATGAAATTATTCAGGTTTTATTGAACCTTCAGCCAAAGCAGGTGTAGCCTGTCCCAGTGAGATCCCCGAGTCTGTTACAGAAAAGGGTTAAGACGTTTATATAAAGGATATTATTCTGGACAAAGGCCTTTATTCCGAGGCTTGTGCAAATGTTCACACATGTTGCGTGAGAAGGTTTCTGTGGAGCTTCTCTGGCGGGCCGTTACTCTGCTCGCGGCCGGCGCTGATGGCTGGCATATGTGACCGGAGACACAAGAATTCACACTCCTTTCACCGAGCACTGCCATCAACAGCTGCACTTTTAACAAGAGCGCTGAGACTCAATTACCTCCTGTTCCTGCTCCCAAACCTCATCAGCTGAGCCGCGCAGGAAATTGCCTCTCGCAGTGTAAAGGTGGAACCTGAATTTAGAGGAAATGTATACACGTGTTATTGTGTCTGTTCCATTAGGCTGCGAAGAGTTGGACAGTTTCATAAAAGCAACATAGAAAGTCAGGGATCGGATTCACAAAGCCCCAATTATTTTATTCTAACCACTATTCCTTGACCTTTGAGAGCAGCGTCCTGAGGTCAAGAGAAAAGAGCTGAGATTTCTTATGGACTGGAGAGAAAAGTGCTTTGCTCCATATTGAGTCAAATAATGGTATATTAATGAGTTCGAAGTGGTATTTATTGCATGCTGCAGTGGATAATATGGATATGGCCAGTCACATGCTCGCTCTCGAAGAAGCGACACTCCCATTGGATGTTGGTCTACACGGCTGTGACAATGTAAAAGGGCTAATGTTTCAGGGTAAACTCTCAAATTTGGATTAATGGAAAGAATTGGTAAGTAAAGTTTCAATTTATTTTTAAATATCTATTGAGGTTCGGTCACTTACAGACTGACGTGAAGGGTTAGACAGCTTTAATTGTGTTATTTATTTATTTTGGCTCAGTTTAGTTGAAAATTTAACTTTGAAAAAATAAAATGAGTAGTTGTAATAGACCTAGACATTTTAATAAAATCCGTCCATCAAATAAGACTTGACTTATGGGGCATCTTTAGCTCGCTTTGGCCAAATACAAAACAAAATCCTGGATTACGTAGGTTGTTGTCGTCAAAAGTGACCTACTTAGATAAATGGTATTCAAACCTAATTATGCCATGTTCTGTCTGAACACTCTTTACTGATGGACAAACAAAGATCTAACAATACCCTTCTGTCTTCAGTGTGAGCACGTTTCTACAGAATGCATCAGTTGTATTAAAGGAGGCTTGTGTTACAGCGAGGGAGGGGCAGCAGTCACTGGGGCAATGAGCAAATACCTCTGGCACTTTCCTGTGAAGAAGTGAACAGGAGAAAGTGAATCATATTCTTTGGCTTGTGTTGTGTTTCTGCTCTGGTTTAATGTCAGTCTGACTCCACTCGGGTCACTGATGAAGTCCAACGTAATAATGATAATAATAATCATCACCAGCTCAGCTCTGGCATCTCAAACAAATCCTGTAAAAACATTCATGGAAATTAAAAACAGTCTGAAAATGTTTATCTTAATGCAGTTCTCACATAGTTTGCATTTCTTGCCTTTGACTTCTTTCTTTAAGAAATACATGATTACATCAGTCCAAGTTCCTTTGAGCTTCTTCTCTAAACGCTTTGTAAAGAACCACCCCAGCATCTTGCATCTTCTTCGTTGGACTGAAGTCTCGTCGGACTCTGAAGTCTCGTCGGACTGAAGTCTCGTCGGACACTGAAGTCTCGTCGGACACTGAAGTCTCGTCGGACTCTGAAGTCTCGTCGGACTCTGAAGTCTCGTCGGACTCTGAAGTCTCGTCGGACACTGAAGTCTCGTCGGACACTGAAGTCTCGCCGGACTTCTGAAGTCTCGCCGACTCTGAAGTCTCGCCGACACTGAAGTCTCGCTGACACTGAAGTCTCGCCGACACTGAAGTCTCGCCGACACTGAAGTCTCGCCGACACTGAAGTCTCGCCGGACACTGAAGTCTCGCCGACACTGAAGTCTCGTCGGACACTGAAGTCTCGTCGGACTCTGAAGTCTCGTCGGACTCTGAAGTCTCGTCGGACTCTGAAGTCTCGTCGGACTCTGAAGTCTCGTCGGACACTGAAGTCTCGTCGGACACTGAAGTCTCGTCGGACTCTGAAGTCTCGTCGGACACTGAAGTCTCGTCGGACACTGAAGTCTCGTCGGACTCTGAAGTCTCGTCGGACACTGAAGTCTCGTCGGACACTGAAGTCTCGTCGGACTGAAGTCTGTGCTGCTGGTTGATGGGGGGGCATAAGGAACATTCATAAGGACATGGTGAAATTTTCTGATTGTCCAGCTCTTAGCATCTTAGTTTGGGGCACAACTTTGAGAAACCGATTAAAGATCCACCTTTGGTCACATGTTTATCCAAAAATGAGGGCTTTACGGCAAACTGTGACGTAGAAGTGACCGATTTACTCAAACTAAGAGCCACATTATATAAATGAATTATATTATTTCTTTCAAGTTTAAGAAGCTCATACTTCTACATATTAATAAATATAAGTATATACTGTGCATATAATATGACTCTATCCGTCTAAAACTTGTTCAAAGCCATCTCTTACGTTAAATGACCATGGACTGTTTTTTTTTAATTCCAGAAAATCCCCCGCATCCCACCTTCGGGTCCAAACCCAGTGTTTGAGAAACCACAGCAATAAACAACTTGGTCACTATAGACACGTTTACATTTGTTTTTAAATATAGAAATTATGACCTAGAGCAAACCTTTTCCCTCGGATGGTCAAAATGGAAATGTATTAATGGGCCACGGGTCAAACACAGACATTTGCATGTATTTGAAAGAAATATTCTACTCTATTGTGTTCTGACGTGGAAGTGGTAATTGGAGCCCTGCGTACTTAATCTGTTCGACCTGAATTTACGGTGTTTGACCCAGAACTTTCAAAAATCAGACTAGTTGCAGACTTAAAGTGTGTAGTTGGCCATTAGCAGTGTCGAAGTATGCTTGACTGTCATTGCAGATTTAAAATCAGTCAATTTGAAATTTCAGCTGCAAAACATGATAACCACTGCCGGGTCAAATAAACCCCTTTGTGGGCCAATTTTGGCCACAGGGCCCCACTTTGGGCACCCCTGCTCTAGACCTTACTGCATGTACCCGTCATATTCTGCTCAGTGTAAACATTAATCGTGGAAAGTGTAACATTTGCTTTGGGAAGGTGGAGTGCATTTAACTCCGTGTGGTGTCAGTTCTCTGCAGCTGAACGAGTCAATGGACTCTTCAGACTGAGTTTTCCACTGGAAGGAAGTGCATGGGTTATTGGTTTCCTTTTCCACTTGCACCTCACACAGAGTTTGGCCGTGCCACCTCAGGGACGTTCTCAGATCCATGACAGTCCACAGTTCCTTTTGGTCACTGCAGTAAAAGTGAAGGTTAATGAAGCTGTTGAGTTTTAAAAGAACATGAAAAAAGGAAATGGATCAGAACCAATAATGACTGCTTATAGAATGTTTACCGTTTAAAAAAAAAAAAAAAAAAAAACTTAAGTTAATGCAGAACTTTAAAAATGTAATTTCAAAAAGCTCTCAAACAGAAAAGAGATTTTTTTTTCCAATACCAGTACATGATTTTTGCTAAGAAAGGTAATTTGTCTTCCATCACTAGTTGCATTTAAGTTCTCTATCTACTACTGCCGTTTTGGACTCAAACTCCTTTTATGCTTTTAGGTGTGTATTTTATTTTGGATGTAAGTTGCTTTGGATAAAAGCTAAATGACTAAATGTAGTGGAAATCCCACCGCTCTTGCTTTTTGTAAAGAACAAAGAGCAAAAAAAAGAAAAAGAAAGTTTCTGAAATGTGGAAAGCTCTTCATTTCTGGTGTGTAGAAAGTGTAAAAAACAAGGCTCAGGAACCTCACTGTTGAGTTTAGAGTAAAAACACTTAATCTCACAACAATATCTTTGGTGATTATATTTATGTAGGATCTCAAAGCATTTCAAAGTCTCACAATTTAACACAAAAATAATGTAGAAAATAAAAAGATGGAACAATTTCAAATAAAAGGTTTTCAAAAAAAGGGTTACATCACCATCTCGATTGAATGATTCAGACTTCTTCTGTTGTTCTGGACACAAACCTGACCCAAATGCTCTGTAACGTGTCTGCTGTAGCTGCGGCCCTTTGGACAGGTTGATGAAGAGCATCCTTTGGGGCCGACCCATCGATCATCCATCATCAGCCCCTCGTCCAGCAGCCTGCTTCCACTTCCTGGCCCTTTTTTTGGAAGCGCCACCGTGTTATTGGAGTGATTATAATTGTCATGTTATTTTAGATTTTAGCCTAAGGGTGTCTGGAGCCTGGCGTGGACAGGGCTGACATAATGTATTCCAGTCGCCACAGGAAACACTGTCGGTTTAAATATGTGCACCGGGATAGTTGGAGACAAATCTATTAAATCTTTCTCCAAGATAC
This sequence comes from Neodontobutis hainanensis, assembly GCA_024349245.1. Taxonomy (NCBI): domain Eukaryota; kingdom Metazoa; phylum Chordata; class Actinopteri; order Gobiiformes; family Odontobutidae; genus Neodontobutis; species Neodontobutis hainanensis. The sequence goes on from JALDNG010000257.1 coordinate 228,824, forward strand.
AGATATTTCTGTGAAACGGATAATAAAAGTAAAATTATATATGCAAGTTGTATAGGGCCATGATTCCACAGCAGACACGGCACTAAACCAATCACAAAAGGTCAGAGTTCACAAACATGACATTACACTAAAGTCTATCACAGAGGCTATTAATCAGTGAATATAAAAGATAATTAAAGCCATACTGAAAAAAAAAAAAAAAAATCACATTAAACATGTTATAAGATTTTATATTGTATCTTGTTCATGCTGCAGTTAGCTGTGCCCCCCATCCTCCTCTTCAGCTTGTTTCTTGTTGCCGATTGGTCACTGGGCTGTGTTTCTATCATCTACCTGGATATTAATCTGTTCCAGAGCAGTTTAGAACAAGTTTCCACAGAGCTCCACCAGAGTTAAACCTATACAAGCCTCTCCAGGGCTTCTCAACCAAACTGTGCCAAACATGACTGAAGCTGTGGGGCACATTTCAGTGGAAACATGCTTTAAGATGCTATTCATTAGGCAAGTATATGGAGCCTTTAATAAAGCCAGTTGGTTATAGATTTTGACATTAAACAAAGTACATCAGAAAAGTCCTCCATCATTAAAACCATCTTGTTCCATAAGACACAGATTTCCTACACTGAGCCTCTTGGTGGGTTGTGCTTTATTTAATTCAGTTCCATCTGTTTTTAAGGATTGCGCTGCTATCTTCTGTGATCCCTGGCTGATCTTGTGTCTGAAGGGAACAACAGACATTTGTCAGCGTGGCACTTAATTAGCTGTAATGTAAAAATGTGATTCGAGTCTTGAGTGACATGAGCAGTTGTGAACGTCTCGGCGCTGGAGACAACGCGACACTTGTCCACTCGACCGATAATTAGCTCAGCCTACGTCCTGAATACAGCCGGCTTGTTCCGAGGTTGAAAAAGGACAAAAATGTCTTCCTCTCTCTCTCCCAATAAAAGTCAGAGCGCTGATGTGGGGAGAACAGTTGTATTTTGTTAATTCCTCCAGCAGCTCGGTTCATTTATAGAGTGCAATATCTGTCTTCTGTACTTCTCCAAAGTAAACACGCTGTGGATTTTTATTGGCCCTTTTCCCCCTCTTTGCCTCGGTCGCTGCGGCTCATAGAAAAATGCAAGAGGTCTTTCCCCTAAAACAGTTCCCTATTATTGGCAGCAAATGAATTGGGCAGTATGAGAATGAATAGAGCTTTGAATGGTTTCACGGAGCACATGGTCGAAACGATGATGAGTAACTGGGAATGAAACCAAGAATGAAGTTAAAGAGTCCCGTGAGAAAATCTATGTGCTGTGGAATTATTGCAGCGCTGATTGGCCCGATGAGCTGTGCCTGTGTATGGCCAGGACTGTTTTTACACCGCCTCGGTACCATTCTAACTCCTGACCCATTATTTTTATTGAAGCCAGTCTTGTTTTTGTGATAAACTCATTTCATTTCATTTTTAAGAGAAAACTAAAACCCACTGTGTCTCAAAAAAAAAAAAAAAAAAACATCCTTTTTTCCGTCAAGGGCCGTCCTGCAAAGGAAAAATGCACCATCTACATCTTGTGCCCAAACAGACATCGCATCGTTTTGGGGTTTAGTTTGTAACTTACACACAGATGGTGTGCATTTATTGTACCTGGCTGCACTAATGCGCTTGTGCTCCTTTACCCAGCCCCTTCACACACTCACCTGGGGCAGAAAGAGGGGGCCCTACACACAGCTCACAGCCTTCATTTAAATGAAAACATGGTCATAGTATTTATGTCATCCATCTTCACATTAAAACACAAGTGTATTCTCAGCTGCGGACTGTGTGCAGGGATAGTTCCAGGGTTGTTCCTGCCAACACAAAGCTCAGGCGGCCGCAGGTCCACCCAGACTCAAGACATGCAATTAGTGGATGTTCCTGACAGACTCTGGTCAAATTAGGGGCCACCTGGGTTTTGTCAGGGCCCAAGAAACAGACAAACTTTTGAAACAGTAGAGCAATGACTGTCAGTTTGCTTTTGTCAAAATAATCAAATAAAAGAACCAGAAGAAAAAGATATATATAAAAAAAAAGCCAAATGGGAAGGACAGCAAAGTTAGTTTTTATATACATCTGACTTTTCCTCTGCTTTAAACTCCACAAACTACAGAATGATAGAATTGATTACAATGATGACAAATAAAATAATTCATCTTCAGAAATGTATAGGCAAAGAATTGTATTTTATTTTGCACTTTTGGACAGAAGTCTTGTTGGACTTGGGGCCAGTGTTTCCAGGGCCTAGCCCACTCTGACCCTAAGATTATATAATGTTCCTTTTCAAACGCTACAGTAGCTGCTGTGCAGAAATACCCTGTGGGCCCGGTCTTTGTGACAGGTTAAGAGGCCCGTGTGTCAAACGAGCCTAGTGTTGGCCTAAATAACCTTGGTTGCTTGATTACCCACACCTGCGTGAGAACGCAGCTGGGTAATCAGCCAGAGGCTATAAAAGCAGGTGACAGGACACAGCTTCAGTTTGTTGTTTTCAAGACAGCATTGTGTTGTGCTGCAGCCTTTCGTGAAAGAGGGACAAGACCAGCACTTAGACTTAGCCTACAACAAGCACCTGCTCTAAAGAGTAACGCTCTGAATGACTCTGTCAAGAGACGTGTTCTTCTGTGTCAGAGGCACATCTCTGACGAGGACGCTCAATTTCTGCTTCGAGTGTTTGTGGGAGGATCAGGCTGGGTTTGTGTGGAGACTGTGAGCTGCTGCCCGTAACGTTTCGAACGGGCTGGAGCGCTCCTCCTGCACAGTGGGTTCTTCGTGCCTACCTACCTGACTCCATGTACACTAAATTACACTTTCCATTGACTAAAACGAGACAAAAATAGTTATGAATAATTCTGACTAAAATACGAATGTGACTTAAACTAATAAAAACTAAAATTAAAACGGGCCATCAAAAACACCTCTTGTGAACACCCCTTTTTGAACAACTGGAGTTGTACCCTTAAGACGGTCTGTTACTTTAAGAGACTCTGTCGGTCCGGCCCTCCTGCCTGGATTCTGCCCCTGGGCTGGTCAAGGCTGTGTTGCACCCTCACCTCCTGACGGTTCCATTACAGGGAGGGCTGAAAGAGAATTTTCCAGGAGGGGTTTTCATTGGAGGACCTGGTTTGTTTGGAGTTGGGAGTGTGGCTGTAAATAATTCTGAGATGTGGAGATGAGTAATTATTTCCAATAAATCTGTATGGTCTTGAGTTCTAGTTCATGAGGATAGTTTTGGCGACACATTTAAAATTATGAAAACAGTATTTACCAGAACATTAGATCATTTTAATTAATTTCCATTATTGTAAAAATATTTGCCTAAAATCTGTGTTTTTCCGGAAGTGTGTGGTGTCTTTGCTGGAGAAGGGACACCCTGCCTGGAGGCCACTGTGGACCCACATGGGGTGTGACCTGACAAATGGGGGTCACTGAAGGTCAGGGGACAAACTTCAGGGTAATGGGTCAAAGTGGGTGGTATTTCTGTCACTATTCTAAACTAAAGGCAACAGCCACAGATTGAAATGATGGTCTAAGAAGTCTTCTGCTGACAGACACTCGAGGCTCACTCCGGGACTCCAACATTTCAACTGAGGACATTTGTAATGTAACTAAGAAGATGAATTACAACTATGGTGTTTTACAGAGACAAAATAAATACTATCAATACTAATCACGATGCAAAAAAATACAAAATAGGATCTATCCTTAGTCTTGTCTGTGTCTCCTATGTTTTTATTTTAGACACCCCACTTTCTGTTAATGACCTCTCCACCATTCCCAACATTATTTCTAATTAATCCATGTTGTACCTTCCACCTGCGGCTGTGCATTAACCTCAGACGTGTGCGTCAGCGTACGAATGCTGCCTTTTATCATCCCCTTCTTGGAGTTTGCATTAGACGCTTTAAGAGCCAGCGCTCGACCTCAGACACCTGCGCTGCTTTTCCATTTCCACTCAAGTATGTCCTGTTCCCCTGTGCTCTCTCGACACACATTTAGACCTCTGCTTGTGCAAACAGATGCTATCAGCCTGAAAAAATGTTTTGTCCTGCTTCCATTAGTTGCATGTCACCGTCTGAAACCCTGGAGAGTGCTACAGAAGTCATCTCAGAAGTGCACAGCTACGAAAGGGTCGCAGTTCCGAGCATGAGCATAAAGTGTGTCCATTTGTTTTGGTTTCCTCATGAGCAGAACACTCTCTCAATCCTTCAAAGAGCCCGCCCCAGTGCATTTAAAGTGAGATTCTGTGGTTGTAAAAGTGCCGTGTGGTATTTGGATAGAGCTGGTGTATTATTCTAGCTACTACACACACTAGTTTTGCCATATTTTACCACTGGGTAGTATTTCGGGAAAATATAGTATTCTTAAAAAACAATAACTTCAAACTCATAATTGACATGTCCTACATAGCCTACCTGTGAACAATTGTGATTGTTAATTTGATCAGGAAAAGCTTTGTATTTGCTTTAAAATGTAAAAAAGACTGCTTAGACACAACTGTACGCTAGGCACAAATCTATTTTGTAATGTGTTCAAAAGATCAATGCGGGAGGTGGTCCATGTTCAGTAGAGCATCTGTCTTGTGGTGTGTGTCTGTTGCATCCAGAGACTCCAAACTAACACCTGACATGACGAAGAGGGCATCATGAGCTGGGTCTGTAACCTGGAAACAAAACTATTTTTAATACTACTTAAAGCAATTAAAATGACCAAAGTGGAGACGGATGCAGAGACCTATGTATAACCAAGTGGAATTTGGTCAAAAGCAAGTTCACCCTCAGATTAGTTTGTAGTTAATGTTAAAATAAAGAGGGTTAACTGGAATGACGTTCAACCAAAACTGGTACGGGCTTTGAGGATGAGCAGGTTAATAAAGCTACTCAAATGCAGTTTATGGCTAGTGTTCAGAATATTGAATAATGAGCATGTCTGAGGGGTTTTGTAGATGAACAGAAACCAGCGAGTCTGTCTGAGGAGTGGGCCTAATGATCATGCATGTGTGCTCTTGTTCCTTTGTGTCACAACATTAACCAACAGCGACCTTTGACATTGGCCATAGCAGAATTTCATGGAGAACTGTATGGGTTAGGACACATATCTCACTCGAACAGAAATTCTTTAGCCAACAAAGCTTCCAAATCATGTAGTGTTGGGACTTAAATGAGACGCACATGGAGTACCCCAAGGATCTGTGATTGGACCTTTCATTACTTTATGCTTATGTTTCTGATTCATGCGGGCACCCATCCATCATTTATTGGTTTTATTTTAATGCTGTCACATGACCCTGGGAAAACACCTTTATGTCATCAGTTTGCACATTTTCAAGGTTTCAGAAGCTCATGAATCATAAAACAATGACATAAGTAACCACTTTAGCTACCACACAGCACTCTAGGGCAGCTGTCTCGTTTACTGTTTAAGTCACAAATGCACATCTAACTCCATCCATCCTCATGAACTGTTTTAGAAATCCAAACCCAACTGTAGTGTTAGCAATGTTTTTCCAGCTGCTTACACTTTGCCTTAATTTGTCAGAACTGCACAAGAAGGGATTACTCTAACAAAGAAACGACTAACAAGCTCCAGTCAGTGGAGAAACAGCTGGGTCGACCTGGCCGGGCGGTCCGTGGCCTCGGCTCTGGTATGTCTTAGTCATCTGCTGCAGATGGATTAAGTTGGAAGCAGTGTTTGACGTGTACTGTAAACCCAGGGCCTCTTATTAGTGTTGGTGTGTTTAGTGCAGCTGAGACGAATAAGGGTGGTTTCCACTGACTGTACGAGCGACTGGGAGGAAGTGGGGGGTGGGGGGGTCAAGTGGGCGACAAGCAGGTGCTGACCAGCGCTGACTATTAATCAACCGGGACTGTTTCTCCCAATCAAATGTGCTGGACTACCTTAAACACTAGCATCATTATTGCAGTGTCAATATATCACTCTGGGCTCTGCAGCAGTGTCAGGAGCTGTAAACATGGCAGTCTGTGAGCAGGCTTTAAGTACTTTTTATTTATACTTAGAATTAGAAAGAACTCATTTGCAAATACTTGTTGTCATTACAGTCTGGCAAAAAAACGAAACCAAAGCAGAACTGAGATAATAAAGCAGTCCCATCAGACACAAATGCAACTTCTAAATTCATTAAGCAAGCAAAGGTTAAACTAACATTAAAGATGTCAGTGTAAAAACCTCAAGTTGCTCTTTTCTTTGGTCGTGGAAGAATTACTGGAGATGTTTGAGATCACAACACAAACTCACTCTTAGTAGAAATTTATTGGAATACATTTACTGAAAATGGGAAACGGCGCTTGCATTTATGGGACATGGAGCACCTCAGGAAGCAGTGATCTGCCCTTTCAGTTTGTTCAATGGGACACTGCTTCACCTTTATTACCTTATTCTTTTGGTTCTCATTTGTTTTAAATCTATTTAAAGATAAAATAATCAGACGTTTGTCATTTTACTCAATGTACAAGACATACAGTAAAATCACTGTTTTGGAAAATGTACAATAAACTTAATATACTTAACAATTGAATAAAAATGACATACAGAAGTTTTATTATAATAATTTAAAGGTCTACTAGAAAAACAGCCTAGTAACAGATTAAAGTGTAAGTCTATCTTATGTTAATTTAGTTCTCAAAGAGCATTCTAGGTCAACTTTCTTCAATAGATACATCCCAACTCTCACAGTTCTCACAACTTTGTACAAAATGTTATGTCTTGTTTAAAAAGCAGACAGGAGTTTGCAAAACCTGACAAGCAATGAAAATTTTTATTTTATATATCAAAAAACGAATTCTTTGAAGCTAAAATGGGATAATTACAGATTTAGAAAATTGCTCACTTTTGAATAAATGTATTGGAAAATCATAAACGATGAGAAAGTTGGACACTATCAGGGTTAATGGAGTCGCATGGTTAAGTTTAAGTTTGTTGATGGGCCAACACTCTTTTCTATCGTCCATGGTTTTGACAAAATGTACTTGTGGTTAATGAATAAGGTTAATTTAAAGAACACACAACAGTCGTCCAACATTTAACTGAAAAGAGATGACGTAGATGTAGCATGTATTTCACCTTAAATATATTTACCCAAAGTAAAATCTGTTTTGTCCTTCAACACCATTTGTGAGCCCTTCTCAGTCATGTCCAGTCCACACACGAAGGTCCTTAAAGATTCACACAGGAGAGCAAAACATTCATGATTAACGTCTCTCACGCTGGCCATAATCTGCTTTTCTCCAACAGCAAAAGCAATTAGTGTTGACATTTGTTTTTGCATCAACATACCAAAGCTGACAACTTCCCTCAGACGAAAAATGTGATATCCATGTGTGCTTCTGTTTCCCTGCTCCTGCTTCACGTTCACGGCTACCTGTGAAGTCGAAAGCAGCTCCGAGTGAAGGGATCTGCGGTGCATATGTTCAACAGTTTGTCTGTTCGGCTGAAAGACAGACTGAAAACACACGGTTGCTATGCTCTCGGCCGTGGACTGGACGGTGAACACAACATGGTCTGACATTGCAACATGTGCCGAAATGTGGCACGCAACTGTCAGCTGTCTGCACAAACCACGAATACAACCACGCTTCACCAGTTTCACCCTTTTGGGTCCAGAATATTTACAAAGAGGGCCACATTTGATAAGATTCTTATTCCACAAGTACAGGTTTTAATTGGCCTTTAACAGGTTTTAGCTGGATGTGAACATGTTTTAGTTGGATGTGACTATTGTATGTGTCAGGAGCAGAACAGTGGTGTCTGAATACTCAGACTATCAGCTACGTTCAAAAGTAGATATTTGGTGAAAAGTTTTTTTATTTTTTATTTGGTCACTGGCTCAACACAGTTAGTAAATGGGGGACTTTGAACTGCCACAGGACAATCTGAGACAATAAGAGGTTTTCTTCAAGTAAAGTAAATGTTATGTATTCTTTTTTTGCACCAATTTTGACCAAGTTACTCCAGTTTTCATTCATTCATTTATTTTCTAGCCCTTAGTCTCGTTAGGGGTCAAAGGTGACTGGAGTCTATCCCAGCAGTCTTTGGGTCTGAGGTGTGGTACACCCTGGACAATGGCCAGGGAGTCGCAGGGCTAACGTTTAGTGACGGACAACCATTCACGCTCACATTTATTCACTAGGGACACTTTAGAGTTGCCCGTTTCCCTGTACATGCATGTGTTTGGACGGAGGGAGGAGCCGGAGTACCTGGAGAGAACCCACAGAAACACATTGAGGACAAGCAGACTCTTCACAGAAAGACCGGAGTCGACTGAGAATGTTTGCGTCGGCCGGGTTTTGAACTCATTTTATTCTCGCTTATTTTGCAACTGAGACTGGCAATATTTTCGTTTTTTAGAGACAGACATTATCTTCTGTGGGAAGTTCTGTCAATGGGATGGGGTTAAAATTGTTGTTTTTGCAGAACAACCCTGTTGTAGCTTTAGAGGGACAGTACAAAACTAAAGGGTTTGCCCCAGAGTCTGTGGTGGATTTGGGGACGAAACATGTTTAATTAAACTGCACACCACAAATGTTCAATACTTTCAGATTTGTCAGTTTAATCTAGTTTTGTTCCTTTAAACTCGATACACAAGTCCGAAGGAAGAAGAATTCAAGCCAGTCTCCTGTTTGTCCTTTGTCTGAAGGATCGTAGGACTCTAGTTTCTTGGTCACATTTGAAGTATTGGTTTTCAGTAGAGGCCAGTTTTTCTGATGGAGGTGCCTCAGATTTGGTTTCATGGCCTTTATGTCGAGCACTTGCCATCTGCCTGATCTGACAGTGCAGGCAGGTTTCATCATTGTGAAGAAATAACTGCTCAACGTTTCTAGTTTCTTATGTCAGTGACTCTAAAAGAGATGGGACATGTGCAGTGCCCCTACTATCTTCCAAAAAAACACTTCAACACAGGATCCCTGTTAGTCTTATAGGACAATTGTTCCTGGGGTCCAGTTACACAGCATATTATGTGTGGCTTTATGCATTCTGGCTGGTGTTTTTTAACAGCAAATAATTCATTTTTACAGCTGGGATGTAACGTTGGGTTCCTAGAACACGCCCAGTCATTCAAGGTGATATTTCGCAGCGAATAACCAGGCTTCGGTCCTTATTCTGTTCACACATTTGCAAAGAAAGCATGCAATTGAGTGACGCAAAATACGGCTTTTTCATTTGATGAATTTTTGATTAGTACGTCCGTTTATGCTATCTAGAAACTATTGTTTTACTATGGAGTAAAAGTCAAAAAGCCCGGATGTAACGGTCATTTTATTGCCGAATCGTAACGACAATATCAGTGAATAGGGACCAAAGCCCTTTTAAAAACGTTTAACAAATGGTAAATCTTGGGTGCACTCTCAATGACTATCGATAAAGACGAGCTTTTTTTTTTTTTTTAAAAAAGTAAAGCTGTAAAGCTGTGTGTTTGACCAGTGTGAGTGCTCCCAGTCACTCACACTGGTCCGACTGGAGGAGCTGGGCCCAGCCCCAGCACGAGCAACAACACATGAGGCATAAAAGTGGCATTAAATCAATGAGCTTCTGAAGTCATTTATTGGACATGGATTAGTTTTCACTCAAAACCACAAAAGAACTGTGCCCAGGTCAGGTCTGTGGCAGGGTGAGTAAAGACAGTGTAAGGCACAGAGCTAATGGCCCTAATGTGAGCAACAGCGTTGTGTCACATGAGCTCTGGGTTAAGTGTTTGACTACAGTCCTTTTCAGGTGCGTTAGGTGATATAAATCTTTTATCGTGTTGTGGTAATATTCCCAGTCAGTATATTTTTATTGGAGTAAATAATAGGCACAAAGGTGGTGTGACTGGTGGGTCTTTCAGAGGAGCAGGTGTGACTTACTCATAAATTAATCATTCAGCTGCAAATCCTGTTGCCACTTAAATATGGAGCCCAATTAAATCTTTAGAGAAAGACGCAGTTTTCCTAAATTACCTCTAAAGCCTCCACTTCTTCCTGTAATGGATATGTCATTAAACCCATACAGATTAATGTGGCTAATTGGAAAATCCACTGATAACAATAGCTGGTTAATTAAAGTATTACTTGCGGTATTACTTCCACTGAATCTGAAATGTGTCGGCTCAATGCGTAAGCCTCAAATTGACTGGGATCTGGGCGCACTGATAATGTGCTTCCAGTGGCCTCTGGCATGAATACAGGCATAATGAATCATGGGAGCTCTCCAGAGGACGGTCCAGGGGATGTTTTCCAGTCCATCTTCATTAGCCACCATCCGTCTCCAACATCTGTCACTGGTCTGGTTTGGCAGCGTCCCATGGTGATTAGTGAGCGGCTCGCAACAGGTTCTGGGGAATAAAAACCAGTCAAGAGACGAGATGTCGGCATTTACGCTGGTTTGACTTGAGAACTGACAGTGTGTGGGACACTGACAACATTATACCAGCTCTAGCTCTACTGACGGACCTCTCAAGGGTCTGTGAACAAAATCACAAGTCAATGGAAATTCTTGACAAATTGACTGAAAATGGAAAACTAACACGTCACGTTACTGCGTTACCCTCTGATTAAACGCATTACTAAAACCTCCTTCGCCGTTTAGGACAGGCTTTAGTCTGTGTTGTAAAGAATCTAAAGTACTTATACTTTAATTTTCAGCCCGTTTAGTGAACAGGAGTTTAACATTAGCCTATAACATGTTGCATGGTTTGATAAAACTGTCACAGATCTGTCTATTAAAACCATAAATAATAAAGCCTGAGGTCTCATTTTCGTCAGATAAGTCCGATTGTTTTTCTCCTAAAGCCAGAAAAGGGACGTTGCTGGTGGGGACCTTCTTAAAAAGGAAGTTAACTGGAGGTATGGGACTTTTCAAAAATAAAAATGGCCAAATCGTTTAGATCTAATCTGAACATTTTAAAATGTAATGTCTGACAAATAAAAAAATTTAAAGGCGTAGGCAAAACTATTTTAACATCGATAATGTTTGGATAAATTAGGAGTGTATCATCATTATTGATTTTTGTTAAATAAATGCTTGTTTTTTCCTTGTGTCTAGGTGCATTCTAAGCTGTACGGCTAAAGACTTTCACTGAGGTAAATATTCGACATCTTAGTACAATATACTATGTGCATTTTCCATTGTAAGAATCCTGTGACGGTAAAAAAGCTGTGCGTTTACTGCATTGAAGTGTTTAAAAGCTTACCATTTCCCATCAGCACCACTTTCCTCAGTGTTTCCACAACGCTCTAAATTCCTCCTTCTACCTGCTGTAGGTCATGGAGAAGCAGCAAACGTGAAAGACCCACTCTTCAGACCCCTAGAGCAGCGCCGTGTGGAGTGGCACATACCAGAGCTGAAGTAGAATGATCAACAAGAGGCTTTCACCTTGAGAGCAGCTCTAATGGATGGCATTGTTGGGTTAAAAACGTCTTGGTTCAGAGAGTATCTGAGAGATGTGTGTAAAAGTACAGAGTGCTTCATTTTCTATCAAGCTTTAACTCATACTTTCATAAGACTCACAAATGCACTTTTAGGTGTTTATTAAACTGCCCTAGATGTTCCACAAAGACATGAAAGCCATCTTTCCCAGTCTAAATCTCTAACTGACTGCCTTTCCTTACTCGCCCTTTGCCACGGCTTTCTGTTAATCTGGCCTGTGAGTTACCAGTTTAATCCAGCTGCTGCTCCAGACTGAAGTCCCAGGACAGGAGGGTTAAACAGAATTAAACAGACAGCAGTCTCACTCTTATTTTAAATTCTTAAGAGAAAGGAATCCACAGTTTTACTGCAGTGCATTCACAAACCAAATGACCAACTCGAGACTGGAAGCATTTACAGTTGATATTAGCCCAAAAGGTGGAGGTAAACCCTGCAGTCTGATCACTTGGCGACAGAAACTTCACTATCTTCATGCAGTGATTGTGATGCTATGAGGTCATTACAGTAGTTGTAACCCTGTTGATGGTAATCCATGTTTCTTCTATAGGACACAACACAGAGCCCCCACGTTCACAGGAAGCCTTCATCTAAAATAAACAGTGGAATGATGGAAGATCCTTATCCATAAACACAAGGAAAAGATGAAAGCAAACAGAAAAAAGCCACACATTTTAGCAAACGGGCCGACAAGCAGACGCACGCATGACCTCCTCCACGAGGGGACCAGCCGGCGTCTGCAAAATAAATCTGCACTTTAGTTAAAGTCAGTGGACGTCTTCACTTTGAGACAAACAAATCAGTCCTGCTGGAAACACTAATTCTATAATATTATACTAAAACACCTCCAGAAACTGGTGAAAGCCTTTCAAAGACTGTTGGATGTGTTATTAGGAGCTGGATCCTGAACCGGGCTGAAACCCTGTTGATTTCAGTAAAGTTTCAGCCTCTCTCTGAGAACCACAGCTCATGACCAAAGGTGAGAGAAGGACGTTAATCGACAGGTAAATCGAGAGCTTTTTCACTCCAACAGGCCAGTAAATGGACCTTTATCTTATGTAAATGCAGTCAGGAAAGAACTCTGGCTTGTTTCAATGATTTGCAAATTGTACATTGACTGTTTGTCTACTTACAGATTATTATATGGAATAACCATTGGCTGTTTTATTTGACGTTGATCTGGTCAGATCTGCTGATTGGCTTTAGTACAGTTTGAATTGTTTAACTTGACATCAGTGTTCATCACTTCATTAACTTAAGGAACAAAACAAATGTATTTGTATTATGTCAAATGTGGTTTCTTCTATTGATCTGGTCAAACTTGCCCCAAAAAACCAAATGGACAGGACTTTTACGTTATTTGCAAAGTGAGAATGTGAATGTTGAACAGAGGCTTCTTCATGTGGGAGCTTCACTGTTGGATGTGCTGGTTTGTTTTTGCAGGAGTGTGATTATGGAAAACACTGCCCTCCTAGAGTTTAGTCTATTCCTTTCATCCAGCGCTGGTTCAGGCAGACTCCCAGATCCCCCTGATTAACCGGGACAAAGGAAGCCAGCATCTAAACAGGCGACTACTGTCCGGTTCTGGAGCTGCCTCTGTGCGTCTGGCCTATTGTACGTCCTGAAATATTATCAGATGAGAGATGAGATGGAGCAGCAGCAACAGGGATAAGAGCAACAGTTAACCTTTGAGTTTTTGTTAGACTTCCATGGTGGCATTTCAGGAGGTCCAGTCATCACAGGGTGTGGCTGCTCTGACCATTTACAGAAGAGCTTTTTTCCAGATTCATGCCACCGTCTTTTCACATTTTAGGTGACACAGCAAAGTTCGGCCCGTCTTGACACTGACAGAAGACCTGTAATGTGTAAATGCTTCATGACAAAGGAAAAGAGTTAGTTTCTGTTCTTACCTGATGTCACTCCAACGAAGAGCAGGTCTGGAGAGCATGTGTTGTTCAGAAACAGTTAAAACCAATAAGCCAATACAAAATACTTAACTAAAACTAACCTTTTAGCCTCAGTTTAGTGACGAGCCAATCACAAGAGACGACCTGCCTTTCCAAAGCTTTATTATGTTAAATTCCCCAGTGTTGGAAATTCCTGGAGCCAGTCAAGTCAGTGAATGAATACATCACTATATGTCAGCCACTTTTTCCTTTTCCTGTCTGCAGTGCTCTTCCTGTGTGCAACCGCTGCATCTCTTAACACCGGCAAATCCCTCCAGCGCCTGGGAAGCCTTCATTTGATTTAGATTCATTTGAAAACATGGGACAGATTTATGTGCTACATTCCTAAAGTCTGTTACATTCAGGAAACTCAGGGAAATGTCGAGGGAACCGGAGTTTTAGAAAGAACCAATTCACAATGTATATATTCACACACGAAGGAAACGGCGAGCCACAAATATGAGAAGATCTGTGTTTACTCTATGTTCAGAGGAAAGGCATTCAGGAAACACTAAATGCCCACAAACGGCTGGGCACACACAGTCAGAGCTTCTGATGAAGACAAGTGCTATATCAACAAGTCCAGCTCCCGTATCGTTTCCTTCCTGAGGTTCACCACAAACATTCCGAGTCCTGCCAGGTTTATTCACAGCGTGGTGGCTTTGGTGGGAGCTAATGAGATAAGTGTCCTGGAAGAGAAGCACACTTAGGCCAATTTAAGATAAGTTCAAAAGGTAAAAGCCTGTAGGATCATAAAAAGTTACATGTCTGAAGCGTTCAGGTTCAGGTCAGAATGACACTTTCGTTCAGGTAGCTCCTGAGAGTAAATGTTCTAAAGTGGTGTGAGCAAGAAAGCAGACACACTATTCTACAAACGTTATTGAAGTTTTTGAAAGAATTTGAGACTGGATACAACTATTAAACTTAACTAACACTTGATGAACACCACCTCCAGAGCTGGGGCTGTGGTGCCTTCACTGACAGAACATCCATAGTAACTATTTCACCAATAAGATGTCTGAGACCATATTAACTACTCAGTAAACTAGTCGACCAGAGGCTGCAGTACAATGTGTTGACCCCATGAATATGGCTTTGGTTTAGGCAGAAAGATTGGTGTGTGTAAGGTTAGGTTAGAAATTTGGTGCTAGAGCGCTCATCCTGTAACTGGAAGGTTGGCGGTTTGATTCCTGGCACACTTAACCCACCTTGCCTCCAGTGCCACAGCTCTGTGTGTCTGACTGTAGACTGTAGAGTCATTTTTGGGAACTCTCTCTAACTGCAGTGCTTGGCTCCACACTTCTGACCCAGATAGTGGGACATTAAAGGTTGCACAATGCACTATATTGGCACACTTTAAACAATTGTGCCACACCGTCTTGTCCCACTTTAGTAAAAATAAGCCAAAGACAACTTGTACTAACAAGACAGTGAAACCTGCCGCAGTAAAGATGGCAGGAGCCCATTCTCCGTGGCCCAGAGGGAAACCCCAGAGGCAGAGAGCAGATTAGTTTATCATCCAGGCTGCTGACAGATCCCGCTGATGTGTGACCACAAACCAAACAGCCATCCATCTGCTGGCTGTGGGACGGGGAGAGCCTGGTGGAGTTTTCTACAGACGGGACGACCTCACCCAGAATTAAAACACACACACTCGAGTCTGGAACGGTCTGGAAGTGGGATTATTTATCAGATGTCAGCTGTAGATTTCTTCTGTGGAAGAAGAAATGTAGCGGACGCTCAGGTTTACAGTGAAAGAGTCAGAAGCATCAGAAACGTGTGTGTGTGTGTGTGTGTGTGTTTGTGTGTGTTTCTGATGTTTCCGATGTTTGTAAGAGAAGGGTCAGGAAATCCTGCTGTGTTAAGGAAATCAATGTACAAAAGCTGATGTTTTACAAACTGAAAAAGTTATATTTGTATCAGGATTATTTTGTGACAAAATTGTTGGCATCTTCGCTGATTTATAATAGGGAATAATTAGGTATAATAGACTGGAAACAGTCTTCGCAAAAGGTTTAATTCTGCGGAAGCTGAAAACCTTCTGTTCTATCTTATATATATGTTTTATTTGCACTCACAGTATATGCAGATGAAGCTAACACTGCCATTCAAATTTCCAACCTGCGTAGACCAATGGGAGCAGACCTTTGGGAATGTGAGCGTGCAATTGGAAAAAGGCAATCACACTAAACATTCAAGACAACAGCAGCTAAAGGCTGCACGCTACACGTCTCTGGAGGTTTATGTTGCGTTGGACTAAATAGAGAAAAACAAATAACCCCACATGGAGGAGACGGATGGCTTTAGGACCTGTGCTTCATCATCAAAGACTGTTAAACTGAGACTGTAGTAACATGCTAAACCTACATTAACCTAAAATGGACCACCTTCACAAATGCACTGTAGAGGACAAGATAAACCTATAAAGGTTATAGCTTCTAACAGTAAACACAGCAGCAACAGACTTGAGCAGAACTTTTTTCACTTTTCGTTTGATTCAGTACAAAGTACAGTTACAAAAATATAGTCAGTGTCTCATCAATCACAACTGAAAAGATATAACGTTGGCAAAATCCTTCAGCTGTGTGTTTTTACCAAGTCACCGTCACAATATGGCTTTGATGCTAATGCCATTTTGCAGCAGTGAGCATTAGCAGTAGCTAACTCTATGGCTGCATCACTGACCTCTCAGCTAAGGGTAAAAACAGACTTTCTTCAGTGTTGTTTGGTCTAAAGTGTGATTAAGTGAATACTAATTTGCTCATATAAACAAATCAATCAATCAATCAAATATTATTTATATAGCGCCTTACAACAGCCAAAAGGTGCACAAGGCGCTTTCCAAGAAAACAAAAGACAACATTAAGAAAACAAAAGAAACAGATGGAAACAGGAACAAGTCTGACGCTCTGTCTTAAAATTCTTGGTTAGAAAAGAAATAAGTTTTCAGGTGTGCTTTAAAAACACTCAGCACAGTGATGTTGCGGAGGTGCACAGGAAGTGCATTCCACAACTTTGGTCCTTGAACGCTAAATGACCGGCCTTTAAACTTTTTATACCTGTATGTAGGAGTCACCAGAGAAATGTGCTCAGAAGAGCGAAGTGTTCTGGTTGGCTGATATATTTTTATTAAGTCAGTGAGGTATACTGGGGCCAAACCATGGATGGCCTTGAACACAAACAGCAGGACTTTATACTCCACCTAAACTGCACTGGGAGCCAGTGAAGCGAGCGGAGGACAGGGGTGATGTGTGACCGTCTAGATGTATTGGAGAGAAGACGTGCGGCTGCGTTTTGCACCAGTTGAAGGCGATTGATGAGTGATGTATTGAGTCCAGTGTAGAGGGCATTACAGTAGTCGATCCTCGAACTGATGAAGGCATGAATTGCTTTTTCAAGGTCGGCTCTGGACAAAAAATATTTAACCTTACTAAGAAGTCGTAACTGGTAAAAACTTGCCTTCACTACTGCCCCAATCTGTTTATCAAACTTTAAGTTTTTGTCCAAAATAACACCCAGGTTACGCACAGACGGAGCAAACTGAGGTGTCATGGGGCCAAAGCTAAAAACACTGTTGGATGAATCCGGGCTGAAAAGGATGTACTCAGTCTTTCCTTCGTTTAAATGAAGGAAATTCTGAGAAAGCCACTGTTTGATGTCCTGAAGACAATTATGGAGAGGATCCAGTGCCGAACGATTACTCAGAATCACAGGAAGGTAGATCTGGAGGTCATCGGCGTAGAAATGAAAATGAACATTGTGTCTGGAGATGAGTTGACCAAGTGGCAGCATGTAGAGTGAAAATAAAATAGGACCGAGAATGGAACCCTGTGGCACTCCAGATGACAAAGAGGCAACTGAGGAGGAAAAGTCATTGAGCATTACTGAGAAGGTTCTATTAGTGAGGTATGAAGAGAACCATTTCAGCACCGCATTCTGCAAACCAGCAACATGTTGAAGACGAGAGATGAGAATATCATGATCCACGGTGTCAAATGCAGCGGTAAGGTCCAGTAAAACCAGAACCATAGAACTTTTTCTGTCCAGTGTTTCAAGAATGTCATTATGCACCCTCAGTAACGCAGATTCAGTGCTATGTCTGGTCCTGAAACCCGACTGGAATGTATCACAAATGCTGTGCAGTTGCAGATGAGCCTGGAGCTGGGCGAAAACAAGCTTCTCCATCAGCTTTGACAGAAATGATAGATGAGAGATAGGGCGGAAGTTAGATAGTATGGAGGGGTCTAGATTGGGTTTCTTAAGCAACGGTCTGATAATGGCATGTTTGAGAGCTGTAGGAACAGTACCCGAAATAAGACAGCTGTTTATGAAGGAGACAAGGCAGGGACCAATGATGTCAACAGCCTCCTTCAGAATCCTTGCAGGAACAGCGTCTAGCGGGCAGGTAGTAGACTTCAATTCGAGGACAGCTTTTTTGAGGTCCACAAGAGTAACTGCCTCAAAGTTCTCTAGCACACATTGTGCCGCACAAGACGGCATGGCAACAGCGGAGTATTGAGTAATGGTTTGCCTAACAGCCAAAACCTTGTCCACAAAGTATTGCTTGAATGCATTGCATGTATTTTCAGAGACATTATTCAAGGCAACAGACACCGGATTAATAACAGAATTAATAGTGTTAAATAAAATTCCAGGGCGATGGCTATTTCTGTTGATGAGAATGAAATGAGAAATACTACTGCCTTTGGTGCTGTTGTTTGTCGATAGGACTATAGTGCTGCCTACATTATCCATGACCTCGACCTAGGCTATAATGTATAAAAGCTGTCAAAAAAAGCTAAAATACATACACTGTTAAGAACTTAACTGGAGAAGGACGTAAGTCAGTGTTGGATGAGTTCATTTGAGCCATTAATGTGCCCGTGCTGTTTTTTCTGATTCCATCTGTCAACATGTGCGTAGCCTACATTCCTGCATGTGTCCCTCGGTGTGTGTCCGGCCGCTGCGGCAGACGGACTGATATTGGCCTATGAGAGGAAGGACGAGCCCCCGACACATCCGTGCGCTGAAAGCATCTCTTCACCGTCGGGCAGCTGTTCACATTTCCTGAGGATTGGGTGTCTCGTGGTGGCAGTGTGCATTATTAACAGATGGACTTCCCGCGTGGCGCTAATATTGGGAAATGAGAGAAACGCTGAGGGCACACAGCATCTGCTCCTGTTTCTCAAGTGTCTGTAGATATTTGTCATTAAGAGCACTTGGAATTTTGTACAGTTGCTCTGTATAGATTTTTGAATGACTGAATACTCTTAATTTTTCATTGACGTCATGGTAAATGACCAAAAAGTGGGTATGAAAAAGAATCCCAGATGTCAAACTACTTTTATTCTAGGTTAGTGCAGCTAATTCCAGGCTACAGGGTAAATTAAACTAAACTGCTCCCTCTTGCAGTAAAGTATGCATCAGGTTCTGTCGAATGCACTCCCACTAAACCCAACTTCTACCAAACTCAGTCAAAACCTTCTGTTTCTGGTGGTACGTTTTCAGATTGTTTCAGCCCAGAGGGAGTTTATTCTGTTGATAATGCTCCTGAATTCTGATTGCTTTTGTTGTGTATATGTATATTTACCAGACGTAGTTATCTGTATCTAGAACTAATAATGTACGAGTGTAGTGTTTCTCGTGAGACCCGAGACTCCCGCGACACTTGTCCAAGGACGGCTGGTCCCTGGCCGATTCTTGTAAGGTTGGTTTTTGGTTTGGTTTGAGAGGCACTAGAGGGGGTTGGAACAGACCCCATCTACCACAAAATAAGTCATTAGGATATCACAATAACTCTGAAGCTGTAATGTTAAGGTGAAAATCCTGCAACGTTCTTCTTTAAAACACTTCCACATTTGTTGTTACTTGAGAACTTAGTGCTCATGGACCAAGACATAAAAGCAGGTAACTTCCTGTTGAGACCTTTGGCCGGGGTTGTCTGAAGTGTCTGCTGATGTTTCTGTTTTCTTTACAGACATCTTTAGAGCGGACTGAGGAACGACAGGAGAGCACTGTTCCTTTAACTCAGCTGCAACAACGTAAAAGAGCCACAGTCATTTTTGAGACTTTCTGATGAACAAAAACTTAAATCAGACAATGGCACTTGGTTTGAATTTGTGACAAAATGAAAGTCATGTCTCTTCATTTACTTCCTGGTATTATTAAAAAATGCAGCTCTTTGAAAATCTATACCCTTCAAGGATTTAACAATAGACTTGCAAATGGGCATTTCATTCTTGTATTATGCCAGTACAATATTAAAAACGGTGTTCATTTTTAACCCAGAGCACCTGCAGCTGATACTCAGAGATAGAAATGGAGCTGGAGTTGGATAAAACGAGAATATTCAGTACGTCCTCCTGTGCTGGTATAAAAGACGTGTATTTGCAGAAAGCCTGGTGACAGTTGGCTGCAGAGGATACAGGAAACGGCAGCGGTAGACCTCCAACAGTGAACAGTTCTGTCCTGATGAGACGAGTCATGTCTGAGCGAGAACCGACAGATGTTCAACGCAGAAACTCAACAGAAGAACTTTAGAAAAATCCTTCTGATCAGGTGTATATTGTGTTAACGTTACAGAAGGTTCATGCACTGCTCTGAGGTGTATATTGTGTTAACGTTACAGAAGGTTCATGCACTGCTCTGAGGTGTATATTGTGTTAACGTTACAGAAGGTTCATGCACTGCTCTGAGGTGTATATTGTGTTATTGTTACAGAAGGTTCATGCACTGCTCTGAGGTGTATATTGTGTTAACGTTACAGAAGGTGCATGCACTGCTCTGAGGTGTATATTGTGTTATTGTTACAGAAGGTTCATGCACTGCTCTGAGGTGTATATTGTGTTATTGTTACAGCAGGTTCATGCACTGCTCTGAGGTGTATATTGTGTTAACGTTACAGAAGGTTCATGCACTGCTCTGAGGTGTATATTGTGTTATTGTTACAGAAGGTTCATGCACTGCTCTGAGGTGTATATTGTGTTATTGTTACAGAAGGTTCATGCACTGCTCTGAAGTGTATATTGTGATAACGTTACAGAAGGTTCATGCACTGCTCTGAGGTGTATATTGTGTTATTGTTACAGAAGGTTCACGCGCTGCTCTGAGGTGTATATTGTGATAACGTTACAGAAGGTTCATGCACTGCTCTGAGGTGTATATTGTGTTAACGTTACAGAAGGTGCATGCACTGCTCTGAGGTGTATATTGTGTTATTGTTACAGCAGGTTCATGCACTGCTCTGAGGTGTATATTGTGTTATTGTTACAGCAGGTTCATGCACTGCTCTGAGGTGTATATTGTGTTAACGTTACAGAAGGTTCATGCACTGCTCTGAGGTGTATATTGTGTTATTGTTACAGAAGGTTCATGCACTGCTCTGAGGTGTATATTGTGTTATTGTTACAGAAGGTTCACGCGCTGCTCTGAGGTGTATATTGTGATAACGTTACAGAAGGTTCATGCACTGCTCTGAGGTGTATATTGTGTTAACGTTACAGAAGGTTCATGCACTGCTCTGAGGTGTATATTGTGTTATTGTTACAGAAGGTTCACGCGCTGCTCTGAGGTGTATATTGTGATAACGTTACAGAAGGTTCATGCACTGCTCTGAGGTGTATATTGTGTTATTGTTACAGAAGGTTCACGCGCTGCTCTGAGGTGTATATTGTGATAACGTTACAGAAGGTTCACGCGCTGCTCTGAGGTGTATATTGTGTTAACGTTACAGAAGGTTCATGCACTGCTCTGAAGTGTATATTGTGATAACGTTACAGAAGGTTCATGCACTGCTCTGAGGTGTATATTGTGTTAACGTTACAGAAGGTTCATGCACTGCTCTGAGGTGTATATTGTGTTAACGTTACAGAAGGTTCATGCACTGCTCTGAGGTGTATATTGTGTTAACGTTACAGAAGGTTCATGCACTGCTCTGAGGTGTATATTGTGTTAACGTTACAGAAGGTTCATGCACTGCTCTGAGGTGTATATTGTGTTATTGTTACAGAAGGTTCATGCACTGCTCTGAGGTGTATATTGTGTTATTGTTACAGAAGGTTCACGCGCTGCTCTGAGGTGTATATTGTGATAACGTTACAGAAGGTTCATGCACTGCTCTGAGGTGTATATTGTGTTAACGTTACAGAAGGTTCATGCACTGCTCTGAGGTGTATATTGTGTTAACGTTACAGAAGGTTCATGCACTGCTCTGAGGTGTATATTGTGTTATTGTTACAGAAGGTTCATGCACTGCTCTGAGGTGTATATTGTGTTATTGTTACAGAAGGTGCATGCACTGCTCTGAGGTGTATATTGTGATAACGTTACAGAAGGTGCATGCACTGCTCTGAGGTGTATATTGTGATAACGTTACAGAAGGTTCACGCACTGCTCTGAGGTGTATATTGTGTTAACGTTACAGAAGGTTCACGCACTGCTCTGAGGTGTATATTGTGTTAACGTTACAGAAGGTTCACGCACTGCTCTGAGGTGTATATTGTGTTAACGTTACAGAAGGTTCATGCACTGCTCTGAGGTGTATATTGTGTTAACGTTACAGAAGGTTCATGCACTGCTCTGAGGTGTATATTGTGTTAACGTTACAGAAGGTTCATGCGCTGCTCTGAGGTGTATATTGTGTTAACGTTACAGAAGGTTCATGCGCTGCTCTGAGGTGTATATTGTGTTAACGTTACAGAAGGTTCATGCGCTGCTCTGAGGTGTATATTGTGTTAACGTTACAGAAGGTTCATGCGCTGCTCTGAGGTGTATATTGTGTTAACGTTACAGAAGGTTCATGCGCTGCTCTGAGGTGTATATTGTGTTAACGTTACAGAAGGTGCACGCACTGCTCTGAGGTGTATATTGTGTTATTGTTACAGAAGGTGCATGCACTGCTCTGAGGTGTATATTGTGTTATTGTTACAGAAGGTTCATGCACTGCTCTGAGGTGTATATTGTGTTATTGTTACAGAAGGTTCATGCACTGCTCTGAGGTGTATATTGTGTTATTGTTACAGCAGGTTCATGCACTGCTCTGAGGTGTATATTGTGTTAACGTTACAGAAGGTGCACGCACTGCTCTGAGGTGTATATTGTGTTAACGTTACAGAAGGTTCATGCACTGCTCTGAGGTGTATATTGTGTTAACGTTACAGAAGGTTCATGCACTGCTCTGAGGTGTATATTGTGTTAACGTTACAGAAGGTTCATGCACTGCTCTGAGGTGTATATTGTGTTATTGTTACAGAAGGTTCATGCACTGCTCTGAGGTGTATATTGTGTTATTGTTACAGAAGGTTCATGCACTGCTCTGAGGTGTATATTGTGTTAACGTTACAGAAGGTTCATGCACTGCTCTGAGGTGTATATTGTGTTAACGTTACAGAAGGTGCATGCACTGCTCTGAGGTGTATATTGTGTTAACGTTACAGAAGGTTCATGCGCTGCTCTGAGGTGTATATTGTGTTAACGTTACAGAAGGTTCATGCGCTGCTCTGAGGTGTATATTGTGTTAACGTTACAGAAGGTTCATGCACTGCTCTGAGGTGTATATTGTGTTAACGTTACAGAAGGTTCATGCACTGCTCTGAGGTGTATATTGTGTTAACGTTACAGAAGGTGCACGCACTGCTCTGAGGTGTATATTGTGTTAACGTTACAGAAGGTGCACGCACTGCTCTGAGGTGTATATTGTGTTAACGTTACAGAAGGTGCACGCACTGCTCTGAGGTGTATATTGTGTTAACGTTACAGAAGGTGCACGCACTGCTCTGAGGTGTATATTGTGTTAACGTTACAGAAGGTGCACGCACTGCTCTGAGGTGTATATTGTGTTAACGTTACAGAAGGTTCATGCACTGCTCTGAGGTGTATATTGTGTTATTGTTACAGAAGGTTCATGCACTGCTCTGAGGTGTATATTGTGTTATTGTTACAGAAGGTTCATGCACTGCTCTGAGGTGTATATTGTGTTATTGTTACAGAAGGTGCATGCACTGCTCTCAGGTGTATATTGTGTTATTGTTACAGAAGGTTCATGCACTGCTCTGAGGTGTATATTGTGTTAACGTTACAGAAGGTTCACGCACTGCTCTGAGGTGTATATTGTGTTAACGTTACAGAAGGTTCATGCACTGCTCTGAGGGAGAGCTTGAGTCACTGTTTTTCTGACTGAAGCTCATTATTTAATTTACACCAGACACTGTTGTCTCTTGTGATGCTTTGAGCATAAATGACACAAAAGTTAACCAGGACTGGAAAAATTACTAATATTGTTAAAGGAGCATGAAAATCTCTTGTGATGTAGATTCTTTGTGGTTTAATATTAGTAGGAGGTCACGTTTAACAATGCACCACCTTCTTTCCCGAGGTAACGTAAACACATTCAACAAACGGTTGATGAAACTGTTGAGCCTTTTGTGTTCTTACACCTCCCTCTAGTGGCTCATTCAGGTACAGGCCACAGAAGAGCTAATAGAATTACAGATTGCCCTCATGACAAGAAATCAAGTCGTGTGGGTTCATACTCAGATCAGAATATTTGTCTTAATTTCTTTAACACAGTCTGTCAGCCTTTTCCTCTCTGCTCCCTGAGGCATAGATGTGTGCCATAATAAACATGTGGTGCCTGAGTAGATGAAGAACACTCTGCTGAAGACATTAAACAGGACAGAAAATGATCGGAGCCACGTCTTCAGCGGCACAGGAAACACTTTATGGTGATAGGTTTTGCAGATTGGAGACTGGGCGCTGCATCATCACCTCTGGATTAAACTCGCTGACAGACAACGGAGAGGAAACAGAAAACAGAACTGAGTGAACCAGAAGTTGCTGGTTGTTGTTGTTGAGGCTCAACACGCCTGACAAGAGACCGAAGCTCACCTAGATGCAGGGCCAAACCTCCTGTCTTTACTCCCTTAGTTCTTCCAATATCAGCCTCCTGCTTAGACTTTTTTGGTTGAGATTCTGGGCAGAAAATGAACATTCCTCTACCTGGCCTCCTCCACCTTCCACTTCCTCCCAGCAAGATTAAGAATTAATGGAAAATGCAATCGTTTCTCCTGCAGAACCTTGAGTGTTTTGGTGCCATTTCCACAAGAAATCCTGCACGTGGCGTTAAGCTGGACCTTAAAGATCAGGCCTTGTGCGTTAGGTTTTCTGACACGTGTAAGCTATTAAAGCATTCAGTAAGGTTTGGAGCTTCTTCACTGTTCATGCAACATCTTTCTCTTTTCTTCTTTTTGTCATTCCAGAATTTGTGTTGGTCGTGTAAGTTTGTGAGTCTACCTAAAATATGTTGGCATGTTTCTTGTACAAAAGCATTTCTAACACTTTTGTTTCCTTAACCCTCCATCCTCGCTTGTAGAAAATCTTATTCTCTGTGCTCCTTCTTCACCACTGTCCCCAAAAGCTCCTAACGCTGCTCTGGGAAGTGAGCAAAGCCTAAAGTTCTCTGATTGTCCACGCCACTCAAGTTCTTGGTGCTTAATGAACACCACCTGGGAACCTTTCAGGAGCCTAACCAAACATAATGAGTCTTCAGAAGTAATTGCTCATGACTGGAACATTTTCTAATTATAAGCTTTCACAGGCACTTGTACTTCTTGCATTCGTGTTGCCTGGAACAGTCCTTTAGCCGCTGCTCGCTGCTAACCACTTGAAATGGTGAGGCTTGCAGATTGGCACAGGTCTGTTTATCTTGGCTGTTGGCTTCAGGGTCGGTTAGATGAGTCAACACTGAGTGGAGAAGGAAATGTGCAGAGGGATTAGAAACAAGGAAAGGAAGCAGATAGTATTTGAAGGATGGTGGTCAATGTCATAGGAACTTCTTGTCAATGGCCACTTTCACTGTTTTTCTTCAAATGTTAAATAAAATTTGACTCATGCCACTTCCACATGTTGGAGCTTTTGAGTTTGACCAGAGCCTAGTCATTAAAGCTGGAACATTTTCACTCTAGGATTTGTCACATCCCAAGTTTGCATTTACCACACTGCACTGTTGAAGAAAAACCATCAGCAATGTTTTAATAATCCAAAAAAGTGTTAACCTTATTTTTTTAGTTTTAATTTATTTCGTTCAAAGGGACGGTGCACACACGACATTGAAAACGTACCTCAGTGATCGGTCTGGGTCCTCTTAAGCATCTTTTGAGACTGGTTTTTAAATGTGTTAAATGTGTTAATGGTTCTACAGTGTCTTATTGTAGTTGTATGTTCTCTGTTCAGGATCTACTAGCTGCTATTGACCAAAGGGAAGCAGCACTGACCAGGATGTAAATGCTTGAAGTAAAGTTATTAATGAAGTGTACAAACAAAAACACAAGAGCCTACCAGGTGCTGCTTAAGAAACAAAAGAGAAAACACGACGGTCCCACACGACGGTCCCACACGACGGTCCGACACGACGGTCCCACGCGACGGTCCCACGCGACGGCCCGACACGACGGCCCGACACGACGGTCCGACACGACGGCCCCACACTACGGTCCCACACGACGGCCCCACACGACGGCCCCACACGACGGTCCCACACGACGGTCCCACACGACGGTCCCACACGACGGTCCCACACGACGGTCCCACACGACGGTCCCACACGACGGTCCCACACGACGACGGCCCCACGCGACGGCCCCACACGACGGCCCCACACGACGGCCCGACACGACGGTCCCACACTGGTGCGTCTGTCAGAAGAAAAGCTCCTGTGACTGTGCTGGGGGCAGTCATGCTAAAGTAAGACTTAAGTGTCTCAATAGAAAGTAAAATATAGTCGCAGCTAAACCAAGTGACAGCCGGCGAGTGTGAGGGAAGCGGTTCAGGTTACAGCCCAGGTCAGAGGTCGTAACAGATGCACAAAGCTCTTGTCGATGCAAACTGTGTAGCAACAACCAGCGTCGACTCGAGGTGTCTGTTTTATCTCCAAGCACTCAATAATGACGTATAATACTCACAATAAACTTAAAAAGACGCGTTCAAAGAGGAGAAAATGTAGGCCCACTCTGGGATCTGAATTTGTCCACCTACTCTTTATGAATAATCAAGCCTAAGATCTCTTCCCTTATTGTGTGCTGCCCTCTTGTGGCCGTCCTGTGAACCCACTGGACTCAAAGGTCAAAGGTGAAAGTTATTTATATTATACACTTCCAGTCTAAGCGTGGTTTATAAATGAAGTTTAGTACTTCGACTTTGTACATTCATACTGAAGGAACACGTATGGGATTATGTAGTAAACAAAAATGTGTCCACCTTCTGCTTTGACAGCTTTGTACACTTTTGTCATTCAGCTTCATGAGGGAGGTAATATCAGAGATTTATTTCTGAATTTCTTAGTTTTCTTCCGGGGTTTGATCAAGGCCACTGCAGAATTCCTTTTGTAAATCCAAATATTTCTAATGCATCCCTCAAACTGAAAAGAATGTGTCAAATGTTCTCCAAAAGAGCACTGATAATTATTCAAGTTATTGTCTTTTTAAGTGTTTTTACAATGAGCTCGGTCACAGCCTGTTAAAAATAATTCAATATACACATAAACTACTTAAAGAAGAAACTATTGTCTGCCTCTTGTGTCCAGTTCCATTATGAGCCTCCAGGGGACGCTGCAACACAGAAGAAGCAGGCTCTGAGTAAACGGGAGGCACTAATGACTCCCACACTCCTCACCATGTGTTTTCTGAACCTGATCCAAGCCCAGCCCCAGGAGACTCCAGCACGTTTCATTTAAAGAGTGGAATAACACTGTGGCAGCTTCAGACCTACACCTGACCACAGACAAATTATACTGCGTTTAAAAGACATGATGTGTGCAGAGGAGAAGCACACTGTTGCTGAGCAAATATTACCATCAACCTACACAGGATATTTACTGAGTCTAATTGTAAAGAGCACAAGAGTATTTAACCGTTTTAATGCTAGACTTTCACAAAAATCACAACCATATCAAATCCATAAAATAAAATAAGTGAGACTGTGTCAACCTTTTCAATGTCTCTGCTGACGACTCTGTTACACAGAAGAAAAGGTTAAAGTTAAAGCATCTGGGCTCAGTTTTCAAAGTGAAGACGTTTGTCTCTAATTCCAAGCGACTTTATTAATTCTGAGTTCAACTGTAAAAGAGCTGAGCTTTATCTCTAGAGGGAGGGGCTTAACCTGGTCTCACCGTCGTTAGTCGTGAAAGGGAGGTGTGACTCCTGATGTGGGAGTCGTTAAGGCTCAGGAGAGTCGTTAGTGACACTGCTCCATTCAGGTGCAATGTCGTTAGTGACACTGCTCCATTCAGGTGCAGAGTCGTTAGTGACACTGCTCCATTCAGGTGCAGTGTCGTTAGTGACACTGCTCCATTCAGGTGCAGAGTCGTTAGTGTCATAGTTCTAATCAGGTTATGTTTGTTGTTCTAAGGTGGGGTTCTTTAGTTTGGTTTAAGAACACTGTTGTAAATATTATCCAACATGAATCTGAGGCCACCTCCTCTGTTCAACGAAGGCTTTTCCATTTTCACAAAGATGGCTTCCTTCACAGCTCTCTCAAACCATCTGGCCTCTCTGGACAGACTTCTGTTACAGAACACACACAGCTCAATCTGATTTTTTTTGTCTGTGCAAAGACATACGACAGACGTTATACAACACTCGAGGTATTGCAGATAAAAAATGGTGTGACATCACCGCTCTATCCCGCCTTCAGCCCATTGGTCAGAACGGATCAGGTGGAACCCGGCAGAACACCAGAACGCATGCACGAGCGGTGTAGTGGGTCGCACAACAGGGAAGTGATGTGGGGCACACAGGCTCAGTGGTAGAACAGCTGTACCTCACCTGGAAGGTTGGTGGTTCAATTCCTGCTCTCCCCACAGTTCATACTGTTGTTGTGTCCTTGGGCAAGACACTTAACTTAAGTGGTGTTCCAGCTGTAACACTGAATAGAAGCTTAAAGTAAGTCGCGTTGGATAAAAGTGTCCGGTAAATGAATAAATATATATAGATGTAAACCTTTTTGGTTTCCTGTGCCCACGAGCAACTTCCATTGAAAATAATGGGCTTTTTGTTTTTTTTTACTCTCACTATGCATTATTATTATTATTATTATTATTATTATTATTATTATTATTATTATTATTCATCCACCCTCACCATTAGCCTCTGATGCTAATGCTATTTTGCTGGTAATAAGGTAGCTAACGTTCAGTGCATTGGAGCATTGCTGCCACCTGCTGTTCAGTTTTGGGGCTCAGTGTTGTGTCCACTAACTCTACACAGTGCGACCCCCAGTGGACAACTTGGGAATAGTGGTTACTTTGATGAAAAAATTGCAGTAAAATAGTTCTATGTATTTTAACACTTTTCAAAATCATCCAATGACCCCGGCTGTGCCAGGACCTGAGTGTGTGAACACAAACCCCTCCAGTTTTCACCTGGAGCTGATCCTGCAGAGACTAGTGAAGATCCATAATTGTGACATCTAATTGTCCATAAAGGCACAGACAAAGCTGCTTCCTTGTCCTTTAACACTGCAAAGAGCAGCTCGAGCTGTCCACGGAGAACCAGCCTCAACTACAGTTCAGGAACACTGCCTCTGAGATCTTAACAGTCGTGTCTGAACCCCACATGTCCCTGTAGTTCCTGGCCTTTGACCTCTGGTTTAGTGCACAGATACAGTATGTTAGGGAGTTGGCATCCTCTATACGTGAGCCATGACGCTAAACCATTAACCTCTATTTAACACTGTTTTACAAGAACCTTTCCTAAAACCCACAGCTTTTCCACTGTCTCACTCTTGTGTGATTTAATCGTTTTTGTGGAAAGCCCAGCAGGTCTGTGAGGTGTTAATGGATCATAATTACACTCTGGACTCTTGGGAAACCACAGACGATTAAAACACAAGAGAAAGTGAAAAGGGCAGAAGTATTGTTCAGAATATTAGAGTGGCTTGGATCAGAATTCTCCATTTTAAAACAAATGGATGTGGTAGTTTTGAACTAAAGCCACGCTGTTATCTCAGACTGAAGTGTGGAATAGATCTGGAGAGTTCCCACTGAAAGCTGATAAAATCCTGATCTGTGATTACAATCTTCCTGTCTCTTGACATTAATATGCTTAAATTATTTTGCTCTGACGTTTTTATGATGAGATTATTGCAATTTATTTTAATGATGGCAAAGTGCCTCATTTTTGCAAAGTGTATGTCCTCGCCGTCAGCGTGAGGAAAAGAGTCCGGTTTGATGTTTATATATAACAGTTGTGTGGACGCACGCTGGTGACCTTTAGTGAAAAAATGCACGACCTGTAAAAGAGTCAAGGATTTCTCGCTGCAAACCTACAGCTGTCACTTTCTGCCTGACCTTTTTCAGCTTTTTTCAGTGAAGCTGTTGAATGTTGATGGAAACACTCCATGTTTCGAGGCAGTTGCATTTATTTTATTTTATTTATTTTTTTTAAGGCAAAATATGACGGAGGATCATATTTTAGGGAGTTGTCTGAAAATGTGGGGTCACGTTTGACTTTTGATTTATTGTTGCATATCTAAAGGTTCTCTATACGGATATTATGAAGTCAAATAAAATAAAAATAAAACCATTTTTATTGTTTAATCTTTAAATGTTGCAGAAGACGGGGCCGTTGTACTGAGGCAGACATAACGACACGTGCCAGGAACGTAAAATAAATGTACACTTACTGTTGAGACATTTCTTCTCCTCATAAACCGTGGATTACATTTTTTATGCTTTATGTGAAACCTGAGTGTTCACAGGGATGAACACTAAAACCCAGAGCTTTCGGATTAGTCAGTGTCCACAGACTCTAGCCCTCTGTCCAAGCTTTCTATTGAATGACTGCATCCGAACCTGAACCAATAAAGACTAAAGGTTCTCGGTCATCCAGGTCATCTTAAAGAAAAGGTTAAAGTAAAAGCATCTGGACTCAGTTTTCAAGGTGAAGACGTTTTGTCTCTAATTCCAAGAAACTTTTTCAGTTCAGAGTTAAACTGTAAGAGCTGAGCTTTATCTGAGAGGGAGGGGCTTAACCTGAAACTAAACCTGATTGGACCAGGCTGTTCTGGTCTCATAGTTGTTAACTCTGAAAGGACAGAGTAACTCCTGGTGTGAGAGTCGTTAAGCCTCAGGAGAGTCATTAGTGACACTGTTCCGTTCAGGTGTTGTTCTAGAGTCAAACTGTTCTGTTTTAGGTTTAAGAACACTGTTATAAATACAAGGCAACATGAATCTGAGGCCCCCTCCTCTGTTCAAAGAGGGCTTTTCCATTTGAACAAAAACCCCTCTCGAACCATCTGGCCTCTCTGGACTAAATTCAGACATTACTGTCCTCAAAGAAATGTCCTTTCTCTTTGAGGTGGACGTGGACTCAGACGCAGGTCCTCCAGGGTCGGAGCCAATAATGTTCAGGTCAGGCCTGGACTCTGTTGTGACCTCAGAGAAGCTACAAAATAAGCAAGCCATTTCCGGAGCGGAAGGAATTATGGTCTTTAGCAGAAAAATGCACTACAGGGATCAGCTTCGGAGCTTTTATACAAACTTAAAGGGAGCTGAGGAACTGACTTGAGATTAATCGAATAGTTGACCTTTAACCGTGCAGCATCAACAACCTACCCTTAAGCACTTTTAAATGAGTCATCTCTGTGACCTCTCCCCTCATCATTCCTCAGAGTGTAGCTCATAAACTAATGCTTAAACACTTTCACTGTTGTTCAAATGATTAACACTCTTAGACTCATTTTCAAGAAGCTTTTTGTGACAACAATCCTTTCATTTAAACCAGGTTTGACCCTTAAACATGGAAGCCCAGCCACAAAAGCACCTGCAGTTCTCATTTCTTTACATAAACCTTTGAGTTAAACACAATAAATAAGACCATTTGATTGCAAACTTGATCCAAACAGTGCATTGTGTCCGTGCACGTCTGAAAGCGTACAAATGTAAGCTTCCAATCCCTTAAGAACCTACTTTTATTCGAGGTAAACTATAAAATAAAAATGCCTAATTAAAATCATGAGGAAGTATGGTCCAATAAATCAGACTCTTTTTATGATCTTCACAGTTTAGTCCCAGGGCAGAAAAACATCTCGCATTAGTAAATTAATGAAGCGTGTTTGAAGAGCAGTGTTGAGATGGGTTCACTGACATTAAATGTTTACTATAATTCCAATAAAAACTTAGAATGTGACACTAAAACAAGAGGAGGCTGATTAAACACACATACATATAAAAGTGTGCGTTACCCAAACATACATCAGTGGGATTAATCTTCAACTAATGCTTTTCCACTTTTACATTTGTTTAAAAAGTGTTTCTGAGTTTCCACATCCATCTTCAGGTGAAACATGCTTCAGGCCAGTCCAGTTGAGTCCAGGGCATTAATGAGGAATCCAGCTGGTGTCTGTTCTATATAATAATCATAATAATCATAAAGCCTCTGGGGACGTTGTCTAATGAAATCTGAGCAGGTCCGACGTCATGTGGTGCAGCGAGACAATAGGAAAGATCATAAATGAATTTAAATTTTATTTAGCAGTCTTTTAATGAAAAGGTTGACATCATTTGAAAGAAAAGAAACATGGGCAAAGTTCTCAGCTGCAAAAAAAAAAAAACAGAAATTAAATAAAAATTGCCCACATTTCCATATGACATTTGAAATAGACTGTGCTTTAATTATGAAACATTCTTTAAAACC
This sequence comes from Neodontobutis hainanensis, assembly GCA_024349245.1. Taxonomy (NCBI): domain Eukaryota; kingdom Metazoa; phylum Chordata; class Actinopteri; order Gobiiformes; family Odontobutidae; genus Neodontobutis; species Neodontobutis hainanensis. The sequence goes on from JALDNG010000257.1 coordinate 260,887, forward strand.
TCAAAGGTATTGTGTTTATAAAAACATATTTTATAATCTATTATTTTTAACAATAATTCTTGCATATATAATTACATCACACTTTATTACATATATTTTAAAGCCTATTACAGGAAATTAAAAGTAACAGTATATTCTCCAAACGAAAGCAGTAAGAAGAATCCGGAGCAGAATCTGAAGAAGACGGCAGTTCGGAGCAGTGCCTGTCCTCTGCTCCGATCAGCTGATCGGTGAAAGAATAGTGCCACAGAGCTCTGCTGGGAGGAAGAATACTGTCATTAAACACACTATAGTAACACGGAAGAGCAGTCTGTCTCCAGGTAAAATAATGTTATACTTCTGAATGGATTGTCCAGCCTTTTGTCAATCCAGGGTGTTTGAAGTGAGCTGTGGAGTAAGGTTTAACGTGACATTTTTTAGATGTACTCACACTGCAGCTCAGACAAACCTTCTGCTGCTCTTCCATCAGGTCAGTCATTTCCATCACAGCGCTCTCAGCAGGCGACAGAAACCAACTCCCAGTCTTAATGCGCTGCTCATTTCCCAGGTCAGGGCTTTATTGATTGGTTTCGAGCACAATTACATAACCCGCTATGCACGTCCGCCCGCCACTCATTAGTTTAATTTCCTTATTACGCCCACTGTGGACCTGAAGGGAGCACCTCAGGCCATGAAGTGACCGGCTCCATATTAAAGTCCTCCGCTGTTATCACAGATCATTACATGAACTGACGGCCCACTTTGTCTGTAGACAATTAATATCCTCAGCTCAATATGTTCTGTACTTGACGTTCCACATGTCTTTTTGTTCACTGAGGTAATATTTTCATCAGTTTGCCTTTGGGAACATTTAACAACAGCGATTTACGACTGCAGAAGAAAAAAGAGGGAATTCAGTTCAGGGCGACTGCAGAGTTAAAAAGGGACTGTGATAGAAAATTACAGTTGGATATGATGAGAAGAAAGAGCCCCTGAGGAGCATCAGGCTGAAACTTGACAGATAAAATGTTTGAAAAAACTGAAGAATATAGTGGACAACTTGAGAAGATGATGGAGTCCTTTCAGGAGTTAGTTTGCTGTTGAAAATATTCCTCTGAGTTGGAAAATGCTCAAGTATATTTTGGACAGCCATTCCCATTAGCTTTTCAAAGATTCTTTCTCTGACAGCATTTTCAACTCGAAATCCACACGAGATTACCCCTCTTCATCCGTGAGACTACAGCAGCTCAATGCTTCATTTTTCTAACTGGGTCTAAGTCTGTCCAGTTGAGTCCAGAGGCAGTTAATTCTGTGTCTGCTGGTACTGCCCCCACTAGCCTTGCCTTCCAGACCTAACCTGACTCTGTCCCATAGAAGTGTCCACAGAACATGAAAGCCTACGCAAAAGAACAGGTTCTTGAAATGAACCTGGAGGTGATTGCATTTATCAACCTCAGTTTTATCCAATCAGAGCAGCTCTAAGTTGTTTAAAACAGGCCCAGACCTGTCAGAGCTGAACCCTCCTTGGACACAACGAGCCTAAGGCCAGGGTTTGTCTGTATAAACTTAGCTTGGAGCAGTTCAAGATGGATAATCATGAGTTTGTAAACTCAGAAATCTTGTGACAATCCAGCTGCAGCACAAAGTAATGCCAGACCCACCAACCTTTACTTTCTCAGTGAAGTCTTGTGTGTCTGGAACTCCATCCATTGAGCCTGTCTTCACCTGAGCCATCGACCTGTTCTAAACCTTTCAAATAATAATGCATAGGGCTTATACAGCGCTTTACAGATGCATTGTTCATTCACTCCACAGTCACACACTGCTGGTGGGAAGGACCAGACTATTTCTTTGTATGGAACAGAAAAAGTTGATCCACGGATATGCGCTGGTTTTACTCTGGTCACGCCAAAGGGACCTGTATAGAGCTGTATTAAATAATGATAACAAATATTGTTGTGTCATATTCAAAAGAGGAATCGTTTTGTCTGGTATGTGTCTCTTGAATCCCATTTTCTTGTGAAATTTCTCTGTTTAGGTATTATTTCTATTTGTAGAAGTATTATTTCTGTTAGGCTGGACACCTTTGAGCTCAGTGCTGTTGTCGTGAATGGACTGGGAACATTCAACATTCACATGAACGCCCCATGACTCACCCTCGTCTGGCTTTGGTTACAGTCCTACTGAGAGAAGTCTTGTGGGAGAGACACGCCCAAAACCCCCGAGGAAACCCGAGGGTCATGTCAGGTCCCGAACAGTTACAACAAGAACAATTTCAGTTTTACAAGTAACCGCTGCAGTCTTATTGTGGTTTTTATAGAGATCATTTTAGATTCAGCTCATGTCTCAAAAGCCTGACTCTGCTGAAACATGCTCTTGTGCAGCGGCTTGTTGTACATTTTGAAGACTTATGTTTGCTCCATCAAAGAACTGTGATGCTCTGTGCAATGTCAGCTAAATAAAACAGCATAATGATCAGTTTGCAGATGAATTTGTCTTTAAAAACTTGAACATTTTATAGTTATACTGTGTTATATTGTCTTACATTATGTACATTTATTATGTGAAAAATGTGGCTTTGCTTGATTTACAGTAATTTCCATTGTTAAGTGATATTTTGTAATAAAAGGAGGGTGATATGTGCACAACAAGAACCAAGCAACAAATAAAAGCACGTGCTAGACTTTGGTAGAACACTATAATGCATGGCTCTGCTCTTATTGCTTGTGTTATGATTGGTCAGATTAGAGCAGTATTGTTGCTTAGCTTAAGCTCTCTGACTCATCTTTTATCCCTAGAGCACCATAATGTTACTTTCTTACATCACATTACAACAGAAAGCTAGGCTAATTTTTTTTACTCGGCGACAGAAAAACAGCCATGCAGTGTCCGAACCTGTTCGATAAAAGAGTGCACTGTACAGTCCGCTGTAGGGATTATAAAAGAGCGCACTGTACAGTCTTCTGTAGGGATTATAAAAGAGTGCACTGTACAGTCTTCTGTAGGGATTATAAAAGAGCGCACTGTACAGTCTTCTGTAGGGATTATAAAAGAGCGCACTGTACAGTCTTCTGTGGGGATTATAAAAGAGTGCACTGTACAGCCTGCTGTGGGGATTATAAAAGAGCGCACTGTACAGTCTTCTGTAGGGATTATAAAAGAGCGCACTGTACAGTCTTCTGTGGGGATTATAAAAGAGCGCACTGTACAGTCTTCTGTAGGGATTATAAAAGAGCGCACTGTACAGTCTTCTGTGGGGATTATAAAAGAGCGCACTGTACAGTCTTCTGTAGGGATTATAAAAGAGTGCACTGTACAGTCCGCTGTGGGGATTATAAAAGAGTGCACTGTACAGTCCGCTGTAGGGATTATAAAAGAGTGCACTGTACAGTCTTCTGTGGGGATTATAAAAGAGTGCACTGTACAGTCTTCTGTGGGGATTATAAAAGAGCGCACCGTACAGCCTGCTGTAGGGATTATAAAAGAGTGCACTGTACAGTCTTCTGTAGGGATTATAAAAGAGTGCACTGTACAGTCTTCTGTGGGGATTATAAAAGAGTGCACTGTACAGTCTTCTGTGGGGATTATAAAAGAGTGCACTGTACAGCCTGCTGTGGGGATTATAAAAGAGTGCACTGTACAGTCTTCTGTGGGGATTATAAAAGAGTGCACTGTACAGTCTTCTGTGGGGATTATAAAAGAGTGCACTGTACAGCCTGCTGTGGGGATTATAAAAGAGTGCACTGTACAGTCTTCTGTGGGGATTATAAAAGAGTGCACTGTACAGTCTTCTGTGGGGATTATAAAAGAGTGCACTGTACAGTCTTCTGTGGGGATTATAAAAGAGTGCACTGTACAGTCTTCTGTGGGGATTATAAAAGAGTGCACTGTACAGCCTGCTGTGGGGATTATAAAAGAGCGCACTGTACAGTCTTCTGTGGGGATTATAAAAGAGTGCACTGTACAGTCTTCTGTGGGGATTATAAAAGAGTGCACTGTACAGCCTGCTGTGGGGATTATAAAAGAGTGCACTGTACAGTCTTCTGTAGGGATTATAAAAGAGTGCACTGTACAGTTTTCTGTGGGGATTATAAAAGAGTGCACTGTACAGTCTTCTGTAGGGATTATAAAAGAGTGCACTGTACAGTCTTCTGTGGGGATTATAAAAGAGTGCACTGTACAGTCTTCTGTAGGGATTATAAAAGAGTGCACTGTACAGTCTTCTGTGGGGATTATAAAAGAGTGCACTGTACAGTCTTCTGTGGGGATTATAAAAGAGTGCACTGTACGGTCTTCTGTAGGGATTATAAAAGAGTGCACTGTACGGTCTTCTGTAGGGATTATAAAAGAGTGCACTGTACAGTCTTCTGTGGGGATTATAAAAGAGTGCACTGTACAGTCTTCTGTAGGGATTATAAAAGAGTGCACTGTACAGTCTTCTGTGGGGATTATAAAAGAGTGCACTGTACAGTCTTCTGTGGGGATTATAAAAGAGTGCACTGTACGGTCTTCTGTAGGGATTATAAAAGAGTGCACTGTACAGTCTTCTGTGGGGATTATAAAAGAGTGCACTGTACAGTCTTCTGTAGGGATTATAAAAGAGCGCACTGTACAGTCTTCTGTAGAGATTATAAAAGAGCGCACTGTACAGTCTTCTGTGGGGATTATAAAAGAGTGCACTGTACAGCCTGCTGTGGGGATTATAAAAGAGCGCACTGTACAGTCTTCTGTAGGGATTATAAAAGAGCGCACTGTACAGTCTTCTGTGGGGATTATAAAAGAGCGCACTGTACAGTCTTCTGTAGGGATTATAAAAGAGTGCACTGTACAGTCCGCTGTGGGGATTATAAAAGAGTGCACTGTACAGTCCGCTGTAGGGATTATAAAAGAGTGCACTGTACAGTCTTCTGTGGGGATTATAAAAGAGTGCACTGTACAGTCTTCTGTGGGGATTATAAAAGAGCGCACCGTACAGCCTGCTGTAGGGATTATAAAAGAGTGCACTGTACAGTCTTCTGTAGGGATTATAAAAGAGTGCACTGTACAGTCTTCTGTAGGGATTATAAAAGAGTGCACTGTACAGTCTTCTGTGGGGATTATAAAAGAGTGCACTGTACAGTCTTCTGTGGGGATTATAAAAGAGTGCACTGTACAGCCTGCTGTGGGGATTATAAAAGAGTGCACTGTACAGTCTTCTGTGGGGATTATAAAAGAGTGCACTGTACAGCCTGCTGTGGGGATTATAAAAGAGTGCACTGTACAGCCTGCTGTGGGGATTATAAAAGAGTGCACTGTACAGCCTGCTGTGGGGATTATAAAAGAGCGCACTGTACGGTCCGCTGTGGGGATTATAAAAGAGCGCACTGTACGGTCTTCTGTGGGGATTATAAAAGAGTGCACTGTACAGTCTTCTGTGGGGATTATAAAAGAGTGCACTGTACAGTCTTCTGTGGGGATTATAAAAGAGTGCACTGTACAGTCTTCTGTGGGGATTATAAAAGAGCGCACTGTACAGTCTTCTGTGGGGATTATAAAAGAGTGCACTGTACAGTCTTCTGTAGGGATTATAAAAGAGTGCACTGTACAGTCTTCTGTAGGGATTATAAAAAAGCGCACTGTACGGCCTGCTGTGGGGATTATAAAAGAGTGCACTGTACAGTCCGCTGTGGGGATTGAAGGATTGAGGGGTTGAGGAGCAGGAAGTGTATTTGGACACAGACATAGCGTAATCTGATGTCATTTGAACTTCAGAGACCTTTAAGATGAACAAAAAGCTACTAAAGTGACAGATGGCCCTTGAACCGGTGTCGAAACATACCGAGGTTTTTCAGTTTTTTCTGTTGCAGTTACGTTAGTGCTGTAGTTTCCCGAAGCCTTTGGTCTGTTTCTTTTTCATTATTAGTCAAAAACATGTTTGGAGTGATGGATACTTCTTCTATTGATGCTTAATATTCTCCGTCTGGCAAATGACCTAAAAACAAGAAAATCTAAGAAAACCCATCAGCACGTTTCTACATGACTCACAATGTCTCTGATTACGTCGTTAGTCTGAAAACTCCATCAGATGACTCAGACCTAAACCAGAATCCACTCAGTTTCCATTATCTCCTTCTTTTCCCACTGCGTCCCGGTTCAGTCAGACCTTCCACATCCTGCTCCAAAACTCAGAAAGCACTATTAACTCCTTTCCTCCTGTCCTATAAATATTCATTTGCTCAAACATGTTGTCATTCTGTTTGAAATTGTGATTGAATTAGCATAATGGGACATTATCTATGGTAATGCTGCTGGACCAGGTCCAGTGTGTCTCTGCAGACGACTATAACACGTGGTGGCGACGGAGAGGAGCGTGATGGATAATATAATTATGTTCGGCAGACAATAGGAGCCCTGAGGTATTGTTATTAAAGTGCTCTGTTAATAACTACGCCCCATGAAAGAAAAGTCTGTTTGAGAGGAGGACCAGCTCTGGGAGACGTGCTGTACATTTGTTTTATTAATGTGACTTGGGAAAGGACAGATTTGTCAAGCTCTGAAAAGCATTGTACTGTTAAGATAAGCTAACGTTAGATTAGATTTTACGGTTTATTAATGACAAATTATGACGGATTATGTTTCCACAAAAAGACAAACGTCTGACTTGTTTCAAACCTGTTGTGTTCAGTTTAAGAACATCTTGTGGTCGCAATTTGCAAAGCATTATGGTCTATTTGACAGTCTAGTGATCTCACTTCTTTTACTAATGCATTGTGGGAAACTTTGAGTGCAGTACATTTCAGTCTCTAGACACCAGTACAAAATGCTGTTGTCCCTGTAAAGTGCATTTTTAGTGTTGATTCGGGCACAGCCCATGTGAAAGCAGCACTTTGCAGATCTGGCAGTTTCTTTGTTGTTTTTGTTCAGATTTTTCTTTACAGTGCTCCCCCTACAGCTTTGGAGTAATGTTAAAAACACTGGCTACTTTCCTCTTTCCTCGGTCCCTCGTTTGACTTTGAGCAACCGTTTCCTCTGCTGTTCTTTTACTCGGCTCGATCATGGTCTGAGACTGACTGGGCCAAAGTGTTTGTGTAGTGTTGCAAACCAATTAGTTTCATGTTAGAGCCAAGACTCCTGCAAGACTTTTTGGATCCAAGGGTTTGAGACAGACATTTAAACCAAATGTAACCCCCCCCTATTGAAAAGGCTTGTCTTGGTCTTGATCCGCTCTGGTCTCGGACATGACCTGGTCATGCCCCCCCCCACGTAACACGATTACTTATTATAGCTTTCCACAAGAAGGAAAACCAGATTAAATATTGCCCTTTTACGTTTCAGTGAACGGCGTGCCAGAGCACTCCGGGCCGCGGCGTTGGCAGCCGGCACCAGAGTGCAGCTCATAATCCATCTTGATCTCATTAGAACGGCACGAGCGAGTTTTACTGAAATGTTCCTTCAGACTCTGCCACAGGAATTTAGAGAGCGTTCTTCAAGTGATGCTCTGGAGCTGAGTCAGCGCAGAGAGGTTCAGAGCTGCACACAACCGCTCTGGACGGAAAATGCTACGAAGAATAGCTTAATATAGCTTGGACTGTACTTTATATTGGACGATTGGTGGTTGAATTCCCGTTGACGTGGTCAAGTGTCCTTGGGCAAGACGCTGAACCCTGCCTTGCCTCAGGTGTGCATCCTGATGTGACACTGGTGTTGAATGGATCTGTAAAGAGCTTTGAGGGCAGGTAGAAAAGGGCTTTATCAATGCAACCATTAAGCAACACACAATTTAGAAACTGCAGTTTGTGTTTTGAGATGCATTAAATGTCATGCTTTTGTTTGAGCAAGAAATTCAGGCTTCGCAATATACTTTTCAAATGTTTGTCAAACTTTTTATTCAGGAATAATCCTGTTCAAATAAAATAATTTTAGATAAATATACAATATTCAACAATACAGTGGGCTATCTTAATGAATAGTTTAAATTTAAAAAAAAAGTCTGTTACCATATCAGTCAACCAGTCCACTTTTCACTTTTATAGTATTTCAAATGTTATTGTTTTGTGAGACATTAGTTGTGCTTCAATAAACATATTTCATTTACATTTAGAAATATTGTATTAGAAAACATTTAAGGACCCATTCAAATTTACTAAAGCTCTGTTGTATCTACGCTTTCACTTTTGAGCTGTGTTTTATGAAAAGGAGTTATGGCGCTAATCAAAAGCTTTCTTTTATTTCCCTGAGTTAACTCTGATGTGGCGTCCACTGTTTTCAGTTTTAGAAAGTGAAATCTGGGACATTAAAAACAATATTTCACTGTGTAGTGTTGTGTTGTTTTAGTGACAGTCGTGTTCTATTTAACCATGTGCTTCTCATTGTCCGTGTCACCGCTGAGTCTGACATGACGGACTGAGTTTATTATTCATTTTGTCAACGAGGAAGATGTTTTTGGAAAGGCACTAATCACTAAATATAAGTTATTAACATGGCCGTCAGTCCAGAGCCATGACTCAGAGGATTTAGAGGCGGCAGAGGACGTCCGACCAAAGATTTGGTGACGCCCTGATTTTCTTTGACATGTTTTAACTCAAAGTGGAGCAGAGGAAGTATTCAGTGAGACGGCCTGATATTAGAGTGACTTTGTCCCGGTCATGTGACACTGCTCAGGGAACATTTGTCTTTTTAATAAAATCCTAGTTCTTCAAAGTTAGATCATCTCAAAGTCAACAAGTCTCTGCACAAAACTACTCTACAACAGCACTTTAAAGACTTTTTTATTTCTATAGCACAGTTAACACAAGGCTTATTCAAAGTGCTTTACAGAAATAAAAGACACATTTAAAGTACTCAGACTACAGCTTCCTAAAGCAAGTACACAAGGTCACTCCTACAACAATCTCTCCGTTTTTATTATAAATTAAAGAGTATAATAAATAGAGTTTGATTTCATTATTATTCAGATTACACTGTTGATTAAAGTCACCAGTTTCTTTCTTTTTGGTAGGTAAGTGTAATAACTTTCCTTCATTGGGAATATTAGTCGACTCTAGACAAGGCTTTATGATTCTCATTTGACTTTTAAAATCCTTCATCGGGGACACATCTATCCAAATGAGATTCTGTCTTGTGCTTTGAGTTTTCTGGTGATCTTTAACGACCATTTCGATCAGAAAAGATGTTAAATGTTCAACAATATCAGATATGAGTAGAACTTATTGTAACGCATGAACATAACTCGATTCAAATCAGAGTTATGTCTCGTCAAGTTCATTAGCTGCAGAGCGGCGAGTGCTGGGCAGATGCATTATTGGTTTCCATGGCAACGTCCTCTCATCTGTGATTTTACTGCGAGGTATTCATCTTGTTCAAGGCCTGACAGACATCGATATTGTCTCGCCGGGAGACGGACGGCAGAGCGGCGCAGCGGCGGGTCCTGGTTTAATGGAGAGTGACTGCAGCGTGTCACTGACGGACGACTCTCCGGCATTCAGCCCACGTCAACCTGACAGGCAGACGTCTGAGTGACAGAGTAACACTGCTTTAATACATTCATAAGCAGCAGTCCTCTTTCGGGCTCTTTTCTGGGATATTTGTGGGAATTTCTCTGAGCACGATCACATTTCTGTCGCCTTTTGTGCCACTTATGTTTCGTGAGTTTCCTTTTTATGCTGTGTCCTGGGGATTTTGGAGAAAAAGAGGAGTGACTTCTAATGTGACGGATCCACTCTTGTTACTGCCTCCTGTGGGATAAAAGCAGGACCACACCCCTTCAGGGTCGAGGGGGGCATAAGGACAAAAAGTCTATAAAATCATGCTCGATTTTAATCCAAACTCACTCAGTAACTCACCACATGACTCAGTTAGCCTTTTCTTAAGGTCTTCAATAACTTTTACTAAATGCAGCTTGGATAACGAATGTACTGATAAACCATGCAGCGGGTTTTCACATGGTCAGCCACACACTTCGAAACCTGTGCCATAAACAGTTTTACCTCATTTTACTTTGGTTAAACCAATAACTTAAGTTCATCCCACTGTAGATAAACTGTGCTGCTCTCTGCCTTGATGCTGAAAGTAGTCTGATTCACTGAGGCCGGTCTGGCCTGGACTGGCCTGGTATGGTCTGGACTGGCCTGGTATGGCCTGGACTGGCCTAGACTGGACTGTCCTGGTAAGGAACAGCTCGGCTCAGGACAGTTTAGTCTGGTTCTTCCCCTGAAGAGGCTTGTGTTTCCACTTTGCTGTGTCCAGAGAGACATCCATCTTCTTCCTTTGATCCGGGGCCAGGTCTAAGCAGAGACACCCAGACCTCCCTCTCCCCAGACACTTCCTCCAGCACTGGGGTCACTGCCGTCTCCTGCCAGGTGTCCAGGTCCAGAGAAACACGTCTGCTACAGAAAACAGAGTGCTTCTACATCAGATATAATTCAGATTTGGAACTCTGCTGTGTTGACAGGGATTATTTTAAAGAGTAAATGATTTGAATTATTCTTGTAAACTCTACGAACATTCTGTAGTTGCAAACATAACTCTTAGACGCAGTAGATGTAGTTGTACACAGCTGTTGAAGACTGCCTTGAGCTGGAGACATAATAGTGACGCTAACAGGCCAGACGTACAAAATTACAATCAATAAAAGTAAACGTATTATATAAAAGCTGAACAGAATGAGATGAAGAGGATTGTAACGGTTCAGAACTGTTCGATGCAGGAGCGACTCAGAACTGATGAAGGTTTTGTTCTAAAGATAGTCTCAGATCAATGCAACGATCTCTTTGTTTATTACCCTGAGCAGGTCGGGGCAGATATAAAGAGGAGGTAAATATAGTCTGGACGAGGAAATGATCCTGCGCGCACAAAGACACGAGCAATATTATTTATGTAACTATCCATTTCCAATAAAGAATATTGAAGTAGATGAATCAGACAGGATTCAGAGGAGGACAGTGTTTAGTTCAGAAGAAACAAAGTGAAAAAGTGGATTTATTTCTGTTGAATTTCTTAAACTTTGACTTTACGTTTTTGTCATGTTTTATAGCTGCATTATAGTGTTGCTACTTTAACCCAAGTATTTGTCATCTTGTTTCTGCAAACGAACAGAAATAGAAATAATTTAGCTTCTACTTCATGACTACATTTGTTTCACTGCAGAAGAGTTATATTTTCACACAGACAACACACATAATGTAGCTTTAACAGTGGTTATTCACTTTTATGCCAGGAAAGAAATGGAAATGAAATAAGTGAGACATTTCTCAATAGCCAAAAAATGTGCCCCTGTGGGAACACTAAAACTGTACTTTGTCAAAGCAATAAATAAATGACACAAATTTCACAATGAAGAGAAAAGCCTCCTGGAATAATGCTTTGACTAACACAAATATGAGTTTATGAGAAGAGCTCCAGATGTAATCTTTGAGGAAATGTGTCCTTTAATGCCCCTTAAAGAGAAAACGTAGAAATCAGACCTGTCCCAATCGTTTCTGTTTAGAAGCTCTACTGTGCACGTTTTTAGAATCTGCCCCATTCAAGGCCCACTGGGTTCAATGTAACGAAATAAGACCAGGAAACATAAGACCGGACTTTATTGATCCCACAGCGGTGCGTGAGTCTCCAGTGCACGAGCGTGCACGAGTGTGCACGAGTGTGTGAACGAGCGTAAAAGAGTGTGTGTGAACGAGCGTAAAAGAGTGTGTGTGAACGAGCGTAAAAGAGTGTGTGTGAGCAGCGTAAAGAGTGTGTGAGCAGCGTAAAGAGTGTGTGAACGAGCGTAAAAGAGTGTGTGTGAACGAGCGTAAAAGAGTGTGTGTGAACGAGCTTAAAAGAGTGTGTGTGAACGAGCGTAAAAGAGTGTGTGAACGAGCGTAAAAGAGTGTGTGAACGAGCGTAAAAGAGTGTGTGTGAACGAGCGTAAAAGAGTGTGTGTGAACGAGCGTAAAAGAGTGTGTGTGAACGAGCGTAAAAGAGTGTGTGTGAACGAGCGTAAAAGAGTGTGTGTGAACGAGCGTAAAAGAGTGTGTGTGAACGAGCGTAAAAGAGTGTGTGTGAACGAGCGTAAAAGAGTGTGTGAACGAGCGTAAAAGAGTGTGTGTGAACGAGCGTAAAAGAGTGTGTGTGAACGAGCGTAAAAGAGTGTGTGTGAACGAGCGTAAAAGAGTGTGTGAGCAGCGTAAAGAGTGTGTGTGAAGCAGCGTAAAGAGTGTGTGTGAGCAGCGTAAAGAGTGTGTGTGAACGGCGTAAGAGTGTGTGTGAGCAGCGTAAAAGAGTGTGTGTGAACGCAGCGTAAAGAGTGTGTGTGAGCAGCGTAAGAGTGTGTGTGAACGCAGCGTAAGAGTGTGTGTGAAGCAGCGTAGAGAGTGTGTGTGAGCAGCGTAAGAGAGTGTGTGTGAGCAGCGTAAGAGTGTGTGTGAGCAGCGTAAGAGAGTGTGTGAGCAGCGTAAAAGTGTGTGTGAGCAGCGTAAAAGAGTGTGTGTGAGCAGCGTAAAAGTGTGTGTGAGCAGCGTAAAAGAGTGTGTGTGAGCAGCGTAAGAGTGTGTGTGAGCAGCGTAAAAGAGTGTGTGTGTGAACGGCGTAAGAGAGTGTGTGTGAGCAGCGTAAGAGAGTGTGTGTGAGCAGCGTAAGAGAGTGTGTGTGAAGCAGCGTAAGAGAGTGTGTGTGAAGCAGCGTAAGAGAGTGTGTGTGAGCAGCGTAAGAGAGAGTGTGTGTGAACGAGCGTAAGAGAGTGTGTGTGAACGAGCGTAAGAGAGTGTGTGTGAACGAGCGTAAGAGAGTGTGTGTGAACGAGCGTAAGAGAGTGTGTGTGAACGAGCGTAAGAGAGTGTGTGTGAACGAGCGTAAGAGAGTGTGTGTGAACGAGCGTAAGAGAGTGTGTGTGAACGAGCGTAAGAGAGTGTGTGTGAGTGAACGAGCGTAAGAGAGTGTGTGTGAACGAGCGTAAGAGTGTGTGTGTGTGTGAACGAGCGTAAGAGTGTGTGTGTGAACGAGCGTAAGAGTGTGTGTGTGAACGAGCGTAAGAGTGTGTGTGTGAACGAGCGTAAGAGTGTGTGTGTGTGTGAACGAGCGTAAAAGAGTGTACAGAGGAGTGTGCAACGTGAAAGCAGTTTTGTTAAACTGACTCTAAACTGACTCTAATTGCTCAATGCTTCTGTGAGTTTCAGGGAACACTACCTCGTGAGCTCACATTTCTGGCCAAAATGACAAAGTGACACAAATGCAAATTTTACATTACAACTGTATTGATAGAATATTTATGAGAAGGTAACAATTCAATGTGAGTTTTGTCACAGCATGTCTCTTTAAGGGACCAAAAAACATGTTAAATATAGGACTACAGATAAAAATGAGCTGTTATGTACATTGTACATTTGTTTTTTAGTGAGTAAACAACCTGAAAAGTTATATAGTGTTGCATTAAAATTAATAAATACATACATACCAGTTAGACTACAGTAATAAGAGGAAAAAAAATATTCATGTTTTAAATGGCCTTCCACAAAAAAATGAGTGTTTCAAGTTAAAGATTCCCTCTGACACTTTTCACCAGTTGCCGTCTCTTTTTGTGTGTGTGTGTGTGTGTGTGTGTGTGTGTGTGTGTGTGTGTGTGTGTGTGTGTGTGTGTGTGTGTGTGTGTGACAAAAGGGATAAAACTGTGTCGGCCTGAGCCGCTGTGATGGGTGTCTCCTTGGGGAGGGGGCAGGTTCAGGTGTTTCCTCGTCTCCTCCCACAGAGGCTTACTCTTCACGGCGTGTGGCCTGTCAGCTCATATTTAAGTCTTCTGTCACAAGCGTCTTTAAAAAACTGGATCTCCTGCATGTCACACTCTCACTTCACAAACTGACCTTTGACCCTGTGCTTAGGGTATAGGATGAATATTTTTCCAGTTTCCTGTATGTCTACTGTCCTTTTATACAGTACATATAGTTAGGGTTGAGCCTACCATGTTTTTATTTTTTTTATCTGTTTTAAAGATGCAACGATTGTGAATTTAAACTTGAGTCTTACATCTCACAGTGAGACATTATAAAAAATTATAAATTATATTATGGGTGCCACGTGCACCCTTATTATTAAGGGTGCACGTGGCAGAGTGGTTAGCACTCCTGCCTTACAGCAAGAAGGTCGTGAGTTCAAAACCCGGCCAACTCAAATATTCTCGGCTGTCTCCGGTCTTTCTGTGAGGAGTCTGCATGTCCTCCATGTGTTACTGTGGGTTCTCTCCGGGTACTCCGGCTTCCTCCCACCGTCCAAAGACATGCATGTACAGGTTAATCGGCAACTCTAAAAGTGTCTCTAGTGAATGAATGTTAGAGTGAATGATTGTTTGTCATTGTCTGTCTCTAAATGTCAGCCCTGCGACTAACTGGCCACTGTCCGGGTGTACCCCGCCTCAGGCCCAAAGCTGCTGGGATAGGCTCCAGTCACCCGCGACCCCTAACGGGACAAAGCGGTAGAAAATGAATGAATGAATGAATAAATTATATTATAATTAATTATTATAATTATAAAGACTGATCTCACATAATTTAGATCAAAGATCGCTCGCAACAAATAGCGACTGTAGAAAATCATTGTAAGATGGATGTTGTATAATACATACATACATACATACATACATACACGAAAGCTCCTCACCATGCATGGTGGGTTCCATCCCAAATCCAGCACCCTGAGACTGTACGCTAGCCGTAAGGAAGGCCGTGGACTAGTGAGTGTGAGAGCCACTATCCAGGATGAAACATCCAAGATCCACAAGTACATCAAAGATAAGGCCCCGACAGATGACGTGCTCAGTGAATGTCTCGGGCAATGGGGAACAGAGGAAGAGGAGCTGGAGGAGGGACCATCATGGGAGGACAAACCCCTACATGGGATGTACCACCGGAACATAACTGAAGTGGCTGATATCACGAAATCCTACCAATGGCTAGAACGGGCCGGACTGAAGGACAGCACAGAGGCACTCATCATGGCTGCACAGGAACAAGCCCTGAGCACCAGAGCAATAGAGGCCCAGATCTACCACACCAGACAAGACCCAAGGAGTAGGCTGTGCAAACAGGCCCCTGAGACAATCCAACACTTAACTGCAGGGTGTAAGATGCTGGCAGGGAAAGCATAGTGTACAGGAACATCTGCACGGAGTACGGACTGGAAACCCCGAGGTCAAAGTGGGAAACACCTCCAAAGGTGGTAGAGAATGACCGAGCCAAGATACTGTAGGACTTCCAGATTCAGACTGACAGAATGGTAATGGTGAACCAACCAGACATCGTGGTGGTGGACAAACAGCAGAGGAAAGCCGTTGTGGTTGATGTGGCAATACATCAGGAAAAAGGAACATGAGAACTTAGAGGAATACCAAGGGCTCAGAGAAGAGCTAGAAAAGACTTGGAAGGTGAAGGCGACAGTGGTGCCCGTGGTCATCGGAGCACTCGGGGCAGTGACCCCCAAACTGGAAGAGTGGCTACAGCAGATCCCTGGAAGAACACCAGACATCTCGGTCCAGAAAAGTGCAGTACTAGGAACAGCAAAGATACTGCGCAGAACCCTCAAGCTCCCAGGACTCTGGTAGAGGACCCGAGCTCGAAGGATGAGACCACCCGCGGAGGGTGAAGGACAAAGTTTTTTTTTTAATATAAAATATAATAGTTGTATAATTTCAATGTATCTGTAACAAACTGGAACCATAATTACCTTAATGTTTCGAAGCACGTCCTGCCTCTCTTTATACTCTCCTTCTCTTCACTGTTCACTTTTTGAATAAATAAGAGCCTCTGACACACTCCACATTTAAACTCACACAGTGTGACATGGGCTTTATTCGTCCAATCTGTTCGAATGAACCAACTTCTTATTGAGTTTAGCTGTGTCTGTTTCATCTCAGGACAACAGCGAGCAATAGTGTTAAGGCTAAAAAAGTAATATAATGGAGAAAAGCCACAGTGAATATGCTGGAGTTCTGTGAGATGTGTGGGCTGCCCTTAAAAGACTTGCCTCCAGAGCCTGGCTTGGGTTTCTTTTTCACTTTTAATGAACCGCACTTCAGATTGTGAAAGAGAGACTTCGCTGTTGACGTGACGTTGATGGATGATGTGAGCCACTGAGAGGAAAAGCTCCAGGTTACAATGTACGGCTCAGACTTGTTCTAACAGCTCGAACCACCGCCTGCCAAAGCCTGAGCCCAGTTTCTGTCAAGGACTGTTTGATATTTCAAGACTAGTTTTGTTCTTAAAACCGACTATAAGGACACATTTAAGAACTTCAAATCAGTTTTAGTTGGCCTTGTCTTTGGATTTCAACACCATCCAAGACCTCAGCCTGGTTATTTGTCTAATTGTGCTCTTTCTTGTGATAAAACGCAGGATCTTCTTTGACGTTTTATTGCTTCTGGTCTTGTCTCGATCCTGATCTCTAAATATCTTGGTCTTGACTAAATATTAATTCCTTAAAGATTTGGTCGATACAATTTCTCATTTCCTAAAAGTCTTGACCAGAGCTCAATCCCTTAAAGGTTTGTTTTTGACTTGGTCTTGATCCCTCAAGGTTATGGTCTCCACGTAGTCTCAACTATGGCTCAGTCTTGATACTTAAATGTTTTGGTATTGACTTGGTTTTCCAAAAGTCCTGGTCTTGATACATCTGGTTTTGTTTGACTCTGGTTGGTCTTAACTCAACCTTGTTCCGAAAAGGTCTTGGTCTTAACTTGATTTAGATCCTACAAGTCCTTACCTTTGTCTTGGTTTTGGTTTGGATCCCTGAAAGTCCATTTCCTGGCTCAGTCCTAAATGTATGGTCTTGACTTGGTCTTGCTCTTTAAAAATCTTGGACCAGATCCCTAAAGTCTTGGTCTTGACTTGGTCTCGCTCTTGTTTTGCTCTTGGATTGGTCTCAATCTCAAAAGTTAATCTTGACTTTTTCTTGATCATTTTAAATGTTTGTCTTGACTTTTATTGGTCTCAACCTCTAAAGTTTTGGTCTTTAATTGGTCCTGATCCTTAAAAGTCTTGGACTGGTCTTGTTCTTTATACACTCAAGTCCCAATCAAGACCAGATTTGCCTCACGCAGCTCGATTATCTCTCAGACTTTTATGAACGTTGTACCCTTTTATTCCTTCGCACAGAGTCTCACTTTGACAGAGCCGACTGCAAAGCGCTGAATTTTGATTAGATGGTATCCAGCGCTGCCTCCCACGGGCCTCGAGGGACGTATGAATGTGAAGACAGTGTAGTGCTGATACAGGGGGTCTGTGTGGCTGTTAGGACTACAATCCTGAGACCTGTCAGAACAGAGACGAATGAGAAAGGCTGAAGAAACACCACCCTGCAAAGACAAGGAACAGGAAATATACAGTCAGTAAAGTGTTAGGTTTGTTGGTTGACAGACGTGACGCTCAATGAGCATCAACCCACAACAACACACCTCTTGTACATAAAATAATGATGAACAGTTTATTATTGTCTCTCCATCTCATTATGCAATGGTCCTCGACTGATCCTTCTGAGGTTTGTCTTTAGCCCCTGTTATAGGGTTATGTAACAGATTCAGGAGGACCAGTGTTTTGTCCTGGCTGTGGAAGACGAGACGAGTCCTGTAGGTTAGTTGTTAGAGAATACAT
Source organism: Neodontobutis hainanensis (assembly GCA_024349245.1). Taxonomy (NCBI): domain Eukaryota; kingdom Metazoa; phylum Chordata; class Actinopteri; order Gobiiformes; family Odontobutidae; genus Neodontobutis; species Neodontobutis hainanensis. The sequence goes on from JALDNG010000257.1 coordinate 278,454, forward strand.
TGAATTCCAGCTCTGTGGATCTGAAGCAGACATATCACTGTGATGTCCAGGCTCTGTACGACCGGTGCAGGAGCTGGTTAGAGCATGTTGGACTCTAACAAGGCTGGCCTTTGTCACAGATTCTGTTTATTATTTTTACAGACAGATCAGGCACAGCCCGGGGGGGGTCCTGTTTAGGTTCTGTGTGGAGTCTACATGTGCTCCCTGTGCTACTGTGTACTGTGGGCTTCTACCCTCCACCCGATCGGATTGGGTTACACAAATATGGTTTTCATATTGTTCTGTCGAAGGGAGGATTTAAGTTCCTACCTTCACCTCATGAGCTGTGGGTTAATGACAAAAGGACGTCTGATGCATGCAGACAGTTCAACCCTCTTTAACACAGGACGTGTGTGAAAATCTGGAATTGTAGAGAGTTTTCAGTTTGTTGAAATGAAATGGACATTTAATAACATGTCCTGATCATATTGTAGTACTGTTGTTTGAAATTTGGCTCCTTACATATTGTTAGAATCTCAAAGGGAGACAGTGATAAATAACAGTTAGATCATTTTAAAGAGTCAATAATAGTCTGTGTATAGGCATAATCATATTTATTGTTCTTGAAAAAAATGTTAAGTCATTTAATATTTTTGTGGCACATACAAGGCACCACAGAGAAGAAAATAAACTCTGTTTGTCAAAAGCACTGATTGCAACACAACAGTTCATAAAAGACCACTCCCAGAAAAACAAAAGGAGAATTGAACAGAGACAGCTCCTGGAGGGGCCAGAAAAGAGCAAATATTTGAGGCACTCCTAGAGATGATTGGCTTCATATGTTATCCTGTCATTCCATTTGGAGCAGCGCAGGACGGAGTGGGAGCAGAAAGACCACAGAGCCCAGACCCAGCGCTGAGAGCGAGTGTGAAGAGATATCGAAGACAAAAGACAAATACGACTATTGTGTGCATTCGAATTTTAAAGACAAGCCTACTGAATACTGTTCTTTTCTTTATTTACTGTTTTACTAAAGACCACTCTTAGCAAGACCCCGACCACATTGTGTCGATCCCAGAGAATCTAAAGTTAACACTGAGCAACTCGAAGTGCCGTACAAAATAAAAAAGCTTGATTAAACCTTATTCCTGTCACTTTGGTGGGGTCATAAAACATTATAAATCTTCTGACAGGGGGTGTGTCTGGTGCAGTCTGAGCCCTCTGAGCAGCTGTTGTTGTGATATAGGGCTATACAGAAATAAATGTCTTGTCTTCTTAATATATATATATATATTCCTCTTTGTAGACTTTTCAAAACTACGAGGTAACAAGTAAACGAGCCAGGACGTCTTTGTATTTATCTTGTGTTAAAATGGTATTTTTATGTTCGATGTCCTAATGGCGTTAGATTGAGCCTCCACAGCAGGTGTCCAGAGTCAGTACGTTTGTGTTCAGGTAAACTAGTGACTCTGAACACTAGTGCACGAGTGTGAGAGTGTAGACATGACACTGAAGCTCTAGAGTGAACCTGCCTCACAGCAAAAGCAACTAGAATAGCCTGAAAGAAATAAGAGCTAGAAAATGGATAAGGCTGTCATGATCTGTGGAGGATTCCAGTCCAGATCGTCCCTGTCATTAGCCACACCTGCCTGCACACCTGAGACTCATCCACTCATCAGACTGCCCTGCATTTAAGCAGTCGCAGCTCAGCTTTACCAGATTGTTCTACCGATTTCTCGAGAGAACAGCCAGCACCTCCCGGTCCTACCCAACAGATCTGATTATCTGTCTGAATAAAGGACAGTTAAACCTTACTGGTGTCCTGCTGTTGTGCGTTTGAGTCCACTGCTGCCTCTTTACAACAACACTTAAATTTAGTATGTCATTGTAACTAACTGTTATTTTCTGGACCCAACAAATTAGAATCAAGTCAACCATTTGGAAAATGCATAAAAGCATTTGAACTAAAAAGAGTACATGTAAAGTGTCCTCACAGTTGCTCAGCTCTCAGAGCAGGATCAACACGTCCTGAGAGCACCAGCCTCCAGCTACAGCCCAACACAAACCAGCTGTGGGCCGCTCACTCTTGCTCTCGTCTCAACCAATCAGCAGCCCCGACACAAGACGGAGAAAACCCCAGTGTAACTGTACTCCTGTTTGCGTAAGAGACTTGTAAAGATAAGAGCCCGACTTCTAGATGTCACTTAATTCTTGCTGTTGACTCAATGGCCCAGCTGTTCTGCTCTACTTTTTGTGCTTTTGTCACTTTATTTATTTTTTTTACAAAAGTAGTAGAGTAGTTCTTGTATAAACCTCTGATTGCAAAGGTAGAATAGATCTGACATGCCCCAAGTCTGATCAGGAGCTAATGTGGAATTTTGTGTGGCCCTTATCTTCAGTGATTTAAAACCTAGTTTATTAACAGGTTAAAAATACAATTACTGTTCAAACCTGTTCAAAACTGAAACCTTTTACTTGTGGAATAAAATTCTCTCATATATTTCCCATTTCTGTATTAGTGAGCACTTCGCCTTTGCCGAGATTATCCATCCACCTCACAGGTGTGGCATATCAAGGTCCTTCAAATGCTTTTCAGAGAATTTGGCAATGGGTCCAACCGGCCTCACATTTCGCAGACCACGTGTAACCCCACCAGACAAACACATTAGAGATTAGTCACATATATAAAACACAACAAAAGCAGGGGAATCTGTTTTATTAAGCCTCAGTATATCTGAACAAACTCAGAATTATTGAACGGAACATAAAACTAACATTTGAAGTAGTTTTCATCTTGAAGTGCAGAGATCTCAGCTGTTCAGAGACATAGGCTCAGGTTTGTGCCTGATGAGCCACTCAATCCACCTGAACCAGCCGTCAGACGAGGTCAGAGGTCACCTGACACCAGCAGGTGGTGTCACAGCGTGCCTTTAGGCATTTGGCCTGAGATACACTGTCGTCCTGTGGTTTTCTGGTGAAGCCTTGGTGAATATGTTCTTGGCTCCTCAGTTTTACCTTTTTTACCCAGAAGCCCTCCGACCAGTGTGGATGAAAAATCATAACTTGGATATCAGAGTAATTTAATCTTACATCTCAGAAGATCAATGTTTGTTTTCTAAATATTCAGCAGCTTTCTTGGCCACAGCACCATGTTCGCCTGAGGCTGCAGATATACTTCAGTGGCTAATAAGATCATTTATTCCTGCACTGTTTATCGCAGCAGTGTGTTCTCTCTGACGTAAGTGCACAGGTGAGTCAGGTATGAACACACATTGGCTTTTACCTTGACTGACTTCTGGCCCAGAAGGCACACGGCCAGAAGAATGTGAGGAGTCAGAGCGGTCACCTTTGTCATGAATAACCTTCTTCAAACACTCAACACACAATGACACGCTTTTGAAAATCCGTTCTGGAGTTTGAAATGTGGAGTAAAAGTTCAACAGAATTTCTTCTTTGAGTTGTACTTGTCCTTTCTTTGTGTTGAGCTGAAGGAAAAGAAAAGATTCTGAAGCTGACTGAACAAAACGAGATCCAAATAGTTTTGTTGAAATAAAATAATTTAAAAGGTCCATTGTGTAAAATGTTGTTTGATAATGTTAGAAAATGAAACCAGATGGATCACATAAGTCAGAAGTATGTTTTAAACAGAGTAAAATCCCAACAAAATAATACTTATTTGCAGTTGTCTATCTTGGAAAACATTTAAAGTTTCATAAAACGTCGTCAAAGTTTCCTTACGTCCTGTTCCTGCAGCTGCCTGTAGAGGGCGAAGAGAGCAGTTTGTTTTATTTATTTATTTATTGAGCCAAGAATCTTTTAAACTAAAGATTTCACATAAACTCAACTCAGGTTCAATAGAAGGTTTTCAGACCCACTTCACCCATTTCCACTGCCTTTGTTTATAGACAACAGTATGTCCTTGCCATAGCTGTTCACATGTTTTAAAAATCAGGACCTGTATTTATCCAGGAAAAGATCCATTGAGACAGTTTCTTTTAAGCAGCAGAATGTGCAGGGTACAATTATTCTTTACTGTTTCCAGTGACCTCACAGGTTTGTGATTTAAGAGACGTGGTGCTGACAATGCTTTTCCACAACTCTGTAGGATTAGTCGACACTTGTACAGGAGGCGTGTGCTGTCACTGACCCTCAGGGTAACAGGGCTGTCCCGTTTAGAGCCACTGAGGCAATGACAGATGTAGTGTTTACTCCTGTCAGTCACTCACTCAATCATCCGTCTGTGAGCTGCTCTAGCTCTTGTCGGTATTCTCCTGGTTTTCTCTGGTTTATGACCCTCACTGCAGTTTGACCCGGGCCTCAGGAAAGGTCAGGACAGCTGCTTAAAAGTAGAGAGCCTGGTTTAACCTTGTCTAGCAGCAGAATGAGATTAAAATGCTGTTGCATCATATTATCTTCGAGACATTTCTGTTGGAGTGAGTTTTCTGAGCAGGATGGTTCCTCGATGGTGGTCCTAGTCTTATGTCTAATAATGAAAACAGAAAGAGACAAGTGTCTTTTTGTCCAGGATGTCTGACCACAACAGTTTATTTAGTTCCGTCCTGAAGAAACACATTCAAATGTTTAGTTTGAGCTTTTACACTACATTAACTCAATGCTTTTTATTTAAAGTGACTTACATGAAGCTTCCCTTCACAGTGTTACAGCTGGAACACCACTGGAGAACAGGGGGCTTAAGTGTCTGGCCCAAGGACACGACAGTAGGAACTGTGGGGAGGGCAGGAATCAAACCGCCAACCTTCTGGTCAAAGGACAACTGTGGTCTCTAGGCCAAGGGGGGTCTAAATCTTTTTATGAAGAGGGACACATTTGATGAAAGGGTAAGGACTGAAGTAAGGGTTAAGTAAGAACAGGTTTCAGTTGGATTCAAACAGGTTTTAGAAGGATTTAAACGTTTAAAAGTTTGTATTAAACTGCTGCTGTTGGGGCCATGAACAATACTCTTTATCTCTGAAGCTGTGGGCCCTGATTGGCCCCAGGGCCAGACTTCTGACCTGTGCTGAAGAGAATCCACACAGAACTATTAAAAGTGACAAAGCCAGTGGTAGTCTCTGATTTCCTCTGCACACCTGGGACAATGAGCGGCCGGAGCGTAGATTTGAGGTTGATGGGTTAAAATAGAAATCTTTTTATTGGAACAGTTTCCGGAGAACAAATAGTCGCTACACAAATTTAGCGAACTTTGTGTAGATGATGATCTTTCTTTTTATATAGTGCTTTTCCACCTACTGTAGTAGGCTCTCAAAGTACTTTACATTAAACTATTTACCAGTGTTACAAAAAACTAACACTGGTAATAGGCAATGTAGGTTAAGTGTCTTGCCCAAGGACACAAGGACAGTATGCGGGGGACAGTGGGATGTTCTGATGTTTTGGGAGGTTTTGAGCAGAGATCGAACCGTCCACCCGCCAGTCGAAGGACGGCCACTCTACCCACTGAGCTACTGCTACTGAAGATGTTTCCTGGGCTGAACAGTTCAAATGCGTGTTACAGAGAGAGCGTTTTGAGTAAAGCAGAGAAAACCTCTGGTGGATAATCAACAGTAACTATTACTCTTGTTCTAAAGTGGCTCAGAGCATTTCTACACAAGACCTCATCGCATACAGCAGGAGTTTCTTAAATAGTTTCTAAAATAAACCTTTTGTTTTTGTTTAGGTGCATTATTCGAGGACAATTGCTTTCTCTGTTTTTAATGAGCACAGTTAATAGCTAATTGGGAGATTAGAGCGGCGTGCCTCGAGGCTGGAAACCCTGCTGAGTCTGGGTTTGCTTTTAAAGAGCACACAGTCATGGCTCTCAGCGCTGGGCCAGACTCATTCTGAGTTATCCGGCTGCGGAGGGAAACGGATCTACAGACAGTGGTATGGAATTAAACATCAGTTTACTTTTGAGTAAATACTGAGTGATATTTCTGCTCCATCTTAAAATCATTCAAATGTGACAGAGCGTTTGTCTGCATTACACTGAGCACCACTGCCGCTGAGCCTTACAGGACTGAGACTCGAAGTGTTTGTGCCGCTCAGTCTTTGGTGCTGTTCATTTAGTCTTAAAAAGCACTAGTTTGGTTTGAATCATAAGTCATCAATCAAATCATAGCGTCTCACGTAACGAGAAATGTAAAGACAAATCTCCTGGAAATGTAGAACAATTGTTGACTACAACAAGCATAATATTTGGAATTTAAATACAAGTATATCCTTTTCATAATGTTCAGAAACAAACGTATACTAATCATAAAGTCACCAAATACTTCCAGACTTTACTCATATATTTGCATAAACATTTGGGCCTTGATTAGACAACATTATTTTAAGTTAATTTTAAAGTCAGTCACTGACAATAAAACACAAACCAATGTGACTGCGTTTAATCAACAATGATCAAAAAACATGTGTCAAATTAAACTCAGCAACTCATCTGTATGTGTTCTAAAACAATAAATTATTATCATCATCATTATCATTATTATCTTCAGTGTGTGTGGTCCAGCCACAGTCTCTCTGTGCCGGTCCCAAGCCTGGTTGTGGCACAGGATCTTTGCTAAACCACTCGTGTGGATAAATCCGCTGTGGCGAGCCCAGCGAGGAACAACCAGGATAAAAAATAAAGATGTATATTATTCTTGCTTATTGCCTTCCCTGCGAGTGTCGTCTAGTCTTGCCTCGCCACATCTTCCGTCAGTCCTTCCTGCACTGACACTGGTGGCTTATGGGATTTGTGGTCTCTCATCACAGATGGGTCCCTGTCTGACACCGAGGAACAGAGGGCTCCTGGTGGGACCCAGGACCTCACTTTTATTGTTTCCTCACTCTTCCTCTGATATTACTCGTCTGTCCAAGATGAAGGATCAGTTTCTCATAAACATTGGTTTGGTTTTAAGTCTGTCCTGTGTATTATATTAACTCAGTATTGTGTAGTGGATGTTGGTCAAGACAAAGGCTTGCTTTAATCAGACTTGAAAGAATGAAACCTTTATTGAACCAAGGTTACCTTTTTTAGACACAGACAGGACAGTGTCAAAGCACAAGACAATTAATATAAGAATAAAATAATACAAAATACAACCGAAGGCATCACAGGAATAATCTCAGAATGTCAGCAAGACTTTGGACATGCCCCCAACTCTCCAAAAACCATACAGTGATCGCTTTAGAATCAGCCGCAGTAAAAAGAGAAGAATCACTCACCAAAGAGTCTCTGAAAACATTGATTTTTTTAGTTTCCTGTTTAGTTCTGAGCCTCAGGTCAGTGGGACCCTGCAGTGAATCCCTCCCTGTGTCTGTGTGTCCGAGGTCAATGAAAAACCATTCTAACTATCAAGCAACAAGTCAAAGTGACATTTCCACTTTTAATCCTAACTCTGTTGTACTGAGAATTGTAACTATCATTATCATATAAGATTATTCTGTCTTTTTCCGTTTGCGGTTGGACTGCTTTCTGTTCCAAGAGCTCCCTATATTCTTTTTTAACTCTGGATTCTTGCTGCACATTTGCTCGTCATTCTTAACAAGCCTCAGCCAGAAGCTCCTCCTGCTGCAGCGACACATGGCTCCAGAGTTTGCCAAAGTTTGCCCGTTCTGTGGCAGAATACTTGGGTCTAAACATGGGCGACAGCAGCTGTGAAGAGTCCGTGCTCAGAATGACAGTCGGAGGAAACAGTTTTCAGCGACGCCCCCACAGCTTTTCCATCCACGCACGAGTCGAGAAGTGTCCATCACAACGAGGCGCTTAATCTGCCGCCGAGTGCTCGACAAATCTACTTTCCCTCTCTCTGTGAGACTCCTGCAGAGAAATGTCCAAATGCACAACAGCTCACCTTTTTTAAAGTAACACGATGGTAACAGCATCTAAAAAAACGGATTCATCTTTATTCTTTGAAGTTAAATGAGACCTGTTTCAACTTTAGTAAAAGTGAGTTTATATAAAGCTTTGTTTTAGTTTATTACATTTAATGATAGAATATATTAATATAGCAACAATTGATCTCATTGTTTTGTTGTTGGTCTTTTAATGTCACCCTGAATATTTACAGTGGATATGTCCTGTACTAATGAAGTTAATGTGTTAACGTAATATTTCCAGAAACTCTGTAATTCATCCAGGACAGTTAGTCTCTCCCGACCCTGCCCCCCCAGGCCCTCTTCCTTTTTCTCCTCATCTATTTATCTATTTCCTTTCCACATTCTCTCTCCCAGAAGCAGACGGGTGCACCACCAGAGACGAAGCCCGGCACCAGGTCTCATCCAACCCCACTGTCAAGTCCAGAACCAACCCCACTGTCAGGTCCAGAACCAACCCCTCTGTCACGTCCAGAACCAACCCCACTGTCATGTCCAGAACCAACCCCACTGTCACATCCAGAACCAACCCCACTGTCAGGTCCAGAACCAACCCCACTGTCAGGTCCAGAACCAACCCCACTGTCAAGTCCAGAACCAACCCTACTGTCAAGTCCAGAACCAACCCCACTGTCAAGTCCAGAACCAACCCTACTGTCAGGTCCAGATCCAACCCCACTGTCAGGTCCAGAACCAACCCCTCTGTCAGGTCCAGAACCAACCCCTCTGTCACATCCAGAACCAACCCCACTGTCAGGTCCAGAACCAACCCCACTGTCACGTCCAGAACCAACCCCACTGTCACGTCCAGATCCAACCCCACTGTCAGGTCCAGAACCAACCCCACTGTCACATCCAGATCCAACCCCACTGTCAGGTCCAGAACCAACCCCACTGTCACATCCAGATCCAACCCCACTGTCAGGTCCAGATCCAACCCCTCTGTCAGGTCCAGAACCAACCCTACTGTCAGGTCCAGATCCAACCCCACTGTCAGGTCCAGATCCAACCCCTCTGTCAGGTCCAGAACCAACCCCACTGTCACGTCTAGAACCAACCCCACTGTCAGGTCCAGATCCAACCCCACTGTCAAGTCCAGAACCAACCCTACTGTCAGGTCCAGAACCAACCCCACTGTCAGGTCCAGAACCAACCCCACTGTCACATCCAGAACCAACCCCACTGTCACATCCAGAACCAACCCCACTGTCAGGTCCAGAACCAACCCCACTGTCACATCCAGAACCAACCCCACTGTCAGGTCCAGATCCAACCCCACTGTCAGGTCCAGAACCAACCCCACTGTCACATCCAGATCCAACCCCACTGTCAGGTCCAGAACCAACCCCACTGTCACATCCAGATCCAACCCCACTGTCAGGTCCAGATCCAACCCCTCTGTCAGGTCCAGAACCAACCCTACTGTCAGGTCCAGATCCAACCCCACTGTCAGGTCCAGATCCAACCCCACTGTCAGGTCCAGAACCCACCCCACTGTCACATCCAGAACCCACCCCACTGTCACATCCAGAACCAACCCCACTGTCACATCCAGATCCAACCCCACTGTCAGGTCCAGATCCAACCCCTCTGTCAGGTCCAGAACCAACCCCTCTGTCAGGTCCAGAACCAACCCCACTGTCAGGTCCAGAACCAACCCCACTGTCACATCCAGAACCAACCCCACTGTCGGGTCCAGAACCAACTCCACTGTCACGTCTAGAACCAACCCCACTGTCAGGTCCAGAACCAACCCCACTGTCGGGTCCAGATCCAACCCCACTGTCAAGTCCAGAACCAACCCCACTGTCAGGTCCAGATCCAACCCCACTGTCGGGTCCAGATCCAACCCCACTGTCAGGTCCAGAACCAACCCCACTGTCACGTCTAGAACCAACCCCACTGTCAGGTCCAGAACCAACCCCACTGTCAGGTCCAGAACCAACACCACTGTCAGGTCCAGAACCAACCCCACTGTCAGGTCCAGAACCAACACCTCTGTCAGGTCCAGAACCAACACCTCTGTCACGTCTAGAACCAACCCCACTGTCAGGTCCAGAACCAACCCCACTGTCAGGTCCAGAACCAACCCCTCTGTCAGGTCCAGAACCAACCCCACTGTCAGGTCCAGATCCAACCCCACTGTCGGGTCCAGATCCAACCCCACTGTCAGGTCCAGAACCAACCCCACTGTCACGTCTAGAACCAACCCCACTGTCACGTCCAGAACCAACCCCACTGTCAGGTCCAGATCCAACCCCACTGTCACGTCCAGATCCAACCCCACTGTCAGGTCCAGAACCAACCCCACTGTCAGGTCCAGAACCAACCCCACTGTCAGGTCCAGATCCAACCCCACTGTCGGGTCCAGATCCAACCCCTCTGTTAGGTCCAGAACCAACCCCACTGTCAGGTCCAGAACCAACCCCACTGTCAGGTCCAGAACCAACCCCACTGTCAGGTCCAGATCCAACCCCACTGTCAGGTCCAGATCCAACCCCACGCTCCATCCTTCAGCTCATCCCTTCCTCCTGATCATATTTCATATAGTTGTGGTGTGTATTTGTATTGTGTACATATGGCAGCCTACCTGTAGGCTTATGCACTGCAGGGCTATGATCAGACTTCAGTTTCATCTGTGCTTTCCGTTTTTCTGGTCGTGTGACGTCAAAGCAGCGCATTAATAATGATTTAGTATTTAGCAAAAAAACTATAACATATGCAAATTACTTTGTTAGTTACTGCCAGTCTCTGTTCTTTCTGAGGTTCTGACATTAAACACGTCTCTGTTGGGAACATTTTATACTATTTTATTTATTTTTTTAAGCTAATGCTAATTCTGTCGTTGAACATGCTTCGGCTTAACTTACGGCACCAAGATGCACAGGCGGCTCATAGTCTTTACAAACGCAAACTGGGTCTATAGAGACTTCTTACTTATCTACACTTCTCCAGGAAATAAAAGTTAAAGGAAAAACACAAAAGGACATTGTATTAAACGGCGAGTCCCTAAAATATAGGAAGCTGGTGCAGCTTTCTAAATTTAAACATCTTCTACTGTTTACAGCAACAGTATCTCCAGACCCTCATGTCCTTCTCTTTTCTAATTACAGACAACACTACTATCTGTATCAGACTGTGCCTTGCTCAAGGGAAACCTGCCCGAACTGTTCTTCTTTTTAGAAACAAGTGAACAACTTTTTTCAGTAAACTTTAACTAACGACTGGCAAATAAAGCATTAACGTTAATAAATAATACAATGATTCACATTTCCAGTTGCATCGTACGTTCCTGACCAGCGCTCTCTTCGGCCTCTGATGAAGAGGAGAGGACTGGAACGATTAACTGGGCCTGTTGTTTTTATCACATCCTGCATCGTCTTCATTTCCTGTGGCATCTCTCCAGCGCATCCTGACGGACTGACAGAGACTGGATAAACCGCTGAGTCCACATTGATATTCTCACAGCGTCTGCCTCTTTACAACGCCACATTTCTGCAAATGACATGAACATATTGCCATTGAACGCAGCGGGGGCCTTTCTGTCCGACAGCCAGTCAAAACAATGCTGCGTGAAGTCTGTATTTTCTTTAACCACAGCGGTATTTGAACAGAAACGCTGCTGAATTGAAATGGTAAAAAAAGGAGCATGTAATATATTTTGCAGAGCGTCCCGGTGCTTCACGGCTCGCTGCCTTCAGTTCCATCCTTTTTATATAAATATTGCTGCAAAGCCTGAGAAAATTGGTGAAAAATGAAATGGGTGGGTTTGTAAAGACGGGGTGAGTGGGCTCATGGGAACAGATTCCTCTTTTCAATGCTTCGCCGCTTTTCAATGAAGAGATGTTGAAGAAGAGAAGAGGAAGAAAGGCTCACTGAACAAGAAATATCTGAACAAAATCAAACCCACTTCAGACGGTTTGGAGAAACATTTGTCTCTGAAGCAACTGTAAATGGGATTAAAGCATCAACATCTCTGAAGTCTGCAGTGTTGTAACTCATTCTTAACAGATGTTTTAGGTCGGATCTGGATTTATGGATTAAAAGTGAAATGGAAATAAAAGTCAATCGGTGTCACTCGATGTGTTGTGTTGACACAAGTTTTTTCTGAGTAACTGACTGATTGTGTCGAGAGGGGTTTTCAATGGAACGAGCTCGGAAACGTTATCTAGATATCTAGATACGTTTGGCTCATTTAGTTGTGAATTCTGTTCCATGAAACAGGCTCGTGAGTCAGACTCTGGCTCCATGGAACACCTGGGAATGAAGTCTAGTCTGGTCCTGGTCAGACCTGGTCCAGGGCAGGGTGAAGGTCATGTGTTTTTATACACTTACCCTGTCTTTGTCTTAACACCAGGTCTTGATTTCAAAATGAGGAAACACAAATACACTCCTGAAGAACTCCAAAAGAAACGAGATACTGGGCAGTGTATTTGCTGTAGACCTGTTTCTGACAGCTTCAATATTTCAATATTTCAGATAATGTTTCATAAACTGTGCAGTTTGTCCAACAATATGGACACTTTTACACCTCATTTTGTGAAATAGACTTTTGTAAAAACCCCTTTCGAGGCATTCACTTGTGAGACTTGTACAAGATTTGAAGGATTTTTCCAGAGAATCAAAAACATAAATTGGTATAAAATGGAAAAAGTCAGTTTTTCGTTGGAGCATTTTACCAGAGCCAAGTGTTAATCCCGCGACAGACTTGTGTGTGAAAGCAGTCCTGTGGCTCTCTGACAGTGAGTCCTCACCGGCCGCTGACACTGAGCCCAATTACTGCCGCTCTTCTGCTGTTGAGGGTGAAGTCGGAGGGAGGCGGCTGGAATGGCAAACATGTGGAAAGTATGAGCATGAGTCCGGAGTGCGGAGGCATCTGTGATGGATCAGGCTATCTGTGGAATGACGCGCGGTGGGCGAGTCGGAGCGCACGTGTGGAAGTGTGCACGTGAGGAGCTCTCTCGTGCACAGCTGGGATGACGAGGGTTCAGCTCTGGCTCCAAAAACAAAGATGGTAAACTCCTCGTGGCTTTGTTTGTTCTCATTAATAAATAAAAGAAAATAATAAATGTTAAATATCTGACAAGCCTGGATTTACAGAAGCTTTACATTCTTCCTTTTTCAGTTTTATAATCTTACAAAATCATCTATGCAACATGAACTGGGACAGAATTATGTACGTCACTTTGTTCGATGAGTGATCTCTGTAAATGAACTCAGCTGTAGTCAACAACACATAGCACTAGTTCTTCTTTCTGAGAAATGTTATTGTGATAGAAAGGGTCAGCAGAAAAACAAGACGCTGGAGATAAAGGCAGGATCACACTGTTCTGCTCTAAACTTCTCTTTCATGTATTTTGTGATCCAGTTTTTATTAATAACATAAAAGCAGAAGAGGTTTGTGTGTGTGTGTGTGTGTGTGTGTGTGTGTGTGTGTGTGTGTGTGTGTGTGTGTGTGTGTGTGTGTGTGTGTGTGTGTGAGAGACACTGAGGAGCTTGTTCTGGGTTTTATAAATGAGGAGCAGAATAAAAACGTGTCAAAATAAAGTCATGTAAACCTCTTTTATGTAACACACACACACTGATTGTAGTTCTTATTATTAATTTTATTCGATTAGGACAGTGCATGTTAATGAACACACATAAACACAGCCACATGAATGTAAACATATCAGATTGTAGCTGTAAGCTAATTTCTTTCACACGCATTCATGCACCAGAGCTGTGTCACTAGTTCTTGTAGTTTGGTCTTGTAAGTTTGTTTTCACACAAAGCCTGTGTCACTGCTCCTGTCCTACACCCTGTTCTTCCAGAAGAACATTTTTTAGTTCAGAAAAAATCTGTGAATGCCAAAAAACACCCCAAAGAGGGCTTCAGTAGAAATCTGTGAGAAGCTTCATGAATGAGGCCCATTGTGGTTATGAGTCCACTTTTCATGACCAATTATTTTAACACTGTCTTTTCCCTCTTTGTCCAGGTTTAAACTTTGACACAAACCAGAAGCTGAGGATGAACAGATGCAGTTTCTTTCAGGATCAATCCAACCAGAGGCTTTTAAAACCGGTAACTGCTGCTGTCATTACAACACTGACTGAGTGAGATCGGGACGGCTCTGAGGGAGGAGTGTGTGACGTTAAAACACTAAACACCCGTGAAAGATGGAGAAAACACTTAATCAGACAAAGATCTGTGTGTCACTCAACGTCCAGTCCTCACAGAGCTGCAGAAGTCCTGCTCACGTGACGGGCCGTGTCTGAAACATGGTCATGTGACTGAAGGATGGACGTGTTCGGGAAGATGCACGACGTTATTTGTTGCCTCTTGTCGATAATTAATCCCCAGCTTTTAAAATAACCACAAATGGATGATGGCTGTTTGACAGAGTTCAAGACCCGAGTAAATCGGGCTCGACAGACTCTCCACAGCCCTGGCCCTGGATTAGAGGCTCACAGAGGTCACCACAGGGTCAGTCTGGCTATAATCGGACTGAGGCTGTATTGAAGATTTCTCTGACATGTAAATGTAAATGTCTTATTGGTGTAAATATACAGTGTATTAATGCAGAACATAAAAAACTGTTCTAGTTGTAATAAAATTGTTCCAATTTTCAAATTATTTATTTTTATTGTGTGCCTTTTTAAAAATCTTAAAATCCATTCTAAAACCAACAGGAAGCCTGTGCATGAGGCCGGAATGTGGAATCTGTTAAATCAGAAACACGTCTGTCCTTTCGGCCTCATCAGGGTCAGAGGTCAAACTTTAGTAAAAGAGCCGTCAGGACGGACATGTTTTCAGAACAGTAAATAACATAAGTTTAAATGCAGGAGCTGATACAGAAGTGCTACACATACATGGTTCCAGGGTTAATTCAAAACCATGTTGAAACTTCGTGAATTAAAGTTTGTTTCATAATCACTGCTTAATGGAAGTGATCATTTCAAATGTTTTTCTGTCGTCCTGATGTCTCTGACAGAGGGCTGACGGGACAGACCGCTGCTGTGTATTATTCTAAACCACATTGTTATCATAGACTCTGCATTCCTCCGTTTGTTTTGCTCTCACCTGGAGTCCTCGCCGAAAAAGAGATGACAACTCTGCGTCTCCTGCCAACTCTGTAATTACGGAGGAGTAAATGACAATGTCGAGGCGCTCAGCGGAAAAGAATGTGAGCAATGCAGATGTTTCCAACAGCAACAATGTTTAGCTCCTGTGGTCTTTGGTGAACTTTATGTTTGTGTCGGGTTGTGCTTTGGGGGCTTTTACACTTGATTATTGTGGTTATGAACATATTGCACTCAAACGTGGAGACATAGCAAGCTTAGTGCTATGTTAGTGTTCTTTATCACATTCCCAAGAACAGAGTAAAAAACATGTCCTGACGTTGGACTGGAGTGAGCTGTCACTGTCGACGCACAGGACGAGGAGCCACAGGTGGAGAGAGAAGAAGAAAACATCCTTCAGCTGCTGCAGTGAAGTGTCGGTGAGACAAACAAAAGCATTAGGTATGGAAATATCCAAAGTATTTCAAAAGCTTTGGGGAAATGTCTCTTGGTTAATAACTCTCAGTGGGATTACTGCAGCAGGTTAAAGGTCAGACACAGCTCTGAGCAGCTCCAGAGTCGGACAGAGACACAGAGTAACACACGGAAACAGAAGAACACAGTAGTTATGTTAGGAACACGTTCTAACGGTCCAGACACAAATGCATAAATGATTCTGAATAAATGAGCGGCCTTCATTACCGTTAAACATTAGCTCATTAGCTTCTTCTTAACAAAGGCCGCAGGATTGCAAATCCCAGGCCACATGAACGCAGCATTAGTCTCTACAGTAGTCCTGTAAGTTCGCACATGCTCAGTTCATCATCAGCTGTCAGAAACCAGGAGTTCCCCAGGAGCAGGACGCTTATGCACAAAGGCAAAAATGGAATAATTAAAAGAGAAGAAAAAAAACTGCCCAAATCCAGGAAACTCAACACAGTCATTGAATTTATCTTGAAATATTCAGATTCAGACGGCTTTTGTAATCCCACCAGGGGCAATTAATATGAGCAGCAAGTAAGACAATAAACAGACATGAAAACCAACAAAGAATTTTTAAAATAGCAACATGAAATATGCTTTAAAAAATCTAAACATAAAAGAGACTACTGATAATAAAAAAAAAAACACTGATTTGTTTTACAAACTTATAAAGTCACCCTGAAGGCATTTTTAGGAGCTGTCCAGATGAAACATGAATTATTGGCCTTCTTCTGGAGAATCTGTCTTTTACAGAAGTGCCTGCTGTAACTAACACTCCTGGATACTCGGTACAGAACAAAGTTTGAGATCAGGCAGAGACTCAGGAATGAAAAGAACAGCAGTGAAAAAGAATGTCAGCCATGTTTTGTGTTGAAAAGCATCTAGATAAAGACAGCTTTGGATGTATCTGTCAAATGCACTGTTGCGTCCTGCTCAGTCCTTTCCCCAAAACGACTGCATGTTTTCACAGGCAGCACCTCTAAAAATAAAGCCTAGTGTTCCTCCTTCTCCTGTACCAACTCGTTTTGTTTTTGAGCTCTTTCTCAATGGGACCCGCCTCTGACTCCACATCGTGGCTCACGGTTCTGCAGAGCGTCGTAAAAAAACCGACACACCTGTAACGTGCAGGGCCGGCCCACAGCTCTTTGAACCTGTTGCGTAAGTGAGTGTTTCAGCGGCGCGTGGGTGGAGCGCAGTGTCAGCCAAAGCACTCACCGAGACAAAAACAAGTCTGGAGCCAAAGGAATTTTACCAAACAAATGTATCTGAGTCGAGCAGAGGCTGTGGTGATGGGAAACAACGTGGAGTAGTAAACAAGCGTTTCATCTTCCTACAACTGCCCAGAGAGGACAAACTGACGAGGAGCACACTCATGTTTCAGTAATGTGGTCTTTGTCCTGTAGAGGGACTGTCAGTGCAGCACAAGTGTGAGGTGTGGACTAGTATTTTACACATTAGTCTTAACGTTAATCTGAGCCTAACCTAACTCAGTTGCATGGGTGTCTCAGCCAGGAATTTTAGATTGAGATGTGTTTAAAGCTGTTTTCTCTCACCAGCGCTGCTTCAGTCAGAACTGTGAGTAAAGGTTTCCCTCTGATATTTGTTTTATTTAAGAAGGAGGTCTGGCTGCCTGAGGATAAGTTCACATGTTATTACATCATTGATTTTGGAAACAGTCAATAAAGCAATATCAGCCAAATGAATTTCTATTTTTTTAGGACATCCAATACTAATAATCCAAATAATGAACAGCAGAGTAACAAAAGACTGAACCCTGCAACGTAAAGCCCTTTGGAAATGATGCTACAACATCTTATCATCATTAGAAAATCATAAATAAATGTGAGAAGCATGTGTGAATGTGTTTTATAGAAATGCACTGTGTGTGGGACACTGCTGTGGTTAATGACTTCCTGCGAGCTCCAGGCTCTAAGTGGTTAACAGCCGTCCCGTCGACTCTAAAGCAGCCCAGATTGCCATTACTAAGGTTTTCTGGATCCATCCCTTAGCTTCTAATGACAGATGCTTCCGCCATTAATTCTCAATCAATAATGCAAAAAGACTCGGAGTGAAGTCTTCTTTTCTAATGCTCTGTGAAAGCGTATGACTCAGGCTAATTGTCCCGTCATCATCAGCCTCTCAGGAGTTCAGCAGAGGAAGCTCACGTCTGCTCACGTTAGCTGTTCATGACAACAAGCACCAGGCCTGTGTTTTCTTTCTAAAAGAATATAGTATCGTCATAAATAAGAGAATTATCTCATCATTTGACTCATTGTGGTACAATACGTTTGACATTTGCTTTATGCAGAGTGGAGTCCGTACAGTAAAACTGTATTTCTATATTCTTGAGTATATATATATTTACAATTACAATACTTTAGATCAGGAGACAGTTTTATAGCTACACATTTTTGTTATTGTGTTGTGCTACTATAAAGTGACTATATTTGAGAAGCCGACATCAGGAATCCCATTTGGAGCCACTTTGGAGCAAAATACTTTAACAATCTTGAGAAAAAATAAAAATCTAATTTTTGAAGTTCTTCCTCTTCTCCTTTTGTCAGAGCCGTATGAATCTCAGCTGTTCATTGGTGGGATCTATACCTTTGGAAATTGTATTTACCTGTTTATTGAACGCTGAATTTAAATGGATGGACAGAAGGAATCAGAAAACAGGGGTTCCATCATCTGTTGAGGCCCTGCCTCTGTGTGACCGTAGCTCTAACATGCGAGAGCGTGTAGACTCTTTTCTCGTTAAAATAATGCAGGTATTACAAATAGCAATTGTACATGTCGTTGAATAAAATATTAGCACATTCATTGAATCCAAAAACTGCGAGGCTATTTCCTGATCGAGGCTTATCCACTTCATTTACCAAACGACACTTTGGGGCATTTTATTTGTTTATGGTCAAAATGAGGCTCATGAGAGCAGCCGTTCTGAGAAATGGTCTGAGGTATCCATATCCTGATGTCTATTAAGGAACAACTGTTAGAAAAAGCAATTATTATACGATACATAAATTTCCGCCGAGGTGTGGACCACTCAGTGCCTTATTCTCCAAAATCCAATATTGTCTTGTAAAAACCTGTCGGCAGATGGATTATCTCTGTCTCGTGCTCAGAGCCAGACTGTGCCATGATCGGAGCCATGTAATCATTTCCATCATATTAAACAAATAGTCTCATGTTAAATCAATGCAGGTCCATTCACAGGCCGTCTTCATGGATTTGTAATCAACACTGGTCTCTGGTTTAAATATCTGCTGCACTGACTGTGTCTTTAATAAAGGATGCAATGGCCTGCTTTGATTTAGGGACAAACAAATCATCTGCTTTGATCAGATTTTTTTTATCTGTTGAAAATACACTGCAGTGTGTTTGTTGCCTGAAGGTACTGCAGAGCTCATGTTGCACAAAACCATAAAAAAGTGTGTGTTTCGTTTTCCACTGTAATCACTTTGCTTTACTCCATTTCGTTTTTCATTAAACAATGTAAGTTTGTAAAGATTCTGAGTTTTGGGCTTTATTTTGTGCTCTTATAACCTCAGTCTCTGCTTTGGGGACCTCTTATCTAAAACCCCAACAGCTTGTGTGTTACGTGCATAACCGAGAAGACAAAAGAGATTGTTCTGTTCAATGTATCCTTTAAATTGTGTAAAAAAACACACACACACACATCCAAATTCATTTAGGATTTTATGAGACACTTTTGACTAATGCCCAAAATAAACATTAGACATTTCGTGTTGGACATTCTTCCTGTAACTTGTGTGGCACTTGTTTGACGTCACGTGATCAGATCCGGGTCAGAACTCGGAAAGATTCCGTAAAAACATCCTCTTTTTTGGCAGAAAAAGTCTACAAAGATTAAACGCGTGAAGCCGTGTTGTTGTTGTTAGCCATTAACTACTTTTCCAAATGAACTGTCACTTAATACTGATTACCTTCCATTCAATTTTCTGTCCCATTAAAGACCAAGTGTTAGAGGTAACTTCTGGGGTCTGTCGGCTGCTGCCCCGGACTCTCTGTGATTGGTCTCCTGCTGTTTGTGAATGAAGCACTGACTGAGACGTCGTTCATGTGTCAGACTCAGATTAAAGGTGTCGTTACTGTCGACCGGCCTGCTGTGAGTATCCCGAGGCACATCGCTCTGTTGAGGTCAAATGTGTTAATAGACACAAAATTCAACCATTAGCATTTTCGGCACACGCTTTAATTGAAAAGGCAAAGAACCACATAAACACATGGTACCGTTTCAAACACAAGACTTGTGTAGCTATGACTGAGGTAGTGTCCAGAGCTGTTTACATGTGTATTAGAGGGCCTTGATTCAGATTTTTAAGACAACACAGCGTTATGCGTTTGTTTAGAAGCAGCCCTGCATAACTTATATCTAAAATATTTATTCTCAAAATAATCTTGATGGTTCTTAGACAGTAGATCATTAGAATCATGTCTATCTCTCTGACACAGCGCCCTCTGCTGGACACAAACCTCCTGTAACTGTCCTGTCCCGGGACAAGATTAGTGTGTGAGGCTCTAGCACACGACATATATTATAAATTAAGAAAACAGGCTGATACGCTGGACCTACACTGGACCTACAGACTCTTGTTTGAACTAAATACACAACAATGACCCACTGTTTCAGAGACAAGCTCTTTCTCTTGGATAGTCTCTTCTTATACAAAATATAGAGCAGTGGCTCAGTGGTAGAGCGGTCGTCCTTCAACCGGAAGGTAGGCGGTTTGATTCCCGCTCTCCCCACAGTTCATACTGTCGTTGTGTCCTTGGGCAAGACACTTAACCCACCTAACCTCCAGTGGTGTTCCAGCTGTAACACTGGTAATTTGTAGCTCAATGTACGTCTCTTTGGAAAAAAGCGTCTGCTAAATGAATAAATGTAAATGCAAACGCTCAGGGAGGGATCTGCGCCCTCTGCTGGACAAATGTTATGCTGTGCAGCTTTAACACAGGTAATATCATTATTGTAACATATTGTATTATCAAACATAAGACATCATCCACACATCCAATAGGCTGAGAACAGTGTATGCACTCGCTTCACAAACCAACGGTAACTGTTAATGTGTTGAAACTAAATGATTTATTGATACTGGAACACTGTCTCAGGGGAAAGACTCAAGGCAGAGCGGGAAAGGCCGGGTGTAGGTGGTCAGTGCCGTTGTGAGGTCGACTCCGACTCAGAGGGAAGACTAGGACAACGTGTCTTTGAGCTCCAACCCTACACTTCCACAAACAAACAGCCCCCAGATGTTTGAGTGAGCCATCTCGACACCGGTGTCATTTTAACACATGATTCAAACAGGACCTGAGTAGAGTTTGTATTTTACTGATCAAATGATGAGAATATGCCTGAGCGGCTGATAGAACCCCGGATGTAGCTCATGAGTAGTGGTCCTCTGTTACTGGACATGTTCCAAAAGACTCCAGCTCTGAGGGAAATGTGTCCTGACGGTTACAACACGCTTTCGTTTCAAGTTATTGTTAAATCAGGGTCTAATCAATACAAGGTCAGGCCTGTTTCCTTATTTGCTGACACCATCAGAACCATCAATAAGAATAAGTACTCCACAGTTACTCACTTTTAAAGACTCTTTATTAAACAGGCCTTTTATTTTACTGCAGGTAATGTTTCACCCAGTTTTTAGTTTGAGACGAAACAAAGTGTGAATCCGAGGCCATTAATCATTTATGTGGCTGAAGCTGATGAGAGACTGAGGAGGAGCAGAAGAAGAAGAAAGCTAATTAAAGGAGTGTCAGAAGTCACGGGGGTCCGGGGCTGGGATGGTGGGCTGTAAAGATTACCATTATAACCTCCATTACCCTCGCTGATTGTTTAGACGTGTGCCATCTCCGTTTACAATCCACTGACGGTTTTCATTAGACAAGAGTCACCGCAGCAGCAGCAGAGACGGCTGCTGACGGAGGCACAAACACTTTACACTTTACATTAGTGACTTTATATTCGCCATTTTGCTTTTGCCACTTGCACAAGTCCAACACACAAACACTGTCCTGAGGTGCACGAGAAACGATCTGCGTTCCCACACAACTCAACTGTTTAGAACGATGGATAAGGTCTGCCAGGCCAGAGGGGGGCGCTGTGGACCCTTCTGCTGCAGTCCTCACACAGAACCAAACCTAGTAATCCTCACTGCTCTCAAAGATACGACTTTTTAATCCTGGTGCGTCCTGGAGCAGGAATTTAAGCATTAATTACTTCAAAATTCAGCATCCATTCATTTTGTTCCACTTCCTGTTTGCGAGAACTGAGGCCTTTCTCAGACGCTTTGGACCCAAGGAGGGGTTATCGACAAAATGTGTTACTTAAACCAAGTCATGTTTTAGTAACACCAAGAACAGATCAAGACTTTCAGGGCTCGAGACCGGTGTTTGAAACCTTGGAACAGATCCAAACAGTTTAAAACCAGTTTCCATCCAGTCTCATAGACGGGTTAGTGTTGTTGGTGAAAGAAGAAGAATTAGAGGTTTTTAATTGAAAATAAAAGATTAGGGATTTTCATTCAAGTCCAAGAATTGACAAAAGGACCAGTTGTGGACTCGGTTGTTCTTGAAGTCTCAGACTGAGACAAGACCAAGAACAGTCTCTAATACACCACTAACTCAAAAATCAAAATCAACGGGGCAGCTTTTTTAATGTCTTTATGTGAAACATGCTCTTCCAGGTCAGGTCAGGAAATATCCTGCTCCGTCTGCAGCACACCTTCAAAAAGCACCAAAAGAACCAGTACCAATACACTCAAGTGTCTGAAGACCTTATGTCCCTAAACTAAATGAAATTCCTTTTTCGCTTGCCTTTGTTCTGCTGAAGCCGAAATGTCACAGATGCAGGAAACATACCTCTATTGTTTGTTCTATAAACTAATAAGCCCTGTGTTCATAAATTTGAGACAAGCAGATATTGTGTCTGTGCTTCTATAAAAACTATGATTAAAATTGCATATGTCCTGTCGTGCTTTATGCCGCTGCTCTCGGCTGTGGCCCAGTGAGGTAATAATAGGACGCACCTTGGTCCCACAACAATCTGTCATACATTATTGGATGTTTCTCTGGACTGGGCCCATACTCTCTTCACAGAGGCTTCTTCTGTGGAAGGCAACTGTATTTTATAAACCCATCTGTAGCCCTGTTCCCAAAGAGTGCTCGAGTTCGTGAGCTTTCAGGTTTTTCTACTGTCAAAGAACTGCAGGCTGGTGATTAGACAACATCCAGACTGAATCAAGATTAATAAATATCCCCAAACAGTGTCATTTTATGAAACAAAGCTTGTCTTGTTCTGGTGAGAAAGTTCTGTCTTATGTCCTTTTGTACAAATGAATAAAGAATAAAGTGTACCCAAGAACCAAGAGTTAGATGTCCATTTTGGGTTTAGGTTCTCTAAACCAGAGTAAAACCTGCTCCAGAGAAGGGCAGCTGTGTTTGTTACAGAGGAATTAAACCCCACTCAAAACCAACCTGCCATCCAGACATCCAAACTAAAGTTCTTCAATCAAGAAACTCTGGTGAGGTGGCGTTTTTTTTGGCTCAGGGTAAAATGTTCAAACAGACCTCAGTGTGCACCAAACATGGCTCAATGCAGCATCCTACTGAACTCTGGTACAGTTCAATTAAAATGTGAACCCCAAGAGTGGAACACACAAATAATATTGTCCATCAAAATAAAATGAGCAGAGGGCAAATGTGGAGCTTCGAGGAGGTAAAGTGTTTTTTACAGTGTTTCTTAAGGCACTGTTTTTGCTCTTTGGTTTACTCTTGATGGACCGAACTAAAATGTATTCTTACATAGACGTTAGCTGGATGGCTCTTTTTAAAAACTCATGAACAACAGTTTAACAGATTAATACTTTGCAGAAATCACCGCAGTAGGAGGCTTTACTGGATATATTTCTGGCCTTCAAGTAAAATATCTTAAGAATATAAAATTGTCGGAGTCTGTTTTGGAAAAGGGCTTCTGCTGCAACTGGGCCGTCTTTATAAAAATGCACTAATGAGCAGGCGCTGATTGTGCTCGGCGTCGCCATGGAGACGTGTGCGGAGGCAGCCTCGGATGCCATAGCACTTCCGAACGGAGGAGCGTTTATTTAGGGTTACAATGCCATAAATATATCTGAATAAAAATATGTGCTAATGAGGAGTTCAGAACAATCAGAGCCAGAAACTCATCAGGGGTTGAGCTAATTAGTGTCTGCTTTTGAACTTTACAGAACAGATATTTAGTTGTAAACCTGACGAAACCTGTGCTACACTTCAGATAGAAAAGATCTGCAACATGAGCACAGCGTCTGACTCCTCAACACACGGCTTCTAATTCAAGTCAACATTATGTAACATTAGTTTAAGGCTGACTGAACAGTTCTTATGAAACTGTCTCAGTGGCTTGTATCGTCGTCGGGCTGTGACTGAAACAAAAACAGAGAAAACTACAAAGAGTGGGAATCCCGTTTAATGTAACTCACAGCCCGCAGCAGAGTTTCTGTAATAAGCAGAAACATATGAAGAAATGAGATTTAATGATTCAGCTGTCGCTGTAACTGAGGCTCCTCTAATGACTGTCAGTAAAATGATTATTGACTTTAGCCTGCAGTTTGTAAAACGCAGAATAAAGGGTTCTCTGCAGTGGAGCTCAGAACCACAGCAGCGGTCCACAATCCCACCGGGACAAAGGATTCTGTCTTTTTGGGGAGTTTTTTTGTAAACAGCCGACTGAAATGTGAGCCCATGTTGTGTAATAAGCAGGTCACGGGTCGCTTTTGGTTGTTTAATTCTTTGAGTTTTCATGTAAACACTGGTGTCCAATAGAACTGTGTTTGAACTCTACTGACATTAAAGCCTTGCTTCCATTCAGTTCAAAATCACAAAATATAGCATTTCTGGGAGAAAGTGAGAATGTAAACTCATACAGGAGTTACATTATGTAGGTCTGGGTGCGGGTGGTTTTAGAGAATGGTCAAGAGCTCTAAAGTGAAGGTGTTTGTTTGATTGTGGTTAGTTTGCTGCTCTTGATAAAACCGGAGAGGACCGTGTCTGTAGAGGTATAACTGTCAAAAGCGGCCATCTTTAATATCAATTTTCTGGTTTATGACAAAACCAAATCTCTGTCTACTCCTAAAACCTCAACATGACTCTTGCTTCACACGAGGTCCTCTCCCTGCATCTGTTTACGTTCCACAGAAGATAAATGGAAACCCTTGGGCCCGGGCTTCGGGGAGTGGGTGGTGGAATTAGGGAGGGATGTCATCTGTCCAACATCTGCAGCCCACTCCCTCATTCAGGGAGTTCCCAGAGAAATGCATGTTATTTATTGAGGCCGAGGGGCTTTTCCTGACCAGACTTATCTACACACTGTGCTATCATTTCTTCTTAGCTCAAACTAAATGTGATAAAGTGATGCGGCTGATTAAAAGCTTTCATTTGTTCGTTTGGAGAACATTTACAAATATAGAAACCATGCTTTTTATTAAGTTTTAAAAGCCAAAGTTAACAAATGCAGTAATATGAAACTAAGCAGATTAATTTCTCATAAACTATACAAAACACAAGCCCAGACAAAGCAAACACAATCAGCTTAAAGGTTATTGACGAACAAATGCCCTCCTGACTTTGCCCCTCACCTGGGTTTTATTAGCTCTGCTACATTTCAATTAGCTCTACCGTGGACCCCTCCAGGACCGCGCTGGGTGAAGGCTTGTTATTCTGCCGCTAATGAAGTGAGCTACTCTGTCTGGCCCAACACCTAACAATAAACCCATCCCATGACCTCTGACCTGCGAGGTCAGCGCTGCAAACATCTGGAGCGCTCTGAGGAGGAGGCGGCCCGTTCGGTCGGTGGGTGGTGCACATATTTTACACCTCTTTGAAGACGGAGATTCAAAGAGCCGCCGGTGTTTGTCCGTCCCGGGGGTCCGAGCGTCTGGAGGCTCTGGAGTAGGACAAATATTATACCTGTGTGTTAGGCTCTGCAGGGGTCACACTTACCTCAAAGTGTTGTGGGCATGTTCATAGTGGGTTACAGAATGAGTTTTATTGTTTTTATTCTGATAAACACACAGATCTGATTTTATTAATCCCACAATGTCATGAAGAGCAGGAAGTGTAGTGAACATGCAATAAAAATATATAAATACATACATAAAGAAAAGATTATGACAGAGACAAGGGCCACATTAGAACTTGGAACATTGTGAAGGGAACTCACTTGTGCTTAATAGAAACATGTACATTTTTTATCCTAAAGTTTAAATTGTGGACTTTAGAGAAAACAATATGTCCAATCCACTGTTTAGAGCTCTATATATTTCTGTAAAACCAGTGAAAACTACTGTATCTCTCTGAGAATAGATGCTAGTCTTAAGAAAGAGACCTTTTTGGGGCATGTTGTAGTGAAATTAAAGGATCACTGCAGAATATTGAATGAAAAATAAAAAATGTATGCAGTGTTTCATTATTAATACATTGTTATTAAATGATTGACGGGCCAGTTTAAACAGCCTGACGGGCTGCATGTGGCCCCAGGGCCTAAGTTTGCACATGACATTTTTTAGAATTTATCCCAATATCTTATCTTGGAAAAAACTGATTACAAATGTATTTCTGTAAAATAACAGGATAACAGGATAATAACCAGGATGAGTTCGAACGAGAACCGCTGTTAAGCATTCAGCTTGTTTTGAGACTCGTGAAGAAATGTATCAAATGGATATAATGGACTCATGTTACATAAAGATAGAACCTGCCGATGGTTGAAGAGAAGCTTCTAATGTAAAGTGTTAAAAAAACGTGTGAGAACTATCTTTAATTATTAATATATTTTATTAGATGAGGATGTTCTGCACGTGCACTCTTTCTTAAACCCTAAAGGAAAAATACAGTTGTGAGGACTCTTCAAATAAATGAAATAATTAAAAAAAGCCATGGACGGAGTGATTGCACAGTCCTACAGTTGTCTGGAAGAATGATGTTTGCTCAGAAGGACTCTTAAATAAGGGACGCTCCCATTGGCTGTTGGTTTGTCAATATTAAATCCTGCTGGAAAAGGTGTCTATTGTAAAGCTGGCCCGAGACAACAAAGGCTGAAAAAGGAAAGCGAAGTGAAATGAGAATAAATAAAGTAAGGCTGGATCGTTTGGTTCTGATGCTGAACTCCAGTTTGATTTAATGTTGACCAGCCGTGTCTTCTCAAATGAACACAGAGCCTTAGGAATGTGACCATGTGACCATGTGACCATGTGTTTGGCCAAAGCTTGATGTCACTGGCTCAACATTTTCATTTATTAAAATCCTTGTCTTGGCCTTGTTTTTTCAAAGATTATTCTTATAACAACGTGATATTAAATAATTTAACAGTTTTCCTGAATTAAAACTTCATGTTCAAATAAATAGATTAATTACATTTTTATAGTTTTATAGTATACACTTTTAGCCTTTTTAGCCATACCAGGCTTCACAAGGAAATGTTTTCACACTTTCCCAAAAGAAGTGGCTCATTAAAAAAGCCTTGTCAGCTCATTTCCTCTGTTAAAGACTTTTTTTTGTTTTTGCTTAAGTCCACACATCGCCAGCAGCTGTGGTCGCTCCGAAACAGAAGTCCCAAGTATAGCACAGCGTTCAACAGCGCCATATGTTTCCCATGTTTGCCTTTAAATCAACACTCCGAGGCAAGTCGTTTTTCGGTTTGAGAGCAGATTATGCAACAAACAGACAAGCCGGCGATAAAGAGACCTCTGCTTTCACTTATGTCTCGTGTTTGACTTCCACATGTTCACATTCCTCTCCTCAGCCACACGGGCCACAGACGGCCTTCGACCAACACCAGATCCATGTGAGTCTCTTCCACCAGAATCATGTCCATGTGGGCCGAGGAGGTGCCTACTAATAAGTATCAGACAGATCAGCTTTTATCAGACAATCCTTATTCTAAATAAAGACTAGAATTGTGCATGTGTGGCTTACTCACCCATTATTTATTTATTTAAGGATGAGAATAAAAAAAAGTCCGACTGAAACCACACTTTGACAGTTTAGGAATAAGTGTAGTAGTGCTGATAATGCAACTTTAATTTCACTTTAGCAAAACACACACAAAGATTTTTAATCAGTAAAAAGAAAAAGAAGACAGTAGAGAATATCCACTCACATCATAAATCCTTATTTTGGTCTAAAGTGTGATTGAGATAAACACAACGCGCTTTTCTTTAATGGGAACAGATAAGAGGTGCCTTTAAACTCGCTCTGGATAAGAGATAAAATTAATAACTGCTGCTTTGTTTGCCCTCAGGCCTCATGCACAACAGGATTTCTGATTGTAAGTATGAGCTCGTAGGTTATTTATTCTTAGATTCAGTTGTAACACACCTCAGAGTCTTAGAATCAAGATTAAATCGGGATGAAAATTGTGATAGATTTCATTCCAGGTAGTAGCTACTGCTGCATGTGCTTAGTCGGACTGGAGCTGGACGATGCATGTTGTCAGAAGAGGAGTTTTTAAACTGATTAAGAGACAGTTTATTCTACAAACACAGTTTTGAATCTTCAGCAGATATTCATTAGTCACAAGTGTACTTAAACTTCAGCCTGGACCTTGTCTTTAAATTTGCAGAGTACTAAAACTAAAACAATATAATGTCATGAAAAGTCATGGTAAAAGATATTTCAATGGTACTTTTTGTGAGAAAAAGTAGTAAACTGGTGACTTAATGTGTTGAGCTGCTGAATTGGATGCTGACTTACATAACATCATTCATACCCTCACCTGACCCTGTCTCTTTTCTCTGACTGAAACTGCAGCTCATGTTATGCCTCGGGACAGATCGACATGAATCTACCATGTTTCCATTTGACATGTTATCAGTGCCTAGTCGGCCGGTCTCAACCTGTCACTTTTGTTCATAATACATTGTCTGTGTTTAAAAAACCCTTGGCATGTGGCCCAAAAGAACAGCTCAGCCCAAACATGCTAAATTATTCAATTCCCAATTCGTACTTTATGTTCTAAGATTATAGGATTATCAATAGATTTATTAATGAAACTAAAATGTACTTTTGTCCAAAGTCTCCAGTGGCAAAGGTTTTATGTTTTTTTTTAAAAAAACGCATGTAGACATAACTTAAATATAATGTGATATCCAGGCCTTTGATGAACTATAGCACAAACAGTAAAATATATTTTACACATAATGTTTTATTCATACAGTTATAATGGAAACTTCCCTTATGTGGAATGTTATTTAATATTTAGGAGAAAAATTTGTCTTTAATGTTGTGCTGTATTAAAAAAAACAAATACTGCAGGAAAAAGCAGTGTTGTTTTATTTTTTTGGCCAGTTTAGGACCGAAAAATCCTATTCACAGTCATCATAAACAACAAACTCATTTTATTCCTTCAATTTACTGTAAAAGCGACTCCCTTAACTACAGCAGCCTCAGAGTGTCAAAAATCATGTTGCATTGTTTTTCTAAAGCCAGATCTTTAGAGCAAAAATAAGGGAGGAAAAATAAAACATTTCCAGAACAAAGTACATTATTTTCCGAGCATTTGGATATTTTAATCAAAAGGAACTTAAAATTTTCAGATTTTTCTTTTATTGCAAACCTTTTCTTGGTTTTTACTAAATGTGGGCCATGCTCTTGTCAGTATCTCTGTTTCACTGACAGTGGACTTTGAAATAATTCAGTGTGTTGTGAGACTTAAACACAGCTAAAGCCAGAGCAGGAAAGTCTGAATGTGTTTGTCCAGAAGTTACGTAAGAGTCTGGAGGCTTCGGAGGCCCCTGATCCATCACAGAGTCAAATTACAGCTAATGACCCCGACCCACGCAGTCAGTGCACGGCTCCATTTCCCTTTGGATAGTTTTTTATTTTTTTACACGTCAGTCAGAATTCTGAAGGATCGTTTGCAGTTTTTTAATCTGACCTGTCTTTACAGTTAAACTTTTTGCTGAACTCTGCCCCAGTGGCCTCTCGTGATAGTCCCACTGCACCCCCTTAACTCGAGCCATAAGACCGTCACAAATCGCGTTAATGCTCAGAGGGTCACATAATGTGGGCTGAACATAGCTCAATACAACACCATTACAATGTTCCACAAAAATACAAGAGTACATTATTTACTCGGTTTTGTCCGAAGTTTTTTGTTTTCTGAATAGACAGAAGTCATGTTGAGGTGGTGGATGGGGCACACAATATAATAAGTTCTACTAGGGTCCATTATAAGGTTAAAAATATGATTTTGCAGACATTAATTGACACTATTATGATGTATGTACGAATGATAAATGTAGTGGAAGGACGGGTCTGGTTTGACAAAAACAGGACCCTCTGAGTCCCAGAGTAAACCCTGATGTGTGCTCATTGGCTCTTGTGTGAGTGTCTGTTTATATAATACTTATTATAATAAAGGACCGGAGACAGGGCTGTATGTGGCTCTTAAACTGAAATGAGTCCTGCTTTAGACTGTTCTCTTGTCTCTATTACAGAGGATCAAGCACTGGTTCTGGTCTTGGTCTTGACAGCTAAAAACCTTGGTCTTGGTATGCTCTGGTCTCGAACACGTCTTGGTCTAGTTTATGGCGGTCTTGACTCTGCGTGTCTTGCCCAAAGACACAACGACAGAAGAAGCAGGGAGCAGCCTCTGAGGATGGAACAGTGATGGGTTTAAGGCCGAGTGGAAAGAACATACGAGAGGTTTGATATAATTATCCAAGACACCGGCTGTTCTGTTTTTATTCAAATACAAGCTAAGATCAGTCACTGAATTCACCCGCAGCTGTTTGTTGGCGGTCATCAAGCATCCATGACACCGTCAAGTGAGTCAAATCATCATCATCATATATTTCTATGTTGTTTATTTTATCTTTAATATAAACCTGTTTGTACGAGCCATTATTCACTGAAACTGGAAACAGCTGTTGAAAAGACTGAGTCATTTAGAATCAGGTGTGGTCTGGTACATTATTGTCTGTTCTCAGTCAACCAGGACATATGCAAGAAAAGGCTTTACAAAAGGCATCTGGAAGGTTTGAATGGAAGTACGAGTCCAATTCTGACAGTAGTTACATGAACATTTATCCATTCATCTTTGACCAACTCTCCCATTGGGTTGTGTCTTACCCCAATCTAGGTGGAACTGCCAAAAGAAAGTCACAAAGATTTTTATTTTTACAAACTAATCAGAAGTTTAGTTTGTAAAAATATCAATAGACTGAGAATTTCAAAGTGCTGTTTGACAACTGCTGCTTATGTTAAATAATGCTTCTGGTGTCTCTTTTTTTTGTCTTTTCTTTTATTTGTGCTTGGCCCTTTTCGTTCTGGCACAAGCAGCTCATACTTGCCAGTCATTAGTGTGTATTTAGTATTGTGCCATATCCAGCTGTGCTCCAACTTCCAAGAGAAGGCCTTCATGCTCCAGATCATAAAAACATCTAACCCAACCCTCCTAATTTGACCATGTTCCACAGTTTCCTATCTCCTTGTAGATCCTGAGCAGTGACACCTGAGTGGGGCACATCTGGTGCTGTGCGAGCTACACATGTTTTTCATCGGGCCCTAAAGCAGTGGGGTCATGACCTGCCTGTAAGAAGAAAACCTCAGACGGGCCCCCAGCGTCCTCACGTCTCTCCTTCAGGACCTGCACTTGGACGGCCCCCAGCGTCCTCACGTCTCTCCTTCAGGACCTGCACATGGACGGCCCCGAGCGTCCTCACGTCTCTCCTTCAGGACCTGCACATGGACGGCCCCCGGCGTCCTCACGTCTCTCCTTCAGGACCGGCACTTGGACGACCCCCAGCGTCCTCACGTCTCTCCTTCAGGACCTGCACATGGACGGCCCCCAGCGTCCTCACGCCTCCTTCAGGACCTGCACTTGGACGCCCCCAGCGCCTCACGCCTCCTTCAGGACCTGCACTTGACGACCCCGGCGCCCTCACGCCTCTCCTTCAGGACCTGCACTTGGACGACCCCGGCGCCTCACGTCTCTCCTTCAGGACCTGCACTTGGACGGCCCCGGCGCCTCACGTCTCTCCTTCAGGACCTGCACTTGACGCCCCCAGCGCCCTCACGCCTCTCCTTCAGGACCTGCACATGGACGGCCCCCAGCGCCTCACGTCCTCCTTCAGGACCTGCACTTGGACGGCCCCCAGCGTCCTCACGCTCTCCTTCAGGACCTGCACTTGGACGGCCCCCAGCGCCCTCACGCCTCCTTCAGGACCTGCACATGGACGGGCCCGAGCGCCTCACGCTCTCCTTCAGGACCTGCACTTGACGGCCCCGGCGCCCTCACGCCTCCTTCAGGACCTGCACATGGACGGCCCCGAGCGTCCTCACGTCTCTCCTTCAGGACCTGCACATGGACGACCCCCGGCGTCCTCACGTCTCTCCTTCAGGACCTGCACATGGACGACCCCCGGCGTCCTCACGTCTCTCCTTCAGGACCTGCACATGGGCGACCCCCGGCGTCCTCACGTCTCTCCTTCAGGACCTGCACATGGACGGCCCCGGCGCCCTCACGCTCTCCTTCAGGACCTGCACATGGACGGCCCCGGCGCCTCACGCCTCCTTCAGGACCTGCACATGGACGACCCCCGGCGTCCTCACGTCTCTCCTTCAGGACCTGCACATGGACGGCCCCCAGCGTCCTCACGTCTCTCCTTCAGGACCTGCACATGGACGGCCCCCGGCGTCCTCACGTCTCTCCTTCAGGACCTGCACATGGACGACCCCCAGCGTCCTCACGTCTCTCCTTCAGGACCTGCACTTGGACGGCCCCCAGCGTCCTCACGTCTCTCCTTCAGGACCTGCACTTGGACGGCCCCCAGCGTCCTCACGTCTCTCCTTCAGGACCTGCACTTGGACGTCCCCAGCGTCCTCACGTCTCTCCTTCAGGACCTGCACTTGGACGGCCCCCAGCGTCCTCACGTCTCTCCTTCAGGACCTGCACTTGGACGGCCCCCAGCGTCCTCACGTCTCTCCTTCAGGACCTGCACTTGGACGGCCCCCAGCGTCCTCACGTCTCTCCTTCAGGACCTGCACTTGGACGGCCCCCAGCGTCCTCACGTCTCTCCTTCAGGACCTGCACTTGGACGGTCCCCGGCGTCCTCACGTCTCTCCTTTAGGACCTGCACATAAACGGCCCCCAGCGTCCTCACGTCTCTCCTTCAGGACCTGAACTTGGACGACCCCCAGCGTCCTCACGTCTCTCCTTCAGGACCTGCACTTGGACGGCCCCCAGCGTCCTCACGTCTCTCCTTCAGGACCTGCACATGGACGACCCCCAGCGTCCTCACGTCTCTCCTTCAGGACCTGCACTTGGACGGCCCCCGGCGTCCTCACGTCTCTCCTTCAGGACCTGCACATGGACGACCCCCAGCGTCCTCACGTCTCTCCTTCAGGACCTGCACTTGGACGGTCCCCAGCAGGCCCCCCTTGACCCACTTTCAGACGTCAGTCCTTTTCGGTTCAGTGACCGACACGGCTCCGTTACTGTAACAATCTCATAATGCAACTCTGGCATTTGTGAGTTATCTCTAGCAGAAGCTATCACTAATGTTGCTGTTTTAAGCATAATTAAAGTCCGTATAGGATTTGTGGATATGAATATTCAGATCATAATCCATGCTTAGGTTGCAGTGAAGAGAAAAGGTGAAAACAGAGCAAACATAAAGGTGCTAAATACTGTCCCTAGTAACTTCTGCATGAGTGTATGCAAGTCAAATTTTCTCAAAGCTAACAAATGCAGCCCACAACAACACAGTGATGAAACACGGAAAGAAAAACACACAGTTAAAGTAGAATCTGAGTAGAACGAGGTTAGCAGTGTTAGCTACATTTCATCAGAAAACGCAGAACACAGAGCCATGAAAGTCCTTAGAAAGTATTAAATAATAAAGAGCTTTAACAGGGCTGAAGCACTAAAAGCATGTTGAGAATTTACTGTGACACACCTAATTTCATATGTAACTAATTCTTGTTACAGAGGCTTTCACTCGACATTTTCCTGAGCCTCAATCCCTTTCACGCTGTGATTAGAGAAGCTGCTGGTTACAGTTCAACTCTGGTACAAAAACAGGCAGCATCAGCAACTTCAGGGATGTTTCAGGGATGTGTATGTGACTGAAATAAAAGAAGAAATAATAATAACATATTTATCTACATGATTGTGCTTGATTGATTGAAATGTATTTAAGTGTCATGCACAAACGAGACACGTTAAACAATACAATACACATCAGATCAACTACAAATCTAAATTTCAGAATCCAATATGTGTCAAAGCCAGTCTTTAGTCATCTTTGACTTTAATTTTCAAAGTGTGAAGGGTTTAGGAACAGGCCTTTTGCAGACTCTTCATCAGTTAATGTGCTTTACTCCTACAGTTCAACACCATTAGTGAAGGACTGTAAAAGTAAATCTGTCTCAACATGTGTCAGTTGTTGTAGAGAAAACCTCTAAGTCTTATATACGTGTCAGATCTGTGAAGCTGCTGAGAAAGAAAAACAGCGAAGATTGTGCTGAGCCACAAAAATGTCTGCATCTTCTAACAGCTCTGAAGATGTATGAGCCATTCCTCTCCCACTGAGCTCCAAAAACAGCGGCCACCCTCTTTTAAGTTGGCACTGCATACATTTACAGTTATATATGAGTCCTATTTATCAGCAGCCGTTTGTGTGAACTGTTTCAACAAAAGACGTAGAGCTGAGATTAGGCTGCAGCTCACGCCGGAGCCGGGACAGGACGTGATAAATGCACCAGGACTAAAACCCACTGGAGGCTGGTCAGCTTGTTCTTCGTCGTGTGTAGTCTTACTTTTGATGTGTTTTTATTGCGTCTTAATTTTAACACCATATTTGAATGAAAAGTCAACACGTTTGATTTAGTTTAGTTTGATATAAGCAAGGCAAGGCAATTTTATTTCTAAAACACAGTTCATACACTGGGTAACTCAAAGTGCTTTACAGGAATAAAAGACAATTTACAAGATTTAGATTTAGAAACATAAGAAAAATTAAAAACATTTTAAAAGAAAAGTGCAGATAAAAAACACTTTAAGTTGTAGTGTAGGCGGAGCTAAAGAGAAAGGTTTTTAACCTTGAACATTGTTAAAGTTGAGGCTGAAACTTAAACTCTGCTTGACTCTGTTTAGTTCTAACTCTGGGCTCGAGCAGAAGCCTGTCCCAGATGTTCTCAGAGTCCGAGGAGGCTCATAAGGAACTAGCATTTCATAAATATCTTCTGGTGCTAAACCATTTAGAGACTTGTAAAGCAGCAGTGCTGTTTTAAAGTCTATTCTCTGAGCAACAGAAGCCAATGCAGAGGTTTTAAAACTGGACTGATGTGGTTGTACTTCCTGGTGTTAGTTAGAACCCGAGCAGCAGCGTTCTGAATGTGATGTGGAAATTTAAGTCTGAGTCCATGATGAGCCCTAGATTTAACCTGTTTTTTAGATTTTTAGAAAAAGAGACTCGAGGTGATGCTGACACTTTCTCTTTGTTTCTGTTCCAAAGATGATTAGTTCAGTCTTGTTTCTGTTCAGTTGGAGAAAATGACTATGGATCCACACATTAATCTGTTCGATGCAGTGACACAGTGACAGAAGACATAAATTTAAAATACATTCTTTGTGGTTTAGTCCAATATAAGTCCATAATGTACCCAGCCTCATGCCCCAAGGAGCTGGGACAGTAAAGAAAGCAAAAAAAAACTAAAACATGCAAGATACATATTTTTATTACATTTATTACAAATTTGGATTCCGACCATATCATTCTAATGATGTCTTTCTTATAATTCTCATCTTTATAAGAAAAAAAAATATATTTCCATTTTTTTTTACTCATTTTAAATGAATATCTTACATGATTTTATTCCTTTTTTTTTCAACAAAACTGCAGACCCTGTGACAATGTGGTGAATGAACGTGTTAAATAAGTTTGAGATGTAGACTTTTGTGAATTAAATTAGTGGCTAATGAGGTAAACATTATGCCGGACCTTGTTCAGGTTTTATACAAAGTGCAAATATTATTATCATTGTTCTCGTTATGTGTCTATATTATCAGACTTCACAAAGTGATTCCCTGTGTCCTAATACGACAGTGGATATTAAAAAGCTTATGTTTATGTTAACTCAGCCAGATGTAATATTAATATTGTTATGAGACGGAATGTAGCACTTTGCATTTACTTTCCAATTAACACTGAATTGCTCTCATGGTGGCTGCGTAATGTATTTGCAGACCAGCTATAATTTAATGAAGGCCTCTTTCCATCTCAGTCCTATTATCTCCACTGAGTTAGAATAAACACAATTTTACAAACGATCACACACAAACATTGAGCGTCGAGTTTAACACGATCTTTGCTCCCCTTGGGTTGATCTACAGTATATTTTCATGTTTGTGGAGTATTTTGACTTTGAAGCAGCGGCTGTTTTTACTGAGAATGTGCAGTGTTTTGAGCTCAGTTTATTTCGGTCACGTACAGCGAACCCAGCACAAAACAGCACTGCAGCTTTCTGCACAGAGGCATGTAAGTGTCAGTGTCAGTGCAGCGATACCTGAGTCCTCTGACACACCTCAGAGGTTCCCCAGTGACTCATTCCACTTCATGGATTCAACATATTCAGCCTGATTCACAATCACAAACCAGAAAATGTAGAGTTGGATAATGATGTGCAAGAAGAAACCCTGTGCATTGGTTCCACAGAGACCAAACTGTGTAAGAGCAGGAAAAAAAGTATTATAACATGAAGCTAATGTAATGTGTGCAAATAATTGTAATATGTAAAGTCTAGTATTTCAAAACAAAAGTCAACATTTCAACCCAGCGGTGTGTCTTGCCTCATAACTTAATAAAAGTCTGATAATACCTGGTGGGGGCCCTGCTGCTCAGCGTCTGAAAGAGCACTGACTAAATATAACCCAGAGTAAGTCCTGCAGAGGGGAATCCCACAGGTGTCAGCCCCAGTGACTCACACAATCAAACTCTGTGGTGATTATCTCATCTGCCACAAAGTCAGGGAGTCGGGCGATACGTTTACACAGTCACCTTCGGCGCCTGGCATCTGTGAAAGAATTAGACACACACGTGCTCCACCTCTGTGTGTATTCAGTGTCTAATCTTTACTGTTTTACAAAATTTGATTGATCCGTTTTCACCTGAAGGAATGCTCACTGTGGACCCATATTCAGTTGGAGAAGCCTCTTTTTAACACTTTTTCTGTGTTCCACAATGACCAAAGTAGTGTGTATTCATTTCCCTGAAAGCCATCGGTTTAATTGTCTATAGCTTACTCTATTTGAACCAAATTTGAACTGAAATCTCTGCAAATGAACCCGACCTAATTTAGTCCAGCCCATGTCTTTATGTTGGAAACAAGCTGATTAGTTTGAACAATGCCAGAAATCTTTTAAAATCCAAGTCTGTATTTGACCGTTTTAGTCCTTTGTTTACATGATGTGGACGTTTAAGTGTGTAGCCCTTAACCAATCACAGCTCACCAAATAAAATACAGCATAACAATATGAGAGGCTGGAGTTCATTCTTAACCCAGTAGAAGGAGGTCAGGAAATGGAAAAGCCCTGAAACTAGTAAAGATTTAAAAAAACGATTTTCATATACTGCTATAAACGTACACTTTTAACAGAAGAGGGAGGAATTATTGTTACCTCTTCAGTCACAACAGGGTGGAAGTGAACGGCTGTGAATGGGCTTTGTCAAATATAATCTGAACAGCCCTCAACACTTATGAGTCGAATATGAGGGTATTTGTGGCTCATTACAGTCTGTGCTCTGACAGAAAGCACCTGCACCGCTTCAGGACACAGTCAGGTGACGATGATGACGATGATGATGATGATGATGATGATGACGATGATGATGATGATGATGATGACGATGATGACGATGATGATGATGATGATGATGACGACGATGATGATGATGATGATGACGACGATGATGACGATGATGACGACGACAATGACGATGATGATGACGATGATGATGATGATGATGATGACGACGATGATGACGATGATGATGATGACGATGATGACGACGACAATGATGATGATGATGATGACGATGATGACGATGATGACGATGATGACGATGATGACGATGACGATGATGATGATGATGATGACGATGATGACGATGATGACGATGATGACGACGACAATGATGATGATGATGACGATGATGATGATGATGATGATGATGATGACGATGATGATGACGATGAAGACGACGATGATGATGGAGGGCTTTACAGACTGAGGGAAGGGTATTTGGTGCATGTGAACAGTTATGGTAGTATGGATGTATACACAGTGCACTGTTAAGCCTCTGTAACGGTTTTGGAAAACCATACCTGACGTGTTGTGTTAGTGACTCAGGCAGTCGTTCTCAGAATGGTGAATGTGATCTTACTGTGACAACAACAGAGCAGGCACAGCAAACGTCTTCCAGCTCCTGTGTATTGTGACCAGCACAGTCCTCGGGTTTCTCTGCATCAACGGTTCTCTTATTAAAATGAAATGACAACATGAACTTCAACAAAATCAGAAAACAGTTTGACTTTTATTCAGCTTTTCAGTTTTGGAGAACAATGTCCACAGTCCTGGAGACTCTGGACTGTTCTCTTCACATCAATGACAGACATTTTTTTTATTTTTACCTGAGCTCTCATTTGTAAAGTTTGTGTGCCCAAAACATTGTCTGAAAAGTGCATGTGCCACTTTTAACGTCAAAGTTTGGCCCTATAACTCTATACTTATTCAAAAAAGACATAAAACTGTGAATAACCCAAACCCTTGCCCCACAAGAGCACATTCTGGAAATCTGAAGCAGGTTTAGAAATGAAAGTCTGAATTTCATTAAGGCTAAAGGATAGTGCTGTATGACAAAGAAAGAACACAATTTCTTTAATCATTTTGCTCAGTATTGATGAACGTAAAGCAGTTCACAGTCTTTGAAGTTTAAGGCACTGGCTCTGTGTTTTTTTTTCGGTTATTTCTGGACATAAGCTTGACCTCAGACAGATCATTCGGGCTGGTTCAGTGGCTCAGGTGGGCGAGCGATGGTCCTATAACCAGAAAGTTGATGGTTTGCTTTCCCTAGTTCATACTTTTGTTGTTTCCTTGAGCAAGGCACTTAACCCACCTTGTATGAATGTGTGAGGGGCTGCCATGTTTCTGTCTGAACCGTCAGTGAGGGCTCCTGATGACAGCATTTGGTACTTCGGTCGGTAATTTGATTATCAAGCACATATTTATCCAGTCAGAGCAGCTCCATGTTGTTAAACGGTCTCTACATCTTCGAACCTGAAACACACGCAGACCTGTCAGAGCTGCAACATCATTGGACACAACGAGCCAGGCTTTGGACAGAAACTTGGAGCAAAACTCACAAATCTCGTGAGACTCGAGCTACAGCACAAGGTTAGTTGCCTTTTAAATCCAATGTTTTTTTTTTGTCCCAGTAGTGATACAGATGCTGAAATCCTCCATTATTTGAAAACAAGGGCCCAAAAGTCGGTACCTCACAATAGTTTGCATACCTATTGTTTCTGAAGCTTAACTTTTCAACTAAGAATAAAATGTGAAGTATTTGTCAGTGGATAAACTTTTTTCAACCAAATATAAGACTACATTTCTTTTTAAGGCTCGTAATGATTCAAATAGACTCATACATCTATCATTGTACTATCTGTTAATGAATATTTCATTTGATGATGATATTATTGTGCAATGCTTGACTGATAATCTAATCTCGTCTGGTAGATCAGAAAAAAGCCTCCACTTGAACAGAGCCCATTAAAAGTGGGTCAGATGGTTGGTAAGAGACTGATTCCTGTTGATTATCGACAAAATGTAATACGATCATCATCTCCACGCTGCAGCGTCTGTGAAATCCCATTAGGGTCTTGTGTTTCGCCGCTCGGCCCTCCTCCCGCTGCAGCTGATGCCAACACCACTGCGATAAATTGGACTGCAAAGAAGTCTGTCCATTAGCCGTCAGCGGAGGGATGTTGGGTCGTTATCTGTGAGCTGTCTGAGCTCATTTCTCTGGGTTTGTCCAGACCATCCTCGTGCTCCGGGCTGCCCTTTGGAAAGGTCACCGCCGCGTGACCCCCACATGCTGCTGGACATGATCTGTGTCCACACTGAGATAGGTCACAGTCAGACCAAACTGGGTAATCACTTTTGTCATTTGGGTTCAAACTAATTGTATAACAAGGTAAATATTATATCTGGCTAAACAATGAACTGCTGCACTGAAAAGGAGCATTTTAGGTTTTTAACAATTATTAATCTGGTTTAAGTGTGTAATCTTTGTTTGTCTTCAGATCCGGACAGTTGTGTTCATGCAGCACATCAGGAAAATGTCCACAGAGGTTCATGACCGGTCACATGTCGGCTGATAATAGGCTGTAACCTGTCTTCACCTGTATTCACTTACTTCAAAATAAAACCCCATTGGCTATAATAATATTTCCATCATTAGTATATAAATCATTTATATTGAAAAACTGGAAAAATAAAGATGCACCAGGTTTGGCAAATTAATGAAAAATCACATAAATATTAAGAGAACAATATTAGTAGATCAAAATAATGAAAAACAGTTTCTTTATCGAAGCACTATCAGTTCTAATCTGATCATTGATGTAGAAGGCTGTCGAGTGAATATTTAATAGTGTTGTGAGTGGAGCAGCAGAAGAGAACGTGTTTGAATGAGTGGGTTATACTTTGTCCTGTGTGTTTTCTGTTTGTTTTGCAGATCTGACAAATTAGAATGATTCACCAACATTTGAGCAGCACCAGGTTAATTTAAATCCAGATTTATAAAGAAGTACAAAGCTCTGGATTGTCTTCTTCTGGCTTCACCGGTGAACCTGAGTTGAAATGTTCTAAGTGGAAATGGCTGTGAAGGGAAGGGATCGCAGGTTTCACTTCATGAAGCAAATGGGTAAGGCCGCACAGGCTAGTCAAATTCAGACTGACATGGCATAAATGATGTGTTCAAGCACAGACAGTTAAATCCATGATATGCTTTCAGACATATGTAGTTCAAGAATCTGCTGTTATTAAAAATACAAAACAATGCAAAAATTCAAAAACTGCACATGAAAAAGTGTCTTGAACAGCACAACAGTTATCTGTGGCTGGAAACGTTAGCTGCTCTCTGAAATGAAACTCGCTCAGCAATGCCCAGAGCGGTGGCTGGTATATATTGCTTCTAGCTTTCCGCAGAACGACTCCCCTGACAACGGCAATGAAAGTGGGCCACGGTGAGCAAACAGAGCGGCCCACATCAAACCTCCTTCATATATTACAGACATAAAAGTCATTACCCTCAGTGGAAATCGATAGCCGACGTGGTCAAGATGAAGAGACCCCCGTGTGGTTTTCGGGGTCAGCTTACAAAGGAACATTGCAGCAAATGATATCATTTTTCTGTCATTAACTGGCCCCCGGGTCGATGGCCGTGCTTAAAGGCGAGGATCACGTTTCCGGTAACGTCTGGTAATGAATGGCGTGGCGCTCGGGATGTGTTCAACATTGATTGGACATGTGCACTGGTCGGAGGAGCGGCCCGGGTCAATATGCAGGGGCTTAGGACCGCGGTGGGACGAGAGTCAGGGTTTTCTATATGTGGCGCTTTTATTTGGGGATCTTATTAAAGGAGGGTGTTAGTGTTTGTCTGGAGTCGAGCAGCTGCAGACGTTTTATTTCTGACTCTTTATCCACACCTCAACCTTTAGGTATTCGGTGGAGGTTGGTTGAACTCTCTAATTTCGACAAAATAGGTCTCTTTTTCTTAACTTTTCAGTAAAGTACAGAAATGATTACCTGAATTCTCCAAAAGTGTCAATATCTTGTTTATTCAGCACTATAGCTTCTGTCACTCTGTACTGTAGCCAAACTAATCTTCGTTTTAATAAAAATGTTAACATTGTTGTGTACTGGCTACTTGCACCTATTGTTTAAAATCAAATACTGAGTGATTTTACGTTTTAAGTTACAATACATACATAGTAATACAAATAGTATGAAACAAACACGTTTCATCAGATTTTGAATTATAAATGTGAATTTCTAACGCTGAACTTTTTAATGATTTAAAGTGTCCCTATAGTTTCAGTATCTCATTTTCAGTTTATTTTTCAGTGATGAAAATTTAACCTTTTAAAAGTTTATTCATTTTCTACCGCTTTATTCTGTTAGGGGTCACGGGTGACTGGAGCCTATCCCAGCAGCTTTGGGCCTGAAGCTGCTGGAGCCTATCCCAGCAGCTTTGGGCCTGAAGCTGCTGGAGCCTATCCCAGCAGCTTCGGGCCTGAGGCGGGGTTCACACTGGACAGTGGCCAGTTAGACACAGACAGTGACAGACATCCATTTATCTCACTTTCTTTCACTCGGGACACGGGCCAATTGACCAGGCATGTGTTTGGACGGTGGGAGGAAGCGGAGTACCCGGAAAGAACCCATGGAAACACAGGAGGGACATGCTCACAGAAAGGCTGGAGGCATGTTTGATTAGGCTGAGGTTTGAACTCACAACCTTCTTGCTGTGAGGAGCACTAACCACTCGGCTTTTTAAAAATTACATTCATATATTTTCAATTGACAAAAGTAAGAAAAAATGTTCACATGTAACGGCCAGAAAATCAAGGCATAAGCAATCGATGCTGCGTGAACACACTCATGTGGGAAATGGCTGCAGAGGTGTTTGACCTCAGTGCCCTCAGACGCTCTGTTCACCAGGACTTCACGGAAACAATAGCAACTCAGTCAATTTGTCCATTAATACAAAAATCCATCAACTTAATGACAAGAAGTGAGGCTGCACTTTGAAGCCGTTTGTACACAATTGTCTTTTCTGGTGGTCACAGAGTGCTCTTTGGTTTGTGCATTATGAAACAGGACTGCACCACAGATATTTAGTCTGTCATAATACTGTTGTAATGTATGGTGAGAAAACATTCTTTTCAAAAGTATCCTTTCATCCAGGGCTCACAGCACAAAAAGTAAAAAAGCTCTCGTTTCTACTTTATTACTTTTACCTTGTTTTCAACTTACTTTAATTAATGAGAGTTCTGTAAAACATGGGACCTGTGCAGTCGAAATACATCCTTGTCTTTTCTTCCAGTAACTTGTTTTTCTCTCCCTCTCAGATTCTAAATGGTTCGTCCAGCCCTGCACCAGAGAGGATCCATTTATTTATCCTGACACTCACAGATTGTTCTGTCTGGACGTGCTTTCTGGTTCAAAAAAGGACACATTCCTGCTGGACATTTCCTCACAGCCACCAACCTCTCTGTGCCCCCAACCATCACCGTCATCACATTCTTATTTTTTTATCTATATGCCTGTTAGAGCAGCAAATGAAAAATGACTTTACAGAAATATTACCTTTACTTCATATGTATTTCCAGAAAGAACGCCAAACGTGTGAAGCTGCTTTTTTAAGGTTGGGGTGTGTAGTTTCTGACCCGACATCATTGTCATTGAAGTCTCCAGCATGACTTTTAGTGTCTTATATACGAAGACATTCAATATAAAATACACTCAGCAGAAGACACACTAAACATTCAACACCAAATACCAGTTACTCTATAAGACACCCCTTACAACACTATCACATATTAGCACCTCTCAGTGTTAGTTTGTAGAGCAACACTGGTGCTAAGCGTCTTTGCGTCCCTGAAAAGCACTATATAAACTTGGGTAAAGTATTATTATTATTATAGACCAGACTCTGGACATTCTTCTGGAGCCTGCCATCATTTGTGTTGTCAGGTGAAGATATACACCTGAGGTTAACAGGTCAGTAGTGAGTTTTGGCACTGGGCTATTAAAAGCTTTAAAAGTCAGTGATAAAATTTAAAAATCAATATAAAACCTCACACAGAGCCAGACCGAGCGTCTGCAGAGGCTT
The DNA here is from genome assembly GCA_024349245.1 of Neodontobutis hainanensis. Taxonomy (NCBI): domain Eukaryota; kingdom Metazoa; phylum Chordata; class Actinopteri; order Gobiiformes; family Odontobutidae; genus Neodontobutis; species Neodontobutis hainanensis. The sequence goes on from JALDNG010000257.1 coordinate 321,796, forward strand.
TATGATCCTGGTCATCATTTGTGCAGTGGACGCCAGCACAAGATACTGTGATGCCACTTTTATCTCTCTCGGTTTGAGACACAATCCAAAGAATCCAGCAGCCTTTTAGTGAATGAGAGAAAGATGATGAAAATGACACCTGTAACAACGCCAGGACAGATGGAGTCATAAGGAGCATTACTTCAAATATCGGCCTATTTTCAAAACCTGGCCGACACTAAATGATGAGCTAACATTTTGGGCCCGAGTTAAACCTCTGATGGACTTATTAGAGAGATCATCAAATTGAGTTGAACAGTGCTTTTTAAACATTAATGCATATTATTATCAAGTTTACATGAATACTAAAAATTTAATTAAAAATGGTGCAAAGAAAACAGTTAAAACTTCAAGAAACACTTCAGTGTTGCAAAAGAAATGCAACAAAATGGCACAACTTTGCCAAATATGATTTTTTTTTCTAAAAACACCTCAAAACATGCTTGAAATGGTAGATTAGTCTTTATATTTCGGATTCAAGAACCCTTTCTCTTTATGGCAGAATGAATATTTCTGCTCAGACATGACATCATTCTCAATTTATTTATAATCCACTGATATTCACCAGACACTTCCTCTTCTTCCTCATCGGTCAAACACAAAAATGATCCCCAAACCCTACGCTACCCCCTTGTCCTGAGAAAACCCCTGACGTGGTGAGAACCTGTCCCCGTCCTGTCCCTTCAGAGTAAATAGTGCTCCAGAGCCAGAGGGGCTTGGCTCTGAGCCCAGGAGCGGGACAGGTTTGATGAGGAGGGTGTTAGTCTCCCACGGCTCTGTCACACACCGTCTCCAAAAAACAAGAACAACAGGTTTTATTTTACCGGCATCGACACAAAGGATGACTCAGCAGAAACGGGTCGTTACATCTCTTCTGTGTCAATATCTGCATCTTCAAACGCAATGTTTTAAATGTTACGGATAAAAGGCCAAAAGCTCTAAACAATTAACGGTTCTCACATGAGTTCCTTTGATCACGTGCATCATGTCCACACCCTGACCCTCGCTAAAATCTGTTTCCTCCCATTTCTCTTTGAGTCCAGGGCATTTGTCAGGCTAAAACAAGCACAGGAGAGTTATTTACAGCGACTCTGACAAGCTTAACAAAACGGGATTAGCTTACACTTAAAGCTTCCAGTTTTCTTTTCTTGTTCCTGTTTCAGAGAAACAGAGGAAGTTTACAGGTGAACATAAATTTTTAGCTCAGACTTCAGCTTCAGAAGAAATGATCTCCTCCTCGATAAACATTGTGTGACTGAATCCAGTAAACGATCCTACGTCTCACATTTCTCTGGTAAAGTTTTCTTTTTTCTGCCGGATCTCTGTAAAAAGACGTATCCAGAAGTGAATCTACTTTTTCTCTGTTTTATCTGAGGCCTTTACTTCCTGTTTCCAGGAGCGAGCTGTGATTAGACAAAGCATTGATGATTCCTGTTACAATATGCTTTTAGGGGATTGTTCTTTTTTTACAAGCAGAAAAAGCATAACTAAGCTGTTTATTATTAATAAGGAACTTCTCATTCACAACATTTCCATAATCATCAATAAAGTACCACTGTTGGAAATCACTTTAGAACTCCTCACAAACAGCATTAACCCAGAACACTTTCTCGCACTTTTGTCAATTAAGAAGTCACTGACATCTTTAGCTTTGTGTTTGCTCTTGTTTGTCATTGGGTCTCATGGGACTGAACTTGAAGCTGTTCACTGGAGGTTTTTCTTCCAGCTGCTCTGACTGAGATATGACTCAAACACTCACTGATCTGAGATTATCCTTTACAGAAATCAAATGAACTGGCAGTGAGTCAGAATGAGTCTGGCTTCTTAGTAAACGGCTTTGTAACTGATGAGAGACATGGTTGAAAATAACAGTAAGACTTGAGGTTGCTGTTATTAACTTTAATGTGAAGAGTACTTGCTTTGTTGAAGACAGCAGCACTTATCTGAATCATAAAAGTCTCATAATATTGTCTGTCGACTGAAGAAAGAATGTACACATAACCCATCCATTCATTTTCTACTATTTATTTTGGGGTTGTGTTGCACATGTTACAGTCGAAATCCAGACATGTCACTTAAGCTCCTCTTTGGGAATACGAGGCGTCCAAGGGCCACTCAGAACCGAGGCCTGACTCTCGATTGACTTTATTTATCACTGCCCTGGAATGGAGTGTCAATCCTGTTCCAACCTTTAATCAGTTGTGCTCAAGACCCTAAGATACTTCTACCCTTTTCCAGCTGAGGACCAGTTTTCAGTTCCTTGTCCCAGCCACAACTTGAAATCACCTCTTGCCTTATTTTGGACAATTTGCAAACAAAACCTTAAGATATTGCAGTTTTTATCAAAGATTATGTGTCCAGATTCTACCAGTCCTTTTGTTTGCATCTTTGTATGGTATTTATTGTATGATTGTACAGAATAAGTGACATAAGTGACAATATTCCTCCACTATTCTCAGACCTCACTTTCATTCTTAGAGCACGATCTCTTCCAGTAAGTATTTAACAGATCAAACATCTGAGCTGATCAGGAACACAAAGCCCTTCACAGTGACTCTGCGCTCTTTATTCAACGGCCCGTGCTCAGTGAGTCACCTCCACGTCCAGGAAACTGCTCTGAGCTCAGAAACAATGGCTGAGTTCACACTGTTCCAGTAACAATCACAGGATAAATGCAAGAAACTGCTGTGCCTTTCACTTTCTCTTTGAGCATTTCCAGAAGTCTGCTGTCAAAGTGAAACTCCAGATTTCCCCTTTTATGAAATGAGACAAAACATCTGGGAAATTTGGGAAAACAGTGAAGATCTTTAGAAAATGTGATGGCTTCTCTGACATGTTTTGTGTCGGTACAAGTCATGAACGCTCGTGTTTAACTGAGAAGCGGGGGATGGACCGAGCTAACACAGAGCTATCGGACAAATGAGCTGACGCTGATTTTTGGAACATGTGACACGAGAAAGTGAAGGAGAAACAGCTGAATGAGGCTTTAGTTCCAGACGCACAGTGTTCACCTCATCTTCGTCACTGACAGCGCTCACACAGACACCCACCGGTCACTAGGCTCTGAAGGATCGGCTCCAGGTGAACATGGGGAGGATTAGCTTCACACAGTCAGGTCACACAGGTAAAAACAGGCCTATAGTGACTTTTTTTAAAAGGAGCGAAAGACTGCAGTCTTTTGATTGGACGAGACAGAGTCCCACTCGTAGTCCAGTAATAGTTCCTTCAGAGTTTAACACAGAGTTGGCCTTGTACAGCTCTCATGTTCTTAATTATAAAAATGAATTCATTGTCTACATACCTTACATTACTCACTACAAAGGAGGATTAATTATTGGCAACACATCTCAGTTGTGAAAGTTGCTCACAATATAAAAAGACTTCCTTCTGTGTTACTTGTACAACGTCTCTGTTTTTGCAGCAGACGTCTCTCTCGGAAAAGCTCAGTGAAACACAAGCCTCTTCAGGAGAAACTCAACCAAACTGTTTTTAATTTTTCTTATGTTTCTTAATCTAAATCTTGCAAATTGTCTTTTATTCCTGTAAAGCCCTTTGAGTTACCCAGTGAATGAATTGTGCTTTATAAATAAAATTGCCTTGCCTTGATTTGTCTTGCATCAAAATGTACTGTATGTATCCAACTGGCCCTAAATCCCTCACAGATAGCAACAGTGCATCCCTGCTTCCAGTGTTTGCAGAAACAATTCCACAAAGCCCTGTGCAGGTCGTAGTGGGCTTTGGACAAGTGTAATTAGGTCTAAAATACAGCAGCGTGGAGGGTCAGCGGGGGTTTGTGTGGCTGTAACTCTGAGGGGAGTCCACCCTCGGGGGTGCGCTGCCTTTAGCTGCCACAGCACACAGACAATTAGGTCCAAATGAAAAATTGATTTCCACTCATACTGAATGGATGTTAAAACAAAGCACGTAATAAATACCATCTGGTGACAGGCGCGAGTGCAAACCCCAGCAGACCGAGGCCTTGTTAGCCGGAGCAGCGCCAGCATATCGATCGCCGGCGGTGACAACAGTGACTCCAAACGGCCCGAGAAGATGTATAATTCAATAAACGTATCAGGGGCTTAGACTGAACATGGCAACAGTGAGCCAACGCTGCCAGCTTTAATGTCCCAGAAGTGTTCACAACAGACACATGTGAACATGGTGTTTGTGCGTAGACCTTGGTCTGATGCATGAATATTGGAGTTATAATAATTTAGGAGTTCAGGCAACAGCGTCTTGACTTGTAAATAATGGCTTCATAATTACACACTTTTTAATGGTTTCTTGATTCAAAACAAGAAAATAGCTGTTTTTAGTCATTCATAGTCCACCAGTTATGTTACTCAGTAGCTAATGGTTAGCCACTTAGCATTGTCAACAGAAATTACCAAATGACCCTGAATAAAAAGTTTATATACCCTGATGATTTTGGCCTGAGAACACGCACAAGTGACACAAACAGGTTTGAAATGGCTCCTAAAGGTAACCCTCCTCACCTGTGACCTGTGACCTGTGACCTGTGACCTGTTTGTAATCAGTGTGTGTGAATAAAAGGTCAGTGAGTTTCTGAGCTCCTGAGAGGCCCTTGCATCTCTCGTCCAGTGCTGCTGATGTTTCTGTCTGAGTCGTGGGGAAAACAAAAGAATTGTCAAAGGATCTGTGGGAAAAGTTATAAGAACTGTATAAAACAGGAAAAGGTTATAAAAAGATATTCATGGAATTAAGAATGCCCATCAGCAGTGTTCAAACTCTGTTCAAGAAATGGAAAATGAAGGATTTTTTTCAAACAAAAACAAAGGTCAGGTAGACCAACAAAGATTTCAGCCACAACTGCCAAGAAAATAGTTCAGGATGCAAAAAAAAAAAAAAAAACACAAATACTTTCAGCTAAAATACAGGACTCTGATTTGGCTGCTTCAAAATGCACAATAAGAAGGCACTTGAAGAAAAATGGGCTGCGTGGTTGAGTCGTCAGAAGAAAGCCATTACTTCACAAATGCCACAAATCATTCCAATTACAGTCATTTGCAGTGATGAGACCAAAATAAAACAATAAATGTTAAATTTGGAGTCAACAATGTTTGTGAGATACAAAGGCTCAGGAAAAGATGAATGCAGCATGTTTTCAGAAAATACTGGAGGAACATTTGCACTCATCGGCCCTGAAGCTGCACTTGGGACGTACTTGGACGTTCCAACAGGACAACGATCCAAAAGCACAAGTCGATCTGTCGTTGTCTACAGCAGCAGAAAGAGAAGGTTCTGGACTGACCTCAGTCTGACCTCAGTGTCACTGAGCCACTCTGAGATCTCAAACCTGCAGTTCATCCAAGAGCCCAAGAATTTATAGGAACTAAAGGCTTTTTGCCAAAAAGAATGTGAAGCTTTACATCTGAGAAAATAAAGAGTCTCATCCACAAACTTCCACAAAAGACTTCAGGCTGTCATCGATGTTAAAGGTGCAACACACAGTATTAAGAACTTTAGATCAGGGTCATTTTGTTGTTATTATGATTTAAAAAGAGTTAACACAGTTGTTTGTCAGTATGTTCATTCATATTCTCTGAAAAAGTAAAAAAATTAAAAAACATTACAAATTCTGCCAGGGTATGTAAACTGTTAAACGGCTGGACTTATTTTGATTAATAACTTATTTTTTTATATCTAATAAAAAACATGCTCTTATTAAACTTTACATTTTTTCAATAGACATTCCTACACATGTCTTATTTTAAATTGTTCTCTGGTCCGCAGCTGCTTTAATATTTAATATCTGATATAAGGTCGTTAGTTAATGGACCTAAACCTGTTTTATAAACTGGTAGTGTCTCTGCTGTTTCTAATTCCCATAAACCATCCTTTTTGTTGTTGTTGTTACATAAATCAAACTGGAGGGTCTTCTCTGAAGCATCGGGCCCTCCTCCTTGAATCTGAGCTTATGAAGTCAGGCAGCACTGAGATACAATCACTAATCTCACTGGCACTAAGTCCACCTCAGTAAATCAAGAGTGGGCCCACTTCAAACGAGAGCCAGAGCGAACAGAGACCGTCTGAGACAAAGAGACCGAACGACCACAGACGGCAGAAAGATTAAATGAAGATTATTAAATGAAAAAGTATTCAGACAGAGACAATAACTGTGGAACATTAATCTGTGAGAAGACATCATCAAGGTTTTAGAAGTGACAGAGAAACAAAGATAACTCCAGAAAAGGCTTTTAAAAGGTTGACAGCTTTATCTGAAGTGAAGTGTTAGTTAAAGGCTGATGTTTTTACAGATACGTTTTAGATACTCTTCATCAGAAGTTCTACTTTTTTGGCTTTGTGGTTTGTGTTAGCGTCAAGTCAGTCAACTTATTCCCAGTGGAAGGTACACTCCCAGTTTGGAAAATCTGACAGCAGCATAACCACGAGCTAAAAATAGAGACTTAAGTAAATGCAAGTAGCTCAAAAACTAACTTTTGATTTTTGCCTAAAGAATGGTTCCAATGACTACTTAAGCATCTATTAATAACCATTTAAGAACATGATTCAATTTTTTTCTTTTTTAGCTTTGATATTATGTTTTCATAAAACACACAGCTACTTTATAATCCAACATGTTTATTTATTTTATTTTATTTACAAAATGCAAAAGAAAAACATGGTATAAGCAGCTTTTGCCTCTAGTCTTTTGTCTTTATGGAAGGCCGGACAGAACCAGGCCAAAGTGGACCAAACCAGACCCTGCAATAGTGACAAAGACCAAAGACACATTATTTGTCCACATTATTCTCGCAAGTCTTGTAAACTTCACTTCGACTGTTTGGATTTTGCAACTCTTTCATACTTGAAAGTATTCTAGTCTGGTTTTGACTTGGTCTACATAAAGTCTTGTCTTGGTCTCGATCCTTTGACTACAACCCCAGCACAAAACTCCAGACTCTGTGTTTTTCTTCTTTTCCTTCAAAGTATGCTTTAGGGTCACTCACTTTGACATAAATAAAACGAATTATAATTTCTGTTTTCTGTTTGTCAAAATAAAGGCATGTAAATCCCTTCTGTGTAACCCCTGCTCCTGTCTGCTTCTCCAAACTAGGGCAGTGCAGACAAATACCTCCTGCAGGGATTACGTTACCTACCACTCATTTCTGAATCACTTTTCACAAAATACTGTCTGTTCCTTTAACTAAGGACCTGTGTCTGAAGCCACTAAATAACTGCAGCATCGCCAAACTACTTAAAGGTATTGTAGTTATGCAAACATGTCTCAGAGGCAGAATAGATCTCATTATTCTGAGTGAAATTTCAGCTGCCGGAGCCAGAGAAGCCCATTAGTTTTGGCGACAGTTTGAGTGACCGAGCAGCGTGTGCCAAGAGCTGTCACAACAGCACTCACTCCAGACTTTACAGACTGGACAAAATGCAAATGCAGACACAGACTTGGATCAGCAAACTAATTCTTTAAGTTCTTTAGGCTGTGATTTGGCACAAACTGCAGAAGAAGGAGCTTTGTGAACGCATTAGAAGGACTACAACAGTCTGCTTTCAGGTTGTTATTGTGGTTGGCTTTCAATTTAATAATCACAAGAAAAAAGCAGTCCTGTTATTTCTGGGATGACTTTGTTTGAGGAAAGTGGAGGGAAATTGGCACAAACATGAATAGTGTTGGTATGATGTCATGGATTTGTTGCTATATGCAAATAAGCCATGTGCTTCGACTGGTTTTGTGTTAAGCATAGAAACCAAAATATTCAAAGAAAACTACTAATAATAACTTTGTAACTGCTTTGTTTAGGTTAAGCATTAGGTTAAAAAATCTAGCATTTATTTTTTATTTATTTATGTCACAGCCCTTTTGTTCAGTTTTGATTCTGTGTAGAATATGTTTGTTTTTTGTTTTTAGTGAGTGCCTATGCTACCTGTAGGTGCTGCAGCTATTACAGTAGATTGGTCTTTCTTTCTCTTGAAATCTTGTGAAACTAAGCAAACACACTTGGAAAAAAGAGTTTGTACAGAGACAACAAAGTTCCAGATAGAACTAAGAAAATAGAAAACAAAAGTGCTGATTACAATTTAATGGATTTACACTTCTGCGTGGGACAGGTTATATTCCAGTGATATTCATGGTTGTCTGCATTTACAGGCTGTGGCTTTCACCTTCTTTCTTCAGGGTTGGAGTTCGGTTAATAACCCATCTTTATTAATATGTTCTTAAAGTGTGTGTGTTGTTTTTGTTCCCATTATTTCCCACAGTAGGGTCTGTCAGTTAGTGTCACAAACAGCCCACACTCGGATCGCTGTCATGATGTCCCCGGGGCATTATGAGCCGGTTTATGGAGCACCTCCCCCTCCGACTCCCCCCACCTGCCCCCGAGCTCATTAACCAACAGTCAGACTCCAGGTTCATTGCAGAAGCAGGTCATTCTTATGTTAACAGCAATTAAACCAAATCAAAGAGCAAGCAGAGGCACGTCCCAGCAATTTACAAAACATATACCCGAGTAGAGCAGGCCTTTATTCATGGATTTGTTTTTGACAAAAGATGCTATATGAACATATTAACCTCATTAATAACGCCAAAAATCACTAGCACAGTACGATACTGACTGTTCCTTCACATGTGACCATTAACCAACAGCTGGTCATCTTTAGTGTTAAACCATCTCTAACAAATGGAAGAGCTTTTGTTCATTCCCTTAAGAAACTACACCAACAGGTCCTCGACATAGATCAGGAGTCTGTGTAAAGAGGCTGTTAAGTAGAGCTGAAGAATCTAATAATATTCTCAAATCTGTTTGTGAACATAATAGACCAAACCAAGCAATGGTTTGGGTGTCATTAAATGTTTTTCCAAGCTTTAATATTGACTTACTTGTTTACACTCACATGTAGCTTATAGCATTAGTTAAACAAGTCATTTTTAAGGACCATCCTGTCCATCCACAGGTTCTCAGTCTTCAAAACAAAATCATAGCACCTGAGCTTCCTCGTCAAAGACTGTTAAACTGAAATCTAGCAGACCTGATTAAGGCATTATGGACTGACTGTACATCATACAAAAGTGGGGCGCAGTGGCTCAGTGGTAGAGTGGTCATCCTTCAACCGGTTCAATTCCCGCTCTCCACACAGTTCATACTGTTGTTGTGTCCTTGGGCAAGACACTTAACCCACCTTGCCTGCAGTGGCTGTAATTACTGTAAAACAATGTAAGTTGCTTTGGATCAGCTAAAAAAGTCAATGTAAAAGTGAATTAGTTAAAGTCACACGCTCACGCAGCCCTGGTTCTACAAAGATGGAAAGAGTTCAAGTGCATCCTCATTTCAAATTCCTGCACCATCAGTGGAATAAATGTCAATATTTCTTTTGCAGTAAGTGATATATAAAATTAAAAACATGATGGTCTGTCTTTGTTTAACATAGTTTAGCGTCATAGTAAGTGTAGCTAAGTAGAAACATTATATTTTTGTAAGAATTAGGCAAAAAAAGGTTTTAAAAGACGTTTGAATAAAGGACAAACCACCTTCTTTTAAACCTAAGTCAATACAGGGACACATTACTCTTAAACGAAAGAAGCGTACATATATATGGAACCGTAGCCATGAAAGTGTCAAAGTCCTATCCTTTGCATTTACAATCCAAAAGTTAAAATAGTTACATTTAAGTTTAAGCTTCTTTAGATTAATTATGACCCGTCGTGACACCATACAGATGCCTCTGTTAATAATAATAATAATAAACTTTAATTTATAAAGCGCCTTTAAAGGCAACTTCTCAAAGTGCTGTACAAAGACAAAACCTTTTTTGTTGAAACCTTTTTATTAAATATGGCCCAAAAGACTGACAACAATCAGTAAAATAAGCCAAACTACATTTAGCCCAACACCACTCACATGCAACCCTTTCATCTCCAGGTCTGCACTCGTGCTGCTAAACCGCCGAAAACAGCAACATACACTAGAAAAAATGACTTTGCACATGACTAAGAGAGAGATTTGAATCACTGCCAATGGATTTTAGAGGTTCAATTATCGTTGGTCTTTTGAAGTTCTGTTTTCAGATCCATCCAACTCCAAATGTGCTGGAATAAGAAGTGTTTGCACTGTCCCAGTCATCCTACACAGCCTTGAACGCCTTACAGCACAACAACTATTGCCAGAACATGCCGTCATTGTTGGCCTGGCCCCTTATCAAACAAAACAACCCTGCAACAATAATTATATCCAAGATTTTGATATCTCGAGTGAACTACATGTTGCTGCCAAAAGGGAGTTCCTACGAAAGGTTATCTGAGGTAAACCCACTCAGATGCACTTTCTTCTTGGAACATACCAGGAAGTGTGACAGATACATGGGTAATGCAAGCGCAGCTCCCTCTACAACCGCAGATTATGGTGGCATCATGGGAACATGTTTGGTTGTTGTGACAATTATAATCCATTATGGCATCACAGAAAACAGTTTGAACTTGTTTTGCATCAACAGAGCGTCTGGATAATTATTTCAGAGAAATTCTCCAGAAATGCAGTGGTGCTACAAGAGATGTTCAGGATCATTTTATCCTGAATGAAATGAATGGTGGTTATGCATCAGGCTCTCCCTGTGTGTGTGGAGTTGTACCAGACTAAGCACTCGCAGATTGTGGATGTGACTAACAAAAGGGTGAAACTCACTGGGGCCTGGTTTAGGTTTTGCTTCGACCAGATCCAGAAATCCAGTGAAAACAGATGTGCAGTGAATATCAACGTAAAACTGTTAACAGCTCGTTCCCACCCAACACAGCCATCAAAATAAAAGGGAAGTAGAAGTGTAGGGTCTCTTATAGATACGGTCCAGAACTGGAGCTGACGAGGCAAAGGCTGATCCCAAGTTTAATCATACATCCAAGGGACTAACGTACCTTCTTGCTGAAGGTTCAGAGAAAACAAAACTAAAATGTGCTTGGTTTATTTTTAATGCATAATCACCATTAGACCTGTTCATAAGCTGCATGTCCCTGCAGGGCTACCGTAGCTGTCCACATGCTCTAATAAGGATAAGTGGGTCTTAAATGATCCTAACGGTCCTCTCTGAGATATACTTGTTTTTCTTTTTCCAGAACTAATGGAAGAGGACTAAAGGAGTACTTAGTTCCACCCAGAGCAGGTGATAAAACGGAGGATGGTATAGTTTGGGGGGAGGGGTGAAGATGGAGAGAACGGCTGACAGTCCCAGCACATCAGCCTGCAGCGCTCCTTCCTCTCAAGTTTGCACAGGACAAAGGCTTGACACTCAGAGTCAGGCTCAGCCCGAGGGAACGCAGGCCTTTGTTTCACACAATCTCAACCATCTGTCTGGACGCAGCCCACCATGAGTTTTAGTCTGGAGGATTCATCTGATTAATGTACAAATACTTTAAATATCATGTTGCTTATAAATATTGAGCTAGAGGGAGAAGTACAGCGAAGGGGGCACCTTTTATCGCGATGTAGATAACGATGCTAACCACTGATCTGACCAGACAGTATGCCACACTTTACTTATGCTCCTCAAAAACGTTTGTTTGTATTTGTTCCTAATGAGTGAGCACTGCCGGAGCTGAGCCAAAGGTTCTATCTCTGACACAATCTGCGTTCCGCTGAGTTTGTTTATTTGATTTAAAATGGGACAGTGCACACAGATTTAGCCATGTGGGCCACTTTTATCTGCAGTCCAATGTTAACGGTAAAGAAAAGGCCATTTCAAAATAACAAGCGATAGTAAAATGCAAAAGTAATATTGGAACATGACACAGACACAGGAAACAGAGAAGCTGATTAAAAAAAAAAACTCTTCTCTTTTTCTTCAGAGGCTGTTGCAGGGTAAACCCAAGTTTAATCCCATCAACACGCTTTATCCACTTTTCACTGTAGTTTTTCTTTGAAGCAGAGTCAGAGCAGGAAGCAGAAGTTTTTTTAGTAAAGGTGGCCATAGTTTTAGTTTAGTGTCATTTATTTTGTTATACAATATTTCCATCCAAAACAAAGCTTACATTTATCGAACGGGTGTAGGCTAGAGTCAAGACAAATTATTTTGCCTACCCGTATTAACTTTAAACTCAGAACAATATATGACCAAACAAAACAGAAAAAACACACGACCGTTACATTCACAAAAACAGATATTATTTCTGCCAGTTTTAATATCCTTAAATATCATTATTATTATTTACACTGTCACTACCTTTTTTCTTTTCGTTTGTTTTTTTGTTTGTTTTCTTTATTGCAAAGGTTCGAGCCTGGACCAAGTCAAGGGAAGGTGTAGGGGAACAGCTTCAGGTCTTTTAAGGGTTTTAGACGACATTGTTTAAGGTTTAATTTGGGTTTGTACATAGTTTATGTTTATGGTTTATGTTTATGGAGGAGTTTAGTTTTAAAAGAAGCTAATAGTTAATAGTACATTCCTTTGGGGTTTTGGTGTGTGTTCAATTTAGGGAGAAGTTATTTAAGGCACCTTTTCAGTCATTGAGTGTTCTGCTGCTGGAGATGCCACGGCTCTGTTGCCTCCATTGCATAGTGCACTTTATTTTTTGTAAATAAGAATAATTGTAAATTAAAAGTTGTGGACCACGACTCTGCTTTCTAGTTTATCTTCTCACTGCTCCAACCACAAACGACCAAAGACATCAAATAAATCGAGAGTATGTGTTTAAATTACATTTTAATAACGTAAATGCCATACCCTGACTTGACCTGATTTGACACAAATTACCTCTAAGCTACTGAGGAAAAAAAGATAATCTAAATTCGTCCTGGAAGTGTACCCATCATAACCGGGATTAGTTTAACAATAAACAGAAAAACAATTCTCAGACTGGCTTGTGAAAGACTAACCGTAATGTGCGATCCTAATTTAAGAATGTCACAAGTACGACATGTCAGGTCCTGCTCAGAGTCAGGCCTTTTTCTCACAGCGCTGACTTTGTGCAGAACATGCAGGCACAGGCCGAGGCGCAGGCATTACAACATCGCCGAGAGCACAGGCTGGATCCATGCCATGGGAAAATGAATCTGTAATTCTAGCGCTCGTGCAAGTGCCAAGTGATGTTTGCAATAAGTGTCACAGATTCTTGGGAAGGACACCTGGTCCTGTGCATTTCCTGTCAAGACAAATCACAATTTAGTAGAGCACAGTATATTATTACTATAAGACATGTTAACATAGTGATCATGCTTTATTCAGGGAGATCAGGTGGCACTATGAAAGTATGAAGAGTATGAAGAGGGTGGATGAGTCCTTAAAGATGCAAACCCAGTGCACGAGGTGTATTTGATTGACACTGTGCAGATAAATCCCATTAAACTCTCCCCCGGAGCTGTCAGAGTGCTGTCTCTTTTCTTTTAGGGTAATATAGAATCATTTGTCACACTTCTCACTTTTCAAATAAACAAAAATAAAAAACAAAATCTGCACATGGCTGATTTGTTTAAAAAAACATTGCTTTACTTTATTTTTATTCATAAATTGTTACATGACCACCTCTTAACTGCAAATAACTATTCAAAATATCAAAGAAAAGATTAAAGCAAAAGCATCTGGACTCACTTTTCAAGGTGAAGATGTTTTGTCTCTAAGACTTTATCAGTTCTGAGATCAACAGTAATGAGAGCTAAGCTTTAACCTGATGTCCTGGATGATGTCCTGGATGACTGAGAACCTTCACAGACATATTCTAAAAAACAAAAACTTATGTCATTATTGTGCAGAGGTGTTCAATAAAAGATTAAAAAGAAGACATCTGGACATACATGTGTAGCTTGTACTGAGGGTGTCTATTAACGACAAAAGTTTAGAAAGAACAGCTATGGTAGCCTTGCAGGGTCTTGTCTTTATTTCGCCTCAGTATTTTTAAATTACTTTAACAAATGTCCTAACATTTCAGACCAAATATGTCTGAAAAGAGACAAGCTTGATCTTCCCTGAGTAGTGCTCAGTTTGTCCTTTCTGGTCTGTTGTAAAAACACAAACGGGAGTTAATATTACCATCCACTGGGTTCTATGCAGCTTTATATGCCTTTTTTTTGCCAAGGCCAAATGCAGAGTTGTAGTTTGACTGAAAAAATGTAAATAAGTCAATAGCGAGATAAACCTATTGACTTCTCTTCAACATTTGTCCCACTTGAGGCCAATGGAAGTCTCCTAAAAGGGCCCTAAGTCTATCCCAGGATGCACCAGGGTCACTCTCCAGTCTGGTGTTAATGAGAGATCTGATGATGGTCAGCTCCAGAAGAGACTACACGAGTATCTGTTTCTGCGCGGCCCCTTTCTTCTGGTCCTGCGTCCTCCTTCCTCCAGGTCAGAGGTCGCGGAGGTGTCTCTCAGCACAAACGCTCTGATCTTCCAATACAGTGGCAGTTTTTGTGTTACATAAGATTACAGAAGTCAGGCTTGTTCCAGAATGGTCATTGTTCGTGTCGTTGTTGACTTGATAAGACTGATTACTTCTGTTCTCAGGTGTGTGCTGGTGCATGTCATTCCTGCTCGGCCTCAGTGTGGTCTGCTTCTCTTCATGTGTTTACTTACGACAGATCCACTCCACCCAGGATTAGTCAGGGCTTAGGCTTCTACTGCTTCATGCAATTTGTAAAAAGGAATGCACTGTACAATTACTGCAAGAGCACACTCGCAGACGCAGATATTTTTACTACACATTTATTATCTGGTGGGTTGTTTTTACAAACCTCATTCACGGAAGTTGTGTGTGTGGTTTCTCAGATTTTCTGGTTTTCTCAGAACTTGACACTCTTACAAAGAACTCTTAATGGATACAAAGAAGCTGATTAAATCTGTCCAGGTGTTTAAAAAAAAACAACGTCATAAAGCAGTTTTTCTGAGAAATAAGGAAACTGCTCACAATCGCATTTTCAAATCACCAAAACTACGCCAGACTGAGAGAGACGTGTTGGGAAGAGTTTGAATCCTGCAGAGAATGTTCTTAAATAAAGACTTCAAGGTTTAGAGAACAAAAGGTGGAATCCAGTGCCGTGTGGAGCCTGAAAACTAAAATCCACATTAGAACAAATACCAAGAAATGTAATTGTAACAGACTTTTACTGTAAAATATCTGCTTTTTCGCAACAGAAGTTAAACAGACCCCAATAAAGCAATTTCTGCAAAAACTGATTTTGAGAATTTGATGTTTTTTTTGTTTGTTTTTTTTTTGCAAATGGCAACAGTTTTGTGTGTGCTGTCAGTGACTGGGTAGAGAACATCAGTGAGTGGCTCTATTTATACTAGTGTTTATGCAACAGCAGCTAAAGGCTAAGAGCTACACGTCTCTGGATTACTAGGACTATATTATGTCAGAACGTCAAAAAACATCAAATAAAGGAGACATGGTTATACACAGATGGTTTTAGAACCTGTGCTTCCTCATCAAAGACTGTTAAACTGAGATCTGCCTCATGAGATTTGCATTGCTAAAGCTGCCAAACCTACAGTAAGGTAAATACACATTTCACAAACACATTGTACAAATGTTTTTAAGTGAAAGTAATAGTCAGTAATGGCTGTGGCTTCTTATCTTGGTCCATCTGGTGAAGACACAGCAGCCTCAGACTTCAGTCCATCAGCAGAAAATTGACTCATTAGATTACATTTGTGTGTCTAATGTATGGATTTTAACTTGCACTCCTAAATAAAAGAATGGGAAGTACAGTGTGTGATGTTGTTTGTTTTGTTGGTAAAATATGATAAATGATTCTTTTACATGGTCTTAATACACAGCGCGTACTTGATGTGTGACGAATGAGTTAACACAACTCACAGTGGAGCACATGGCTGGACGTGTGCGTGTGGAAGCGTGCACATTCATCTGATCTCTAATTGGTCCATGCTGGCAGAGACACCTGTAATAGATCCATCTCCTGGGCAGTCAGAGGGGCCGAGCGCGGCGTTCTTTCCCTTACAGATGGACGTCTCCACGGGGAGCGGCCCACGAACAGCCCCTGGCCCTGCACCCGGCTCTGCTTCCTCACAGGGAGCCCGTCAGTCCACATCAATCCCAGAAAAAGCCTGACATTTACCGGCATGTGTGTGGTAGGGCCAGAACCGTGGGACGCGCTCTGAGAGTCGTGGGTTTGGCTGCGGAGAAGTGGCCATCTGTGCCAGCGTCTCTTTGTTTGAGTCGGTGACAGAACGCATGTCGGGAAATAAATGACATTTTTGTAGAGGCTTTACACAACACATAACTCTGTGCTTCAACAAGTGTATTGTCTATAGAAGTGCAAGATACATGTGTTGAATGACCAAGAAAGCCCCACTGAGATTTCTAGGACACCACAGGGGACTGGTTGGACGTGTTTTTTCTGGTGTTTGAGGAAACCAGAGCAAACCTATGTTGACACAGGGAGCAGGTAAACTCTCCACAGAAACACCCCTGCCCTGTCCGCAGATGAACAGAAGAGCTTTTTGCTTTGAGGCAGGACTAAAACGGTTGAAACTGTACAAAGCAAACTGCTCTAGAAGAAGGTGTTTGTTCACAGTCATCATTTAACTACCAACCCAGATGACAGTGAGCCCTTTCTGCCCGAGGGCTGTAAAGTCCCTCAACGGGAGGTAAAGGAGGTGAGGTAATAAGAGACAGCTACAGGACTTATGGGATAAACTCAGCTTTATAGGAAATGTCTGCATTCTGCTCTAAAGCGTGTTCAGTTACATTTATATGGCACCAGTTCAACTTTAGAGTAAAACTTTAGATGAGCCAAGCTCAAAGAGTTCTTACTCTCTCTCTCATGTTGATGATTCTTAGACAGAAGATCAGTGGAATATCTCTCTGACACAGCGCCCTCAGCAAACCTCCTGTAACTGTCCTGTCCCGGGACGAGAACTTATCTGCAGAGGTTATTGAGTGAGGCTCTACTAACGTCTATAATAAAGAAGACAGGCCGATACACTGGACTCTACAGAGTCCTGTTTGGACTAAATACACTAAAAAGACAGACTGTTACAGAGACAGTTTCTTTCTGAGAAACCTGCCACTTGGATAGTCTCTACAAAAGTTTTGCTGCTCACAGTGCAGTTGCTCAGGGAGGGATCTGCGCCCTCTACTGGCCAAAAGTTACAAAATGCCGTTTGAAGAAACTGCCAATGAAAGCTCTTAAACGTTTGTGTCCCACCTTTTGATCAGCCTCCACTCAAGTCTTCACTCAGAGTAACTCAGGTATACAAGTAACTCAGAATAAAAGTATTTAAGGAAACACCTCTGAAAGTGAGAGCAGTGCATGTGCTGTGATTGACAGTGTGAATGAACGTACCCTCGCTTATGTAACACTCCAATACATTGAGTAACACCTCTCTGTGCATCGGAAT